>JAPQRQ010000027.1:5896258-5939683 GCA_037367365.1 Apogon talboti | reverse complement strand
TAAACTGTTCTAGCAGAAAAAAGTCCCTTTCTGTATTTATTTAGACTATCCTGCCAGGCTGAATGGCTTTCTTCCATTTTAGTAGAACGCCTTTTTCTCTCCAGTTTTCACGTATGCTGCTTTAATTCGTGAGTATGAGAATTAAACCAGTGAGCTCGCTCCCCTTGTTTTATAATCTTATTTTAGTGGAGCAATTAGATCTAATGTTTTTCGCAGAGAGTCTGCTGTATTATCAATAAACTCATCAATTTGAGATGGACTAAAATGGACTGAGTTAGGGACAGAATCAGCTGTGTAATTCAGATCCCGGATTAAATTAAGCGCTGTTGGGATTTCCTCCTTAAATTTAGATATAGCATGATCCAATAAATGTCTAGTATAAATATTTTTGGCAGGAAGGGAATCATTGATTAACAGAAAATTAAAGGTTATCAGGCAGTGGTCACAAAGGAGAGGATTTTGTGGAAAGATTATTAAGTCTTCAAGTTCCACACCACAAGTCTCCTGACTTTTTTGGCAGTTTTCTCCGTTTTGATATAAGAACCTCTGAATCTATTTGGAGTTTTTACTAAAGTCTACATGATCAGTAAATTAAATAGTGGAAAATACCTGATTTTCATGTCGTCATAATAAATGGTGATAAATCACCTAGAAAAGGTTAAATTGAGAGAGAAAATCATTTAGGAACTGCCACAAAAGTAGAATTGGGTCTTAATGGGTTAACTGCCAGAGAAGATATATTTAAGGAGGTTTCTATTTCAGTATCATAAACAGATTAATGAACTTAGTGATCATCAGGTGCTCTTGCCCAGAGAGTCAAGTTCCATGTTGAATTGCGACTACACACACAAATTACATGTCAGGTCTGGTGATGGATGTCAGTGTTTACTCATGTCTGCGCACAGCCCTCCACCCCCACCTCCTTTCCCTTCCCTGTTTTTGCAACTGGCTCATCCAGTGGAATGTAGCAACAACTCAGTGCGAGTGTCTGTGTTTGTCTGAATTGTCTAATGCTGTATGTCCTTGTGCTTTCCCTCAGGTACATTCAGAGTCTGATGGAGATGTTGGACTTTCTGGACAAAAACCCTGACGACCCAAGTACCCTTGAGATGTGAGTGTAACACACCAAATCAAAAATAAGGTTTCGTTTCTTTATCCATTATACACTCATGTAAACACCGCAATTTTTTTGAAAAATGGGCCTTTTGTATATGTATGGTCAATTCCAGATCCAAAAAACGCTGACTTGGTCAAGGCCAAAATCTAAACACCAGTGACTGTATTCTGTCCACTTCTTATACAAGTCTGTATTTTGGTCGTTGAAGTCTGTGACAACATAATAAACAGTAAAATTAAAAAAAAAAAAAAATTAAAGTGCTATTGAGTGGAATCCCCTCTAGTGCAACGTACCGGCAATCTATACTTCACTCGCACTGTAATACTCTTGTGCACTATAAGGACCTAAGAACAGTGCTGGCTAAGTAATTAGAATATCTCTAACATGAACAGGACAGCATGGTCTCCATAGGAGAAGAAATAAATGCCATCTAACCTTTGACCTTTTCCTGTCTCCCATGACCAGGTTTGTTGAGGTGCTGGAGACCATCCGAAACAGACACAATGAGGTGGTCCCCACAATGGCTCAGGGCGTCATCGAGTACAAAGACACCTTTGGCCAACAGGATGCTGTCACTGACCACAACATCCAGTACTTCCTGGATCGCTTCTACACCAGCCGCATTTCCATCCGCATGCTCATCAACCAGCACAGTGAGCTGACATACACACACACGTGCACCCACACATGCGCACACACACAAACACACACACGCACACGCACACACACACACACACGCATATGCACACACATGCACACACCCACACACATACACACCCCCCCCCCCACACACACACACACACACACCTCAGTTCGCAGTCGTCTTAACCTGTTCATCATAAAATCAATATCAATTCTATGATGTGGGTTAAGGTGGGTTGCATAATTTCTCACAATTACCGTATATCTAAAAAAAATTATTTTGTTCTCTCTCTCCTCTTCCTTTTCCTTGCAGCTCTTGTCTTTAATGGCAACACAAACCCCGCCCACCCTGACACTATTGGCTGTATTGACTCTATGTGTGATGTGACGGAGGTTACACGAGGTATGAAAAATGCTGAGTGAGCAAGAGTGAGTCTGCTGCCAGCTGAAACTACAACCACAAAAAATATACAAGCAAAAGGATATATAAAAAATATCTATTGATATAAGCAACAACAAACAAGTCAAATGACATCTACAAATAATATGTGCACTACATACTCTGCAAGAACAGGGCCTAACAGCTACTATATATAGATACCAAAATTTAGTGTAGAGTAGAGGGTGCTGCTAACCTAGTTTGCACTTGTTGCTGGCCCCATAAATGCTGGCTGTGATTCAACACACTTGTTTATGCAGATGATAGCTGTGTATTTATCAGATCTGTTAATCTTTATGCCAGGTTTATCAAGTTCATCCTGGGCAAAGAGTACCCTTGTGTTTCTCTTCTGTCTCTGCCAGATGCCTATGAGAGTGCCAAGCTACTTTGTGAGCAGTATTACCTGGGAGCTCCAGAGCTGGAACTCCGGCAAATAAATGGTTAGACACATACAGTATTCTGAACATTTTTTCATTGGTGGTTAATTTGTGGTTTGTGCATAGATCAGACTTTTTTCCATTTTTTTTCACAGCCAACAACATCAGAGAGCCCATCCAGATCTCATATATCCCATCTCACCTCTACCACATGCTCTTTGAACTCTTTAAGGTAATAAATGATACAACTAGTGCTGTCAAACAATTAAAACTTTTAATCAGACTAATCAGATTAATCACAATCAAAATTAATCCACAGGAACCCTGTGGATTAAATTCGATTAAGCACGATTAAATATAATTAATTTTTAATCTATTTTAATTGCATTTAATTTTGCATGAGCAAACAGACTCAAGAAAGGAGGGAATATATATGCACTTAACATGTTTATTTAACACCTTCAACAGTTTCAACAAAACAAATTGAAACAACTGTTCTGTCTTGGTTTTTTTGCACTCAAATTTCCCATCGCGAGGGCCAAAGTGCTTCCATCTTTATCGGTTGGTTCTGTTTCCTGTCACTACTGGATCAGCTGCCCATTTGCGCATGTTGTCGGTAACTCTACTTGGACAAACTGCCCCAAATGCGTTGCCGGAAACATTCAGAGTAATTCTGCGCTGCAGATGGGTTAATTGTGTTAACATTTTTAATCAGATTAATCCCGATGATGGATTAATCTGCATTAATGCATTCATTTCGACAACCCTGATTACAACACGTTTGCATGCAATGTTGTATAAATTTTCACAAAGTAAGTAAGAGTATGGCATGAAATTACAAATCGGACAACTAGCAGCGGTAAATATGAATAATTTGAACAAATATTAGAAACCTTTATCCACCAGAAATGGTGTGTTAATTTCTGAGTTATCCTATAAAATCTGTCATTCCTGCAGTACTCTGTGATTAACCAACAAATCAATAAACTTCACTGTGTCCTCTTTGCAGAATGCCATGAGAGCGACTATTGAGAATCATGAGGCTAGCAGGACCCTCCCACCCATCAAAGTCTTAGTAGCCCTTGGTGGAGAGGACCTGTCGATTAAGGTGAGCGTCATCGACCAGAACTGTCCAATTATCATAATGTTCCAAGGATGCAAGGCAAGAGTACAATTCACTTCTGCTATTTCAACACAGCTATGACCGACTATACACAAACATAATCAGAAACTTTTTCTTCTTGAGTGTAAGAGCATGAAAGATGTTACCTGAATGTCCAAAATTCCTTGACTAAGAATAGAAAGAGAACTCATGAATCTATAGACCATAGTAATCCTGTCTTTACTAGAGCAACACAGAATTCCTAAGTGTATACATTATTTTTACATGCACTAAGGTGATTATTTTCTTCTTATCCCTGTAATGAAATGGTGTTTGTCCACTCTGTGCCCTACTGCTCATGTTACCTTGACTTACTTCTGTTCAGCTGCTTACAGAGATTACATAACCCAATTAGAGATTCATTAACATCAAAGAATCTAAATCTACTCAGATACAGAGCCCATTCTTTGCCATAACACTACACAACCATATTTAGATGGGATTAACGCAGCATGCTATTGGGGCAGTATGTACAACCTTTGGCCTAATTACCAACTGTGAAAAACTGAACATACTCATTGAGGGTAAGCATATTCGCCTTTCCAATCTAGTGTTGTCTACCAGACAAATAGGAAACTTGCTGGTTATAAACAGCCTGTGTTATGAATGCCAGTAGTAGGTTGACAAATTCAGAGATAGATATTTAGATGTGTCTACTTACGTAATAATTGTTGTTAGGGTGTTTGGTTGATTCAAGTAGTCATCATGAATTTCTTCCTCTAGATGAGTGACAGGGGTGGCGGTGTTCCTTTCAGGAAGACAGAGCGTCTGTTCAGTTATATGTATTCCACAGCTCCCAGACCTTCTATAGGAGATAAACACAGAGCCCCACTGGTGAGCAACTCACATACGTACACATTCAAACATAGTATTAATATGATGACAGTAGCTAACGTTTGTGTACTTGTATGTACAGGCTGGGTTTGGTTATGGACTACCCATCTCTCGCCTCTACGCTCGCTACTTCCAGGGAGACTTGCAGCTCTATTCTATGGAGGGCCATGGCACCGATGCTGTCATACACCTGAAGGTAAAAAACAGTAAACATGGAAACACACACATGAACTCACCAACATATTACCACATATATGTACTTCAAGCTCCAATGATAAGCAAGGCATAAAGACAAGTAAAACAGTCTAAATCGTAAACCAGTATATGTATGTTTTTGTTTGTTTAGGCCTAGCCTAACTAGAATCTGTGTCCACCATGTGTTAGTGCCAGCCATATTTTAGGTTCTGCTGCGTTTATCAGTATTGTCCAGTACAGGCAAAGGATTCACACCAAGATGTGCTGAAAATGTACAACTACTTCCATAGTCTGCAATAGTTAACTAAAACATTTTTCAATGTTGTAGCCTCTGAAGTGAATTTCTAATTTGGCATTTGACCCATTCTAGTGCACTTGAAGCAGTGGGCTACCACTGAGTGTAACCTGTAAACCTAAACCTGTAACTAGGTCCAGGTGAAATTACCTAGTATAAATGTTTTTCTGGGGTTTTTTTTGGTTTAGTTTAGTTTTCTTTACCCTTGAGCCTTTATTGGAGATTGTAGAGACAGGAAAGATGGCAGGGTGCCCAGCATGAATGCTTTTGATGACACTTTGAAATGGGATGGCCTGGAAATATCCTGCAAAACATTTTGAAGAACATGGAAATTACATTCAACAACAGTTGAGGCAACATGGCTAACCACTAAGCTGCTATGTTGCCCACAGTTCATGTTCATGTTCAGTCCATGTTCTTGCATGGACTTACAGTCCAGGGAAGGTGAAAGAGCCAGCATATATTCCAGGTTGTCACGTTGTTTGTCCAATTCAAGAGTCAGATACTTTTGCTAACAGTAAGAATCATATTAAAATTATTAACTCCTTCATGTACAGCAAAATGTTGATTGAGTGACCAAGTCACAGTTAATCACCCCAACATTAAATTTTGCTCTGTCTCTGTGCTTAGGCATTGTCGTCAGACTCAGTGGAGCGCCTGCCAGTTTTTAATAAGTCTGCTTTGCGTCACTACAAGCTAAGTTTGGAGGCAGACGACTGGTGTGTTCCATCCAAGGAACCCCTGGACCTCGCTATCTACCGCACAGCAAAGTGATTAGGTCTTGACCTGACATCCCTTCTGGCATAAACTCACAAGTGCCACAAAATGCCCCTTTAATGGCACTGCATTTTGGGACCAGAACTATTATGCTGCCAGTGAATGGGAGCTTAACTGACCAAAAGCGAGCCAAGGAGATTAAAGATAGAGGCGAGCTTCGGACGAATTTCCTCGATTGGAGTGTGTTCTTCTTGGGTCTTCGTGCTTCATGCTTTCTTTACATACGTTTGTGCTTTTGATGAAGACAGAAGAGGAGAATGTGTTAAGATAGCGCACAAAGATTCATGGACAGAGATACAAAGGAAGAGAGTGAGAAAGTACAAGGACTAATGATGGAGTTGAATGTTTGGATTAAGAAAGCTAATGGTGAAAAGGTTCTGAATGCAGGATTGCTTTGTAATAATCACTGCACAGTTGTTTCTGGTCATACTTTAGATTCAGATTCAGTGGTCTGATACCAAACAATAATCCACTGTGCAGCTAGCCACTTGCTAAGCTAACATTAACATTACAGACTGACAGGACAAGAGTATAAGATAGCAACTACAGCTAAATTCCTTTTAACATTCACCATTTTCATGAACCCCACACCTAAGCAAAAATTCATCTCAGTTTTGGTGTGGGATTATATGGTTGTATGGTTTGAGAATATTTTCTAGATTTTGTTTAGCATGTAGCTAAATCAGAGTCTAAACATCAGTTTAAGTGTGGCTTAAACATAACTTAAATCCAAACCCGTAAAAAATAAATAAAAATTACAGCTAAGAAGGTGGCTAATTATACAGTATGTTAAGCAGTGGCGGGCCGTGCATTTGGTACCTGGGCCTCCAGTGTGGACTTACTTGACTTAATCCACCTCTTAATGGCAACACATAGAGACTGAAATCTGATTGGACAAAATATCTTACATCCATATACACGCACTCGAAGCAGTGCAGCCAAGAGAAACACTAAGAAACTAAGAGAATAGTCTATTGGGAATAAATTTATACAATTTCATGGAACAAATATTGGAATTTAGGTTGTAAATGTAGGTCAGTGCTTCTGATTATGTTTAGGCCAGCAGAGAAGGCCTTGCTGGCCCTGACGGCCGACCACTGATGTTAAGGTATCAATTTAATTTGAGCCCACCCACTGTAACTAATACTTCTGACTGACAATGCAAGGTTTTTCCCAATTCCCATGCAGAAATATAATGTTTATCTGGAACTATGGTATGTTGACTAATGTATGATGGGTTTGTTTAGAAAATACAGCAGTATCTTCTAGCTTGATAGAATTCAAACTCTTACCTCATACGGCAAAACCCATTTTTCCCATATTTTGAATGGTTGTTTTGCTGATTCCTCTTCTTCATGGAGTGTTTAGATTGTGCTTTGCTGCCACGTAGTTTTTTGGGTGCTTAAGAATGAAAATAGCTTAAGAATATCAATTGTAGAAGTATTTATTCAGTTCAACAAACACAACATTTTGTGCTTCTTTGTTACTGATTTGTTTTTTTAAAAATTAGAATTATTTGTAAGCCATATTTTTATTTGCATTGAAGATACTGAACGTATCTAAAATTCTGTCTCAGTGCTATTTCTGTTAAACATGACTCAGTGCCTATGTTTGACACAGAAATGGCAGATGTTGAGCTGCTCTATTTAGTGATGTTGAGCAATGATTATGCAACTTTGGGTCATAGTTTAACAGATTATGTAAACATGTAAAGTAGACTTGTAAAGTCTGATGGTTATCCAGTAATTAGCTTTTCAAAAAGTGTGGAAAGCATCTGATGTAGTATCTATTATGTTGTGTGCATTCACAATTGAATTTACTGTGACTTTTTTCTCTCTTTGTTAAGAGACTGTACATTGTATATTGAAACAAGCTGCACATTTTTGAGAATTTTTATTTATTTTTAATAAAGTTTGGAAAATAAATCACCATGAAATGATTTCTGGATTATTTTATTTATAAGGCATTTTGTTGAATAATTGATGAAATATGAAGAGCACAATGAAATGCTTCAGAGCCAAAAGAGCATGTCTGCAGCAACAGGCCAATAGGCATTTTAGCCTTTGGTTGTATTTGCCAAACAAAAGTGAGAACAACAGAGATGAAGACCACTTACACTGTTTTAACTGTAATGTATGTAAACATTTCATAAGATCTGTCTGCAACTACTTGTCCAAATAGAGATGCTTCAAAAATAATAAAGAGCACTTTCTGTACTCTCTAGGTTTAAAAAGTAAACAGGAAGAAAAATATAAAAGCCCCAAACGAATCCCTTCTTATGTACCACATATAGAGTTTAGGAATGGCACCTAGCCCTAATTGTAACACATGAGTTGTCTGCCCGATGAGCAAATAGAATGCAGGTAGATGATGCCACACATAATACACAAGCAAGTAGCTATTGAAAGTTGTTCAAAGTTGCTAAATGATACTTAAAAGTTGCTAAATGATAATTAAAAGTTGCTCGAAGTTGCTACATGATGTCATCACCTAATCTGCATAATTGGGAATGTGCGTGTAATTGTAATGAATGATGTCGGGGAGAGGAATAAAATTGTGGAAGAGATGAAAACTAAGTATAAAAATAACCTAAATAAGTTTAGATTTACAAATGAACTATAATCTGTCAAGTTTTGTTTTTAAAAAACAAAAAGAGACAATAGAGAAAATGGTTGATGGCAATGGGAGCAATTTATATTCAGTGCAATGATTTGTTTTAGACAAAGAATGCTTTCATCTCCAGTAACACTACAAAAAGTTGATGGAAATATGTTTTTCTGACTGTGACCGAAAAAAAATTGTTGTGTGTCATCTGGAGGGAAAAATTGTGTTTTTGAGCATTTGAGTCACATTTCAAACGTTGCAAATAGTTTCCAAATAAATTTTAAAAGTAGCTAGATTTGTTGCCACGTGCCTTTTCAATAAAAAAGTTGCTAGGGTAGTCTGAAAAGTTTCTAAGTCTAGCAAGAAAAGCGCTAAGCTGGGATCAATGATGACACATACAGAAAGATCCTGCTGTCAAATAAACAGATCAGATACAATGCATGGGTCCAAATTGCATGGGAGGGATTGGATTTGGTTATAGCAGAGATTGGTTGGACTTGGTTATACCTGCTTATTGCTGTGGCTATGTTATAGTTTTCTGTTATTTAAGGGCTGTTCCTAGAGTCTGACTACTGTGTGTTACTGTGACCCTCACAGGCCATGATCTGTGCAGGAGGAGGCAATAAATCCAATTTTCTGACAAGCAACAGACCAATCAAACACTGAGTTATGTAATATGCAAATGCAAAACGTTCAATACTGCATGTATGTCTTCATGAAGACAACCTGAAACAGCTCACAGCAGTGCCAAGGTCACTACAGGGACTTTGTCCATCATGCAGGGTGTATTTGGTGTGACCTGAGTTATAATGCAGTGTGTGTGTGTGTGTGTGTGTGTGTGTGTGTGTGTGTGTGAGCACAGCAGTAGGGTTGTTGCTGTAGTCCTATTACACATGCAGTGTAAAAGCTGTAAATATTGCAGATAGCGGATTATTTTAGGAAGCACACTTTTGGAGTAGAATTTCGCAAACATTTTTTCTAGAGACCCACTTTTTAAAAATAAGATTTTGTTGCCATTTCTTTCCATAAACTTAAAATACATTCAATTCTTCCTGTTCACAAGTCTGAAGGTGTGCAGCAGTGCAGGGTGTCACATTGTCACATTGTCACATTTTATGTTTAAGATGCTCCACACATTGTTTATTAGGGACAAGTGTGACCAGTATCAGCCCAGTCCAGGACCCCCACTAGAGCTGGACTGGGATGAAAATTTGGCCCTGGACTTTTTGGTTCAGACTGGCCCACCACAACCAGGTTGTAGGCGCTGTACCGACTCACCCTGTTAATGTACATACACACAAGCCCTTAATACCAACACTTTTACTGAATAATATCCCTTTTTATTGTTACAATAATATTCTAACAGTAGTCAATCAGTGCTTGATTGATGTGAAATGTGTGAAGCAATAATGTCTAAAGTAAAGCATACATACTGTATGTGTTATTCAGCTTACCACAACATCACCACCTCCTTCACACGGTGTAACGTCTACCTCAACATTTTCTACTTCAGTCTCCAGCCTGCGTACATGTTAGTGGTGGGTCCACCATCTCCATCCTCATCAGACTCACTGTCAAACTGGCGCTGGCCCCATACCACCTGCTGTTGCTGCGATGGACCCGGTGAAGCAGCAGCCACCTTGCTACTAGCTGCAGCCACTGTAGCAAACATCATCAGAATTTTTTTACTTGTTACAACCTCATTTGCTAGAGATTTTCTTTTCTTCTCCCTCAATTTTGCAGCACCGCCTTTGCATTTTTTGTCACCTTCTCCCTTTTTAAAATTTCTTTTTGTTGGGAAGATGATACCACTATCTCTCTGATGACTCTCTCTCAACTACTTTTTTCATAAAGGTGATTGAATGAGGGGGTGGGACTCTTGGGTTGCTGTAGCCTCTTTCATTGGGCCACTGGGCCAGGTATTCTGAAAAAGGGCAAGTCAGTGGGCCAATGGTCACCTCTATGCAGAGTCATGGAGCTCTGTGGGCTGGTGCTACTCAAGTTATTACTTAAGTAACAACTTGAGTATGAGTTGCATGTCAAGTTGTTTAGAGTTGACCATTTAGATGAAAGACACCGTAGTTACAAAAAAAAAAAAGAACGTTCATTCAGCCCCAATATTGATTGGCCCACTGGAGAAAACGACCGGTACTCCATATGGCAATCCAGCCCGGACCCCAACCCTCCTCTTCCTTAGCCAGGCCTTTAAAGTGTGTGCAGTGTAGTTTTACATTGTCTTAGTGATATTCATATTAATGGATGCCCCTGGAAAAGTTGGCAGAATGTGGTGGTCCAAACACCCAACAGACTTCACTATCAATGGAGAATCACAGAAGTCACAATGATCTTCGACCCCAGACCATGACAGACCTTAGCTTCTGGAACTGTTGCAAGTAACAGTTTGGATGGTACTTTTAGTCTTTGATATAGCCCACACAGTGTCCAGAGAGGAGGCCAATTGGGCGCACTGAGTTCTGCCAGCCAGATAATCTACAAACCAGTTTGTAGCTTGGTTTGAGATGCCAATCTGTGTTGATTAAAACTGAGTGATCAACAGTATCAAATGCCTTGGACAGGTCAATAAAAAGTGCAGACAATATTTTTTTTACAGTCCACTGCATGAATAAAATCATTTAAAACCTTTAGTGTGGCAGTGACAGTACTGTGCTGCTTTCTAATATCAGAATGAAAATTTGATAAAATGTCATTTGTGTCTAAAAATGCCTTTAATTGGTCACTGACTATTCTTTTTTTAAAAAAATTGCCAGGATACATAGCTTTTAAAATGGCCTATAATTGTTTGACTCAGAGGGATCACCACCTTTTAGCAGGGGGATGTACAAAAGCTGATTTCTAGTCTTTAGGACTTTTATTTGACTCAAAAATCAAATACAGTCAGATTCCTCAAATCTTTTCATTCAGTTCTGTGCTAGAGATGCTGCAATATCCAAATCCCTTGCTAATTTATTTGAGGAACATTGTGTTTAAACATCTCAATATTTTTTCTGTCTTTACTCCAAAATACAAGACCTTTCCTGGATGCTACTGAAAAAAGATGTCATCCCTGCAAAAATCTTTACCAAAATAAACACTTGCTTAACATAACAGGACAGTGGTAATGACCTGGCACTCATATAACCACGCACTGCACAAACACACATAAATGTAGACAGTAATATTTAACTTGGAATCAGTTCATGTCGGACTAGTTTGGTCCAGTCATGTAATAAGTGAAGAAGGAGCAAGAGAATATCTAGGTTAGCCTGCTATGAACTGTCTCCAAACTGTCACTCTGGCTGGAAAACAATTTGGGGATATGAAAACAATTTGAGGCATTTTCCCTATAACAACTACTTTTTACTATTTACTCTTTACTCTTAATTCTGCACTACATTTCAATACATATGGCACCATAAAGGCACCATTGTTCTATGCACAGGGGAGTCTGAGAGACATCTACATAATGATCACAGTTTAATTTAGGCATAAAAAACCACTTGATTAAGGTTAGGAAAATGGTCTGTAGATAGGTTATAAGACAGAGAGAGAAAACACAAAATAAAACACAGAATGAAACATGGTATGCAAATACTTCCTCCTAAGGTTTTTGCTCATACTGTCAATTTCCATCATTTAAGGACTTCTATCTGGTACCATCAGTGTCAAAAATACAGGGTTATCTTTCAACCTTCATTTTACAAAATATCTTAGTATAAAGAGAGCATGAAATCCAATATGCCGCATGAATCAGGTCATTTTTGGATGCTGCAGTCTGTCATGAGGTTGAGCAGCAGTGACAAGTTACATTCTAAACATAACTTACCTTATAGTACCTTTGTGCCCCCCTCAAATTTACTACCCTCTGAATACCTTCATGGCAAAAAAGAATTCATGCACAAAAAAACACTATTAAAATATCATACAGCAATATTTGGCTTTTTTTTCCATAAATCTCTCATACATCTGCTGTGCTCTCATACATCAGCTACTGCACTGAATGTGTGATTATGACCAAGACAGTCAAAGTTTTCCTGAACCAGATGCCATGGCTCAACATCGAGGTGCACACCCTGTTCAGAGCATGAGCTGATGCCTGTAAGTCAGGGACCAGCAGGCTTACAGAGAGGCACGCCAGTCCCCGCAGAGAGGCATCAAAAAGGCCAAGAGCTAGTACAAACAGTGCATTGAGGAAAGCTTTGACTATAATAATACCAGAAACATGTGGCAAGGGATCAAGAAACTCACCTGCAACAAGGACAATCAGATGCCAGCAGACTCCCTGAGCCAAGTCTTTGCCCACTTTGGCCAATGCTTCAGAGAGGCCCACACCTGTCCTGCTCTCCCGGAGAGGGACGATGCCTCCGTCCATCTGCATCAGCATCAGCCCAGAGCCACCCTGCGCAGAGTCAACACGAGGAAAGCCGCTGGTCCAGATGGAGTCACTTAAGGCATGTGGAGACCAGCTGGTGGGGATTTTTACCAACATCTTCAACCTTGCACTACTGCAGTCTGTGATTCGCACCTGCCTTAAATCACTACCGTAACTCCAGCGCCCAAGAAAACCACAGTGAGCTGCCTGAATGACTACTGCTCAGTGGCCTTAATCCTCATTGTCACAAAATGTTTTGAAAGGCACATCATGTCCCACATTAAGGCCATCATTCCTGTTAATCTCAGTCCACATCAGTTTGCATATGGTGCAAACAGGTTGACAGGAGACACTATCATAATTGCCCTACACAAAGGCCTCACTCACCAGGATAACAGTAAAGCCTCACCTGTCCACCTGGATGGACCTCATTACCCTCATCTGACTAGATGTACCCTCAGCTGTCTGCATGTACCCCCACCCTACTGCATCCTTACAGACTGGAACTACATCAGCAAGTGGATGTCCGTCAGTCCTGGTCACATCTACAGCCTGTCTGTCCATGGGAGTGGATCTCTCCTTCACTGTGGTTCTCCCGGAGGTTTCTCTTTTTCCCACTGGGTTTTTGGAGTTTTTCCTTGCCGAGAAGGATCGTCTAAGGACGGGGGATGCCCGGGACATTGATCCATTTGCTTCACCGACTGTTTACTAACTGATTACTTGACTGTTTGATTATTTTCATTGTCTTTTTTCAATCAATTCAACAATTTCTGTAAAGCCCTGTGAGGTGACTTTGAGTCTCATTTACTAAGATCTCAAATTAGCGCGCTAAAAATTGCACATGCTATTGATTTGCGTGATCAACTAAGACTGCCTGCGCAAGTGACAACAGGTGCAAAGTCTTGGGGACCGCCCTATTTAAATAAGGATTTGTGTGCACTACTGGTTGTCGTCATGGAGACAGTACGCTGGAAAATCTGCTCTGGGATACGCCAGCACTAATGACAACAGTGCGGTGGAATGATCCAGACGCGTAGAAATGTAATGTTATGAGGAGTTTTGTCCTAGAAGGTATTACATGACTCGTCTTTGTGACTGGCCACAAATCAAGTTCTAAAATGGCATTACTGGGTAGGCGAGCCATCTCAATAATTTTTTCTTCTGTCATTCCAAAAATGTTGACGCGAGCAGAAAAGATTGGTTCTTGGCATTGCCTTTGGTTGTGCCTGTGCCGCCTTCTCACCACAACGACTGCAGCAAGTTTTGCGCGAAATTGTACCAGTTAAAACCTACCTTTCAGACGTGCTAAATATAGACACAAAATCAGCCACCGCAATCAGTTTCAGGTTTGGTAAATTACATTGCGCATGCTGAATAAATATTTGCATTTACTCCTCCCAGTAATTTTCGCGTTTTGGCAGAAACACCCATATTGCAAATGGGTTGCGCAAGCTATTTTGCCCATTTAAGAGATGCAACTCTTGGTGCATCTGGTTAGTAGATCAGCTTCAACATGTTTTTGCGTCAAGTTTGCACACGTTTTTACATAGTAAATCAGGCCCTTTGTTGTGATATTGGGCACTATAAAATAATTTTGAATTGAATTGAATTGAATTGAATTGAAACCTTTGTGAGCATGCTGCCTGTGGGCTTTTGCTCCACCTTTAATACAGTTCTACCACAAAAACGGAAATTGGGCAGTCTGGGCCTGGGCTGCTCACTGTGCACCTGGATACAGGACTTCCTCAGTAACAGACCCCAGAATGTCAGAATAGGAGACCACACCTCCTCCACTCTCATCCTGAACACTGCAGGGGTGATTCCTTGGCCCCTGTATTTTGCTCTCTTTACACATGACACCATTGTCAAATTTTAAATACTAATACTAATAATTTAAAGGATTAAAATCCTGAAAATTATTTAATATTTGGTCATTTTGACCAAGTTTGAAGTTGTTTAAGAGATTTATGAAAAAAAAGACAAAAAAGTTGATGTGTGATGATTTAATAATAGTTTTTTTGTGTGTGCACAGTTTTTACCATGAAGTTGTCCAGAGGGTGCAAAATGCATCAACCGAGTATAAAAGACACTGGATTTCAAAAATGTAACTTAAAAGAAAAGTTCATGCCAAAATTCATGCCACAAACTGCATCACAGACAAAAATGTACAAGTCTGAGGAGGGAATAAGGGTCAAGAGTTATGTTGTTGTTGTTTTTTTATATATCTATTATGAAGATTTGACCACAACACGGTTAAATTAGACAATGTAAAGAAACCAAATTATCTACCATTGTTGTTGTTTTCCACACAGACACACATATATCTGAGTGAAAAAAAATAGCATTTACATATGAATGAGAGGAGTAAATACACAGAAAAATGTTCATTTAATCAAATATCTATATTGAAATAATGCTCTGTATTCTCAAATCTATTTATGTGCTGTTAAAAGTAGTAATTTATGTCATAATTTACCATTTAATTATTATAATTTTTTGCATGTATAAACTATAAATGGTCATTTTAAAATGGCCAAAAATATAATGCAGTAGCATTATTTCATCCCTTTAATGGCTGAAAATATGCTTGCTGCCTTATCTGACGCTCTCAACTCTCCATGCTTTAAAATGGAGTCACAGCTTCACCTGCTGTTGTGATATTTTTTGTCTTTATGCAGCATATTTTTGTAACAAGAAAAAACTGTATATGGAGACACAATCAGGGAGGCATTGTTATGTCAGCAGATGTGTTTAGAACTGGACATTGAGGAATGAATATGACAATGGAAGACTGATGAAAAGTTGATTTGTGAAGAGGAGAGGACAAGACTTGGGAATCCAAACAAAGAAAACATGCAGCAGTCATAGTGGATGGTGGAGTGATTGGATAGTGGCTCCGCTCTGCCCCCATGTGGTGGTGAAATGTGGATGCAGATGAAAATGTTCTAGCCATTCTGCAGCAGAAAACCAAAGACACCTCCATTCAGAACTGAGTGTTCTTCTTTATTTCTCATTCATCTCTCTCTCTCCCCGAGGAACTAATGTGTTAAATTTTACCCTTCTTTTCTGACTAAACCAATGTTTAAAATTTATTAATTCCTCATCATCTGACCAGGTTAACTTTTATTGAAATTTTCAACACCTGTCATGCAAAATACTGATGAAAGTGCACCAAGCTCTTCTAATTTTTTGTTACTACATTAGAGGGATTTTTGTACTTTTGTATGATGTTCTGTATATGTGATGTACATATACTAAATATATATTAGGATAGCTATTATATCTATAAAGACTATAATTTACTATACTAAACTATACAAATACTGCCCAACATCATACAACATTTGAGTTTATTCTAGAAACCACCGACAACATTTTTCTCCTTCCTTAGATTAAAGTATTGTCAATTTAAGTATTTATTTGCAGAAAATTACAACTGGTAAAAAAAAAAGTCTCAAATGAGAATCAGAATCAGCTATATTGGCTGAGTTTGAGCACACAAACAAAGAATTTGACTCTGGTTTAACCTTAGTTCTCAAGTGTTATACAGTAAGTATATGTATTTAAAAAATGTAGTATAAAGAACAGAGACCAAGAATTTTCACAGAACTTTACAAATAGTGTGACACTAACCAGTAAATGCAACAAGTGGAAGTATATAAAAACAATAGTGTTTATGCAAGAACAAGAGGTATAGAGAAAATACAAAGATTCAAGTTCAAATTAATTTTAAACCACACAATATTAATATCTGAACATAGGAACTATTAACTTAGGAAGTGTTCACTAGTGATGGTGAGATGACACTTCATGAAGCATTGAAGCTTTTCATCAATTTGGTTCACTCATGGGCCCAAGATTTGTGGCACTTAATTTGCTCTACTGCGTCATCAAGTGGACAATAAATGTAAAACATGGAGAGTGATTACTATAACACTGTGGCTTTGGTGGGTGAAGCTTTGAATAGAATTGTGCTTAAATGATAATGCCAATAAACAAAATAACATGCTCATTAATACAATGTCTGACAAAGGGGAAAGTGGAAACTATTCAGTTTGAAAGGGTTGTGAATGTGATTATGTTGACAGGCTGGCTTTGAAACCATGGGAAACATTTATTAATTTCACATACATATTTATTTTTTGGGGGGGTAATATAGCATTTTTTTTGCTAGATGTGTTTAAAGAAATTACGGAGAGTCAGAAAGGCCTAACTCGCAATCTTGTATGGTATCTGCTGGGCCAGTAGGTTCTAAGACTGTTAACATGCAGACATTAAAAAATGGCATAGACTGTTTTTGAGATATCGCAAACCATGTAATTAACCATTACACATAGAAAGGCTTCAAACATCATCCATAAGAATACAAGCTTCGATTCACACTTCACAAAAGTCTTCCTGGATTACTCAACACATGTTTCGAAGCCTCTGCATGGAAGAGCATATCATTGGTGTTCACTGTCCAGTCCTTGGTGGAATAAAACTATTTTAATCCTCACAGCTTTTGTTGACATTATTATTGGTTGCTTTATGCCAGCTTGGTGTTATTACTCTGGATCACATTTAGAGGTTTAAGGTTCATGTCTGAACTTTACCTCTTCTGAGTTCCAGTTGTGTAACAACATGATTGATGGTTGATGCCTGGAAATTAAGTTGGAAAAAAATGTCTAACATTCTAAGTGATCCAAGGGTGTCTCTTCATGTAGTTGTTCTTTAAAACTGTGATATCCTCTTGACAGATAAAACATGCTGCTTCTGCCAACACTTGTCAAGAAATAAAAACATGGCAATCAGGACACCTTCTCACCAGACTCTCATAGAAAAAATTCAACCGAAATCCTATGGCTGAGGATCCAGAGGTGTGTCTTTGACCTGTGACACATAGAAGAGGTGTCAACATCTCTGAAGCCAGAGTTTGCATTTTGGTCACTGCCATGTTGAGTTTTTGGAGACCATATCTGGACAAAATGGTGGAGGACAAGGACTTCACCTAATGGTAAAAAAAAACATGGTACATTTCATCAAGCACTGTGTAACTATTTTACCATCCTGTTGGTGAAATCTCTTAACCACAATTACAGTTGCACTATCAGGAAAACATGATTTTTATTAAATTAAGCAAAAGTTGTCAATCACAGCTCAACATGGTTAACATCAAACCTAATATTCACTCTAAGAGCTTATTAATGGACAAAAGATTTCCAAATGGACCACTACATCACTTATTAGAGGCTCCAGATAAAACAAATTACACCAGAATACCACTGGGGAAAATTTTTTATTGAATTAGTATTTTTAAAGAAAAGTTCAAGTATCAGTATATTCAGTGTAAGTCTACAGGAGCCAGGGTTTATGGAGCATCATCCAGCAGTGGTCAGCAGTATTACATTTTAAGGTACTTTGGCTTAATTTTGGAGTCTAGGTCCGATACACATCTGCATTCTAAATTTTTTTTCCTCTTCTGTGTGTTGATGCATTAATAAAAATATACATGGCATCCCCTCATAGGCAACTTGATTCATTCTGTTGCAATGTGATAAGTTTACATAAATAATTAATAACACTGTCATTTACTTAAACTGAAGGCTTTGAGCAGAATATGGAGGTACAGTTTGGGGAAAACAGGGGTGCTTTTTGAAACAGTTATCGTTACTCCTGTATTCCAACAAGTGATGTTAATAGTCACTGACTGAGATGAGCAAATGCCATCTTGAGGCCATTTTAGTTAAGTATAAATAAAGAGCACCCTCTGTTGTAATAGAGTTATGTCTGAATATGGACTCACTGGAAATCACCTTATTCATATTACACTGTCTTTTATTAACCTTCAGAGAGAGCCGGATTAGGTTAGTCCATGTCCACCCCAAGGTCACATTTTCCTATGTGTCTCAGAAGAGGCATAAACAGTATTGAAAGTGTATCCCAGTTATTGTCAGGACAGTGCAAGATGTACTTTAGCCACCAAATGGACTGAAGTTAAATGGAGTACTGAACCTTACATACTGTTTGACTCAAATTTGTGACTGACAGGAGTGAAAACAAAAAGTGATTTACCCTTAGGAGTCATACAGTCATACATTAAAATGATGTAGCAGCAGATGGAGCCTCGCTGAGTCTTCCTCTCAACTTGTGTGGAAAGTGCAGATGTCAAAGTAATACTTTCAGGTCAGTTGTGTTGAAAGGTCAAGCAAAACCAAACTTATGATACACAATAAAAACTGAATTTTCTGCAATATTATTGTCACATTTGGTGCATGTTCAGTGCAGGAAGTGATGATAAAAATGGGCTTCTAACGGAAGTACTTGCATGGAAAAAAAAGCATGTCACAGTGTTTGGTGGAAAATTGCATAACATCAACCAATCAGATGTGTGGCATCTTGTATAAGCTGATTGTTATTATGAATAGTTGTACATAGTTTTCTGAGTTGTAAAAATGGCTCATTGAACATGTTTGTCAATCATATGGTGACACCAGATTGTTTTGTAAATAGTTGTATATAGTTTTCCTAAAAACACCTGAGGAATTGCTTGCATTTTCATGTAAATAGTCAGATTTTTTTCAAGTTTTCAATTTATATGTTCATTCAATCGCATTCAATATATTCAACATGTTTGTGAAAAACAGCAAAGTATCTAACTTTGTCCTACTTGGGTATCATGATTTTTGTATGATTTTAGGCTCAGTGTGTTAATACACAACCCCCCCCCCCAAAAAAAAAAAAACAAAAAAAAAACTAGAGTCACACAGGTGAGGTTGTGAGGTTGTGCTGAAAAAAAAAATTCTAACAAATGAGGCAAGGTAAACAGGTTTTTAATGTGAAATATAAAGGTAAAATCAAAAGTTGTTTTTTTTTTATATAGGTGTGTGTAGTGTGTCTTTCACAATAAAAAAAATAACAATGGTTTTGATCTTTTGTACAAAATCTACACTAATGTAGTTTTGTAGCTTTCAAGTGACTGAACACCTTTAAAGCTATATGGTGCTTTTTATGGATAAGACCACAAGGTCATGTAATTTAAACACCATACACATGCACTCACATACACATACGGACTCACATACCCACACCTACCACACATAAACATACCCCTTCAGAGCCTTGGTGAAGAGGGGAGCAGGGAACAATACACTACCATCTAGTGGTAAAAATCATGTATTTTCTCCCTCTTCCAAATACGGCAAAAGTGATGTCAAAAAATGGGTAAAAAAAAGGCCCATGTGAAAATTTCAAGCTGCATCTTTTAAACAGTAAAAACATAATTTTTGCCTTCATGGCTTATGGATCAACAACAGTGGTTTGAATGGGCATCATTTTTATTAACTCAGAAAGGTGCTATTGTAGTAATTTCCCATTGTTTACAGTGTGCTGCATGTAGCTGCTGGGTCAGAATTTTAAAAGTCATGCAAAATTTAAAAACTTTTGAAATAATACCTAATAATTTGTGAAAAATAATATGACCAATATAAAGTGCAAAGTGTGCAAAATATTCTAACCTGGTTACCAGAAGGATATATTTTGTGCTTGTTCTCCAAGGATTGGTAGGGTTTGGGAACCTTTTCCAAGTCACATTTGACCATATCAGCAATGGATTTTCAGTTCCAATACAATACATTTAAATCATCATACCTGTTTTTAGTTTGTCAACGTCAAAATATATGGTGTGACAGTAGATGAACAAGTTATCCTCCTTCCCATCTAAAAGATTAATGAGGGATTAACCAGCCATTAATTAATGTTTTTGAGGGGAATACTACTACTGCCGCCACTACTACTACTACCACTACTAATAATAATACTAACAATAATAACAATGAATAGTGAGGAAAGGAAACCTGCAACAATGAAAACACACATGGCAACAAATGAAGCACAATAGACAAGTGAAACATTTTGGCATAAGCTTTTTTTATTTTTATTAAGTTTTTTGACATTTTCACTTTAAACTGAATCAGTTTTGCTTTTTTTCCAGCAGTTGTGTGATTTTTTAAAATTATTATTCATCTGGTTTTTATTTATCCTATCAGTAAAGGCGAAGAGTTGCTCTGGTAAATCAGCATTCACAGTCAAACCTTCGTATGTTTTTAACAACAGAACCGTTTTTTTTTTTTAAATAAGTCTCTTTTTCACAAATGCTGTTGAATTATTATAGTTTTACCTTTTTTTGTTCTTTACATGTTTCAAAAATATAAAAGGTAAATAATAAACATTCCATTGAAATATATTTTATACAGTTCATTGTTCTTTATTTATTTATTTTTTTCTCTCTCCAGTGTAGTGACAATAAAATTATATCCAGCATCAGTCATTATAACATAAATTCCATTCATTAGCAAAGGGAAGCCTCTCATCTTTTTTCGCTCTGTCTTTTCCCACTGAAGACTCATTGACTTGCAGATCTTTTCCAATGGGATGATCAACTAAACAGAGATTTAACCAGTCAACAGGGCCGTGAACACCTCACACAATGCAGTAGCTGTGTTCAGGAAGTGAATTAGAGAAGGCACAGCATGATGAGCACTTAAACAAATACAAAGATGAGCTGAATAAGAGTGTGAGCAAGTGAATGATGAACAATGTCAGATTTCCACAATAGTGACATGATTAGCCTGAAGTGTCTAACCAAAAAAACAAAAGATGCCTTCAGAATCTGCAGAGTACATTCTCAAGTGACATAATGACCTCAACAAGACTGAATCTCTGCTTGTTTTCCCAAAGGAAACAACATTGCCAGCGGTCTTCTGTAAATCACACCAAGTCTGTCGTTGGCGGTTCTGTGGAAAATGCCCATGCCTGTATTGTACAAAAAGACATAAAACTATGAAGGGAACTAAGACATGTCCCCAGACTGACCTTGACCTGACAGAGAAAAGAAAAAGGGAAGATCAGAACCCTTGTTTTTTTTGTTTAGTTTTTTTTTTGCATGTGTGTTGGAGGAGAGGCTTCCCTTTACCCCTGGCCATTCACAATTAAGTCAAAGTCATCAAGTTTAAGTTTCCCATGCATGCATTTTAGAATTCATCTCCCAAAAACAGGATAGAAAAACACAAGAACAAGAGATGCAAAAAGAAGCTTCTTCCTCTAAATAACTGAAGGAGGAGGAGGAGGACAAGGAGAAGGAGAAGGAAAGGATGAAGAGAAAAGAGAAGAATGGAAGAGTATGGGATGAAAAAGGACAGATTGTTTCAAGAATAGGAGACTGGAGGCTAACACGGTAGCCACAAATGGGAAACAAAGGTAATCTGAAATGTAGTTCAGCAGAGCTACAGTAGATCAAAACTAGCTAGCATAAGAACATTTACAGAATGTCTATTTATCAAGATTTTAGAAGACCAGATTTTTTAGCAGATTTAAGACTATCTCCGTTTCAGAGATAGGTATTCATTGAGTATGCAAGATCAGATTTTACTTATTTTATTTTACTTAACTACCTAGTTTTGGCTAACTTCTTTATCTATTTCAGGAGAGGTAGGACAAAACTAGATAGTATAAGTACAATTACAATTTGTAGGTTTATTAATGAGCATTTCCAATTGTGGTAGACAGGTGACTGATAACTACCAAAGATACCTTTTTATGTAATTTGGTATTTTCCTATGCAAAGCATATTTTGGATTAACTATATTAGGAATGTATAAAATAAAAAAATACTAAATTAAAAGACTTATTTTTTGTCTTGAATTTGTTTGAGTTCAATAATAAATCCAGAGAAGAGGAAGCTACTGACCTGGATGGTCAGTTAAGAGGTTAAGCAGTGACCGTTTTAAGGACTAGAGCACTATGCTGCTTTTGCAGAGTGGGCCAGAGAATTTGTGTAGGACTTCCATGTTGACTGGAAAATAAGTAAAGTTGTGAGCACTCTTACAATATCCTTTAAAGTAATTATTTACGTACAATAAGAGAAATTCCAAGTTGACTTAACTGTGAATTCTTTTTAGTAACACACAGCCCACATGTCTGGTGATTTAGGTGCCATTAAGTACATTTACTGAAACTACATGCCCCTGTGCAATGCAACATTTCTTAAGATGCAAAATTCACTTCACCTCAGTTAGTGATAACTATGGAAATCTATAGAAATTCTAAAACTGTCACTGCTTAAATCCCCCAAGTTCACAATGCACCATTCCAACTAAATTACTAATGTCATATCAGATTTTTTTTTCAAACCTGATTTGACATCACTGACCAACATGTGACCACAAGTCCAATAAGGTCTGAGCTTTTCCTAGTTTGACTTGTCACCCACTAGTAACATATTCACTAATCATATTGAGGCTTATACATATTCCTCTGCATGGAGTCTCAATAACTTTAGTGGGTTTGGGTTTCGAGAAAAGTTTCACTTTTATTAACTCTGCTGGCCAGACTTCTCACAAGGGCTTGAATTTGCTCATGTTCTCCAAAGCTAAAACATTAACTAAGCATCAAAATAAATTCAGTTCATTATTGCTGTCACCACTAGATTGCAGCCGAATTATCAAGGTTTGCATATGTGATGTTGGAGTAATCATTGCAACTACTAAATCCAACTGTATCTAGACCAACCTTAAAAATTCTTTCTTTGACTCACAAGCCAAAGTTCCTTGCACTATTTTAGTTATTACAATTGGTTTCTGAAGGAACATGAGCTAAGAAATTAATGAAAAAGGTTGAAGATAAGGTCTTTTTTGCTATGATACCAGATATCCCATAGACTCATGGCATATTTCTTTGTTATAGATTCAAGCACTGCACAGAAAGTCAAGACTGATTACTTCAGATAGCCCATTGTTCAACTAAGTACTTGTGTGATGTTTTTGTTTTGAAATACCCATCTTATTTAGAATTCAGCTTTCTTATATAACCTCAAGTGTAAAGGTCTGCATATATACTGTAGTATTTGTAGGTGTCTGTGACTGGGGCTAACATAAAGGCTATGAATAAAAAATCCAGGCTTTGGTTGGACCAAACTTGTCAAGGTTGTAAAGTTATACTGATTGCTGTCAACAGAGCAAAAACCATCTCAGAGGGACAAAGCTTTGATTGAATTTGAGTGAATATAAGAACTACTGTCTTCTACAGCTCTGGAAAGGCACCATCAATCTTGCGACAATGGTGAGATTGATATCCTCAGGGTTATTTTAGCTTGTACTCCTAGTTTTCCCGGGAAAAACAGTCATGTGGAATTTGAAAAATATAGAAATATAACCGATAATCAACTCGCGCTGTAGCTAATGGCTGTGACGTATTGTATCTGCCAAACCCCTTGAACTCTAATGCTTAATTTTTGTCTAACGTTAGGTGTTTTCAATCGATTACGCCAATGGATGATTACTTCTAAATCACCTTAAATGCTACATTACGGCTATGAACATTTTTTTGCATTCATGTTTGCAAGGTTTTACATGGTTTACAGTCCTTTATATACATGTATTCCACTGCAAAGTTTGTATAACCAGGTTAGCAGTTGGTAAAAAAAAGAAACAACAAAAAAAGCACTAATTTCTTGGATATCTACCCTGCAAGTCTTACTGGAGACAAACCAACTGTTCATCAATAGGACAATGACATGAAGCATGTCGCCAAGTGTTGCATACATGGACTCACTTTATGTTGACTGTGTGCATGAACACTAAATCATTTATGCACATTATTAAAAGTTCTATGATAACCATAACTTCATGAGATTCAAAGTTTACAGTTTACGAAATATACTGTATGATAGATAAGCCAAAATGCAGGTTTAGCAAGTTAAATAAATAAGACAGGAATAATGATGGAGAGAGATGGGTTGACCTTGATCTTATCTTGACATTTCTGTGGTTGCATTTTTGGTAAGACAATAATATAAAACAGCAAAATGAAATAAATCACAGCAGAATCAAAGAGAGTCAAATCTCTGAGAGTAACAATGACAAGTGGAAATCCAAGTATATCCAATCCAAACATAAGGAAAAGATCTTAATGTTCATTTGGGTCTTTAAACTTTCCTGAAAACACACAGTGTGACACTGTTACACATTCAGATTCCACCACATTTTTGATACGGTGTATTCCTGAGATCGGCCCCATATTTTTTTCAATTCCATTTTTGGCTCCCTGTCATTTGTTGGAATTCCTGCCAAATTATATAAGGGACATTGTGTGTGCAAAACCAGAAAAAGACACCTGTTTTGTTTAAATGTAGAACATCAAACAACTATTCGTTACCAATACCAGAAATTTTTTGTCACTGCAACAACGCTTTAAAACCAAAATCAAACCACAGATTTCTATGTGAAATTCAGCCCTTCAAGTTTTCAGATATACTGTAGTTAGCATGGCTAACTACTACTACACTACAAATGCTACAATATATTAGGGTTGATTTTATATCAAAATAAATTAAAATGATTATATTGGCATTTCTGAGACTGTGTTGTACTGACCTCAGACAGTGTCCTACTGAATGTGCTGCAAATGGACACCTTTCCTCTTATAGTCCAGTTAACTATGAAGCACTGAATCAATCTTTCACTGATTAAAATTAAGGTACATTTTACAATTTATTTAAATTATTATTATATAGGTATTTCTGGTGTATCTACGATATGAATTGTGGCCAGTTTTTTTTCCCCATCATGCTTCAGAGGCCTTGCAGATGCAATGGCCAAAATCAACAAAAGTCCAAAAGGAGGACACATGAATACAGAATTAGCACAAGACAGTAAGACAAGATATCCTAGTCTGTCTGGAAGCACCATCACTATATTTCAGCAGTTTCTCAGAAGCACATATTCCAGCTTTCTAGCCCTTATAGTAATCATAGCAATCATGTACTGCATGTAATGTTACAAAAAGAATGCGATCATCTGCATATAGCTGCACATTTTTCAAGATATTTGTTGCCTACTCTTGTTATGATAATGATAACAATCCACCAAAATGTACAATTTCCACATTTTCAGATTTTCAGACACCAAGCAGTATTTAGTGGAAGAATAGAAGAATTTGGAATACCACAGTAGAGTCTTTTCTAGAGCAGAAAAACCTGCAGAATATGAGTACTCAACAAATGATGTAAAAAGAAAGCACCACTTGAAGCTTAAGAATTGTTGAAACAATAGGAAACTGGTCATGCATGGTAACCCTCTCAGAAAATTATGAAGGAAACTTTAGTCTTAAATTCAATCTGTCATTGGTGGAATCAGGTGAACACACTCCTACCATTACTCTTATTTGGGTGGCACATCAACAGATACTTTCATCATTGCAAATAGTTATATGCCAAACACTCACAGTTTTAGTAACTCATTCATTTGTTTGTGTAGGCAACAGTGTAGACCACTGAGAAGTACACCAGGAGGATTTGTGTGTCTTTTTAATATAACTCTAGAATGGTTGTTGGATTTAATACTCAGAGGCTATTTCAGAGTTCAGCCCCAACAGACAATAGAAACTGGCTGAAACTCCACTTCTTGGAAAATGCATATATCCCTCTAATGAATTACTGGCCAAACTTTAATCTTAGTAGCTGTGGTCATCCCAGGCCACCACCATGCTGTATTCGGGAAATAGATAAGAAGCTAAGTTTATATGAAACATTTTGAAACAAAAGCATAGAACCCAACCACCAAGAAACCATTTACAGAGCTACATTACTGCTGAACCTCAAATTGGTAGGAACTCTGACGTTAAAGCACAGATTTGGCCAAGCTGCAGGATCAAAAATTTCCTGCTCACTTTCATCAGTTCATGTCTTGTAGTTTGATGAACTCTCGTACTACATTTAGTCAATCCAAGACTGTAGCAGCAGGTTGCAAGTCCATAAACAATGCTAATATTTTTTCCCCACAATTATACTGACATTCTTGACTAAATTGGGGAATTTTTTAGGAAATTCTGGCTGTCTGTTTATTTCTTCAAATATCCCTAGTTTAAAGGTCATAGGGGTCAAATTTTATTATTTTTTTATTTAAAATATTTTTCGAAAAGGAGGCAGTTTTTCCATATTTGCACAGCTTTTTCAGACTTTTCATGAGTGCTTTGTGTTTTACAACATGACATTGTGGTTTCTTTTTCCTTTCCTTTAACCCATTAATGCCTGAATTTAGATAAAAGTATATTCAAAATTGAATTGTTTGTGTTTTTACTGTATTTTATGTACTATAATCAAATTAACAATCTCCACTTAATTTAGCATCTGCTTGAGATAGAAATTTGGGTGTGATGCAAATTTGCACCAACAAGCATTATGGTCAATAGTACTTATTGACCATTGTGCACAGTTATTTTCCTTGTCCTGGCTAGGTACGTATCAAATATGCCCAAACCTGCATTGGCACAATACATATGTTATCTTAGCTGATTCCTTAATGGTTTGATGCAAATTTGTGCCAGTCAGCGTTAAGGGGTTAAATCATGCACTCTCAACCCTAAAAACTTGTGTTATTTAAATCTAAAATGTGGTGTTCATGCTTTTTTATCACGTCAAATATTCAGTTTGACTATATCTCAAGGGCACATGCTACATTAATTATTTCTAATGTGAGGAAATGTAACAGAAATTATGGAAAAACTTGTTGTGAGATGAGAGCCCTGGTTGATGAGGCGGCCATCTTGACACTTTTCACATCTCAGGAGGTAGACAGACAAAGGCAGACATCGGAGGAGCAGAAAAGGTTCAATTTGTTTCAACACGACCACTTTCAATCCATGGAAGTCAAGGAAAAGTGATCACAAACAATCACTGTTTAGAAATGACATAGTGAAAGAACAGGAATGACATGTAGGAGCAGAAAACACATGTTGAGTTTCGGTTTGATAGTCCAGACACACACAGCTGCCATTGGAGAGAGTTTACATAGAAGGGCTTGGATAGAGGACGAGAGGACGAAGGAGAAAGAGAAGAGGAAGAAGCAAAGTAGCAGCCAAGTAAGAAGTTGAAGTACAGTTGTAGAGTGTAGTAGCAGGATAAATACTTGCAGAAGTTGGGAGGATTTTTCTTGAATTTTAGAAGAGAGTGGGCTTGTTTAGATCTTTAAAAGACAAAACAAACAAACCAAAAAACAATGGGTAGATGTTGCAAATCTTTTTAGACATAATTCCACATTTCTAAAATTTGTTGCATATAATTTTAATTTTAATTTTCAAAATGATCAATTTCCAGCCCTGTTATTCATAGGGGAGTTCAAAATGGCTTGCAGAAGTCATGCAGAATATTCATGCTGGTAAATAATGTCATAAAAATGCATCTCTAAATTGCAATCTTTTTTCTTTTTTGTTTCTTTTTGTTTCTTGTCTCTACAGAATCTCAGAGATGTTCTCTGGCTCCTGCTGAATACCTGCTTTCTTTATAAAGCCTCTATTTTGTCATCCCACGTCCCCAGAGGTATATATAGTGTATGGTCTTCGGCCATCAACCCCAACCCCCTCTCCTTCGTTTTCCCTCCGAGCTGAGAGAGTGCCTCCCTCATCCATCATGCCTTTCTGAGCGAGCAGTTTGGTGCAAGAGACGCTTGCTATGCACATATTAGCAGCCACTTTGGGGGATAGAAAATAGCTCATATGATGACGATGACTTTGCATTTGTGTTGCTGTGTGGAAAAGGAAAACAAAAAAGGTCTCCCCCTTTCTCATGAGCTCCTTTCCATCTCTCTTCCCCCTACTTTTAACGAGTCCAACCATTGTCTTTGTCCTTTTTTTCTGAATGTAATTGGTTTCATTCATGCCATGCAGTTTTGCTAAAGAGGAGCAGCAGTGAGATGCAAGGAGGGGAGGTCGGAAACCGCAAAGACTTGGGAAGAGAAAGAGAGAGTAAGAAAGAGGTTCCATCGGGTTTTCAGCCACAAACCATTTCTTTTGCAGATGTTAAGGCCGGTGTTTTTGTCTATAAATGTGACCGACCATTTGAGTGTCTGTTCATCTTTGGGTTAATTCCAACAGAAGGTGAATTAAAACCCTTAAGATTCTATAACTCCTGTGGAGATCTTGTTGCTCATATCCAATGATCTCAAATGTCAAATATACACATGATATGGCTGATGTTTTCTGATATGTATGAGGAGATTTCAGCCTGCTGTTACAGGTTCTGTAGCTCAGCAGAGATCAGTGGGGTGAGGCCAGGCCGACATCAGACCGGACCAGACTCGACATCACGGCAGGGCCTCCCCCTCACCTTGCATAGTGCTTTGAGTGAAAAGTAATGGAAGGTTCAGTTCTGAATGAAAGTGGAGCTTCTTGAAACAAAAGAGCCACCAGTAAAGCAATAATACAGCGAAGTTCGGTGGAACTAAAGGGCTTCTCCACCACAGTTTGTCTTTGTCAGGTAAATGCTCACCTGCTGCTCAGCTGTGAACACTCATGGCATAGTTTGCCTTGAGTTCAAAGAGGTGAAAATGTTTCTGCTCATGGCTTTTACATGTCATCTATTGTTTTGCAACATCAGTGATGGAAATGTCCAGTTCGTTGATGATTTCTACCTGTTGATCTTCTATTTTTCTTTCTCTCTATCTCCCTCCCATTTTTCTTCAGTGGTTCCCGTTGGGGGGGATGAAGGTGCAGCAGTTTTTAAGTTTACTTTTCATCTTGTAGAGAAATGGGAATTTAGAAACTCAGCACTGAAAAGGAAGCAGAAAAGACAATTAAATGAGAATTTGTAAAGAAGTAGTACTGTCTCTTGACCCTTAAACACCAGACCATGGGAGACAGCTTGATTGCACTTTTGGTAATGAAAAAGTAGGTCTAGCTAATTTGTGACACCATGCAGTATGTAATACAATTCTATCTTATAAATTTCCTGCAAATAATGTACTTTTTAACATCTGGTTTATTGTCTCCCAGGTCTTGTGTAGATCAAGGTCAAACCCAATTTTACACAAAATTACATGTCGATGAAATGATGATGGTGAGTAAAGTACACTCATTGAGATTTTGTAACAAATGCCTCTGTTCAGATAAGTAGTCCTGATCCACTGGTGTGACTTAGAAAGATTTTACAACAGAGGCAAGTAGTTAGGTAAATTCAACATTACAGATAGGAAAATACATTTATTTTGTCAAAGCGTTTTCACCACGAAATTGCCAAGACTAAATATTTTACCCACCATCACAACAATTTACATTTCCAGAGTGGAACCACAATAGATATGTGCCAGTTTACCAAAAGCATCACTTTTATTGGAACTTTTAAAATCAGTCCTGCTCTTGAAGCCAGCATTCAGTTGTATTTTATAATTATTGTGCTGTAGCTTGTAGGGGTACAAAGGCACATTTGTCTGTTGGGAACTTGTTGTTTCTTAACATTTGATTTGAAGTGCAACTTTGATGGATTCAACATATTAAAGTTAAATTTAGTGTTGGAGGCTAATATTTTTCATTATATATCCTAAATAGGCTGTATTTGTTGGATTGCAATAGAATAATATTAATTCCATTGCTTTATACTTTTGCAGAGGTAGTTTTGCAACGACACTGATTAAGTAACATGCCTGCTATTTCATTTTAAGACCATATGTCAACTTCCAAATATCTTGTTTAAATAAGACTTACATTAATTAATATGTTTAAAAGTATAAAAATTGTAAAATGCTTTAGTTTGTACAGTTTTTGCAATGCAAGACTAAAATTGTACCAAACTGTAATCCAGAGCTATTTGCAATATCGCAGTATCGGTGGATGTTTTTCCTGTAAGCTAACATAACCATTTTCTTGTGCACCATCTTGTCCAAATATGGTCACTCTGGTAAAAAAAATGACCTAATGCCAAACTTGAAGCTTTAAAATAACAAATCACAAACTACTTATTTTCTTTGATTTTATGTACCATTGAACCCCTTCAAGATCCAGCCCTGTAGGTGCCATCACTTGCTACTGATCAGTCATCTTGTTTGTCTTTTCTTTTTTGAACATGAACAGTCTGTTCCCATAATATTAGCAGGTTGAAACCCAAAGATGCCATTGGCAAAGAGGCAGACAATGTTAACTCGATGTTATAATGGCATTTATAGTGGTGGCCATTGTATAAACCTTTTGTTCCTTACTACAGATGAGTAACTCTCAAAGCAACTCCAGTCAAAGTGGTGCAATACCATTCAAACTTAAAGACTTATACAATGGCAGAGTGTTCCTAATCTGTAGTTTCCACTTGTGATAAATATGACAAAGTTGTTTGTACTGATGGAAACTGCAGCAACATAATACTGTACACCAAGGCAGGGAAATGACGGTAGCAAAATAAATAAATACAAATAAATAAAAAACAAAAAAGACACATCATTAAAAGGCTTACCCAGCCCAGCTGGCATGCAAGTACACCGACTACACAGAGCTTAAATGTCGTGACACAATGCTAACTTTTTTTCTCCATTTCTGTTACTCACACACACAGAAACAATATGCAGAAAGTTTTAGTTCTCAGATGCTGCTCAGTCCTCTGATATAATCAGTCTTTGGATGTAAATTAGGATGCAGATGTGACCACTTGATTTGGAATTCAATAGTCCAAATTTAGTCCAAACAGGCTGAGAAGACAGGACTGTAATCAACTAGGACTGGCCAGAAATCCAGACAAAGACCTGAGACATACCAGTTGGTGTGTCCTGCACATATAGAGTGCTGCCGAAATTAGTCTTAAAACCTGTTTAGCACTGAATTTCCCAGTTCCCTTGTCTGTGGGACAGTTGGTTTTTAGATGAGATTTTGATTCACATGCCTGATATCAGGTCCATGGTCAACACATGCTTAAGTAATTTTCCTGTTTTGTATGTAAATACTCTATGAATGGACTTCGAAGCTTTTCAGTGTCTTACAAGTGTCTATGTGTTTGCTAACAAATACATTGGTTGTAACATGAAATATTACACCAACTATGGAAAGACCTCCACTCGCTGGCTTATATTTATTCCCTGTATCCCTGTTGTATTGAGCTTTCACAAACTACCTATTTATTGGCTAAATCAGGTCATATTTAAAAAAACTAGTATTTGTAGAAGGCATGAATGCATAAAATCCAATTTCAAGATGGAAGCTTATTGTTGATGACACTATAGTCACATGACCATGCTGTAGTTTGATGGCCATTCACATTTTAGTTGAACTGCATGCTGAACACCAAAATAGCCATCAGATCTTTTTAGTGAAACACAGACTATAAAATGATCTGGCTTCCATGATGCTTCCATGAGTGTACTAGCATTTCACTCGCTGTACCCTGCCTTCAAATGGATTAATCAATTAGGGAGTCTTCAAGTGAGTCAAAAGAGAACATTTGGATGTTCTAAAAGCTGATCATAAAAGGTAATATCTGCATGTTTTGCGCTTATGTGTGCCCTGTCGACTGCCTCTTTCATTATTAGGATCTATGTGGAAAGTAACTTTCAGCTAATGTTCCTTTTTGTGGCCACTAGAAGAATTGATTATAAGTTCTGTTAAGTGAAACATGTTTCCATAGCTTAACATGAGTGTTAATTTTCTTTTAGTGAAAGCACATAAAAACTACAAGCAGTTTTCATTTGTCAAGATTATCTTGAAAGTCATATCATAAACTTGGGTTTTCCATGGAGCTTAATTTTTGACAATAACCCAGTAGCCAGTGAAGAAATCCCTTTGTCCTTTGGCTGGGAAATTCCAGTACCCAGCTCACTCATCCCTTCAGCACTCTATACAGACCAGGCCTTCGCCAAATAATAATGATGTTTAGCTTATTGTTTCATCCCACTTGAACCATCAAACAGGTAAGGTTTGCTGCATCAAGTCAGTCAATTTCAAATAAATTTTCCATCGGTGCATTTCCTCTGCACCAGAGTGGGATAAAAAAGAGCCAAGGGAAGTATTTGTGGAAGCTGTTTGACCCACGTGGGGTACACACACAAAGACTATGTGAAAGAAAATACAGAAGGATAGAGTGTGGCACACAACACAAAAACACAAAACATAAAACAAAATGTCACACTAACACAGAACCACACAGGTGAGGGAACACAACACAAGAAGCAAACAACAGTGCAGGGGAACAGCAGTGAGGTTCACATTCTTACATGGAGAAGCGAGTTTTGCTTCTTTCTTTCCTCCTCCTCCTCATTACCACACTTCTCTGTCTTCCCCACACTTTTCCTCCTCCTCCATCTCATCCCTCTGATGCTCCTCGGCTGACAATCCACTCAGAACACATCATGTCATTGCACATGTCTCCCATCCCCACATTTACAACACATCAGTCTCTTTTTCCAGTCATTTTAAAGTCCATTCCTGTCTTCCTCCTTGGCGAAGTCCATAGTTTGGCCAAGATATAAATAAATATATCTTTTTAGTCGCTCCCAAATTTATTAAGATCCTTTTTGGTATTCTCTGTGACAGACTTCAGGATAGGAGTTGGTTGTTGCGTTGCAGGATTCTCACATAAAGAGGAATACGAGGGGGGAAAGACGAGGGGACGACACGAGGTGAAGACAGGAAGCACAGTTGGACAACAAAATGCAAAGTAGAATATTTTGGAAGGAGCACATAGCATTCACAGGCACAGAGCAAAGAGGAAAGCTTCACTTTTTTGACTGATCTCTCCATTTTCATACATAGTGTAAATCTTTTAGGGAACAACATGAGCAGAGAAGATTGAGAAAGAAATACCTGAGTTGTGAATGAATGGAAAGGAGAGAAACATTGGCAATAAGAGGGTGAAGAACATCAACTAGTTGCAATTTGGAATTAGAAAACATGTTCATAACTGAATTCTGAAGGCTGCCTCTGCAGTGTTGTTTCTTAGCAACTTCCACAGATATCTATTGGGGATGAATCTATTCTAGACAAAAAAAAATAAAAAATTCAATGCATTTGATAAATTGTGCAGCAAAATGCACCTAGCAAGAAGCAACATTGTATGTTAGCTTAAAAAAAAACTTCTGATGAGGTACTAAAACAGTAAAATTGATATGTATTTCTATAAATGGTTATCAAAACCACACTATTTCTGCAGTGGATGTGATAAACAACAAAGCAATTTAATGTATCAAACTTCTAATCATACTTTTCACCAGTTTGACCAGTCAACAATTTGGATGATAGAATTGTGTACTCAAAGCAACAACTCAATTTTATGGTTTGATATCATAATAGAGTGGCATCACAACATCATTTAACAACTTGTAGCAACCTGGTTGTGAAAAATAAAGGACCAGCAACTCAATGTTCTGACATGGACATAAAGTAATTCCTTGTGATACTGGAATGAGCACATTATAACTTAAATTACAATCATCCCATTTGTTTGGTACTTGAAAACAGAGGAGATTGTTGCGCTGCCATCTAGAACTAGTAGTTGCAGCAGAAAATTCCAGACAATGAAGTCCCCAGACTTTCTTCAACAGGCCTGATTGTCCAGACAAAGGAATATGCTTCTACATTAGCATAAGGGTTGAAACATGAGAAAGGACTTGCAGCTGAATGCAATTTAACAAGGCCCTGATCCTCATCTTTTTGCAGAAGATTGCAGTAAACTTCTTATTTGCACACTGCAGAGGTAGCGTTCATTTGAAGTCACTAGAGTTTAAATGCAAATGTCAAGAGTGCGACAACAAATTAAATGACATGTGACACAGACAGGGTGAAGCAACAAACGGATAATGCAGAAGCAGACAAAGGGATACGATGAACAAGGGAACTTTGGTGAGGAGGTATCTTGGGAGGAAAAGCGTCTTTACTCTCTCTTGCAGAAGAGGAGTTGAGACAATGATGGAAGAAGCTGGATTTCTTTTTTTTTAGCATTAGTTCACAGTTACTGCTTCTTTTTGCATATATCTGATAAGCGCAGGGCTTTCAGAACAGTTCTCTGTGAAAAGAGAAGCAAAAAAAGAAGATAGAAATGAAATCATAAGCTACGATTGTTAATATGTTTCTCTTATCATAAGTCTCTCAAGGTTGATAAGAAAGCAGCTATACAAGACCTACTAGAAATGTAACCCCTCCCTGTCCTGAAAAAATAAACTTTCCCACCCCCACCCAGCCCTGTTACAGTACCTAACTTGGTCTGTTTTGACCAATAGCATCATAGCATTTTAGCATGCATAATTTCAGCCCATCTCACCTCTTCGTGCATTCAAAGAGGTGAAAATTTTTTGTCCTGCATGCTTGTTAGTGCATATGTATGCGTCTAAACACACACATCCATACACACTTCTTGTAGTCTAAAAGTTATATTCACATTCATTAGGCTTAAGACTAAAACCCTATCAAACCTCCTCACATTGTTAGTCATATCTATAACCTTATTGCTTGCAATGGAAACCCCATGCAGATTCACCTACAACATAAATTTACATATGTACATTGTCATGAAAAAATCAGCAGTGACTTTAGGTGAAGTGACAAACACACACTCAAAACAGGTGGGAGAGGAGAGGAAGTTGAGATGGATCAGAAATGGTTCTATAGTGAGACTGGTAGTGTGTCGACATCTCTGTAAATTTGTGTGCACTTGGTGTTTATGAATGGTGGCACAGGGGGAATACAGGATTTCCAATTGAGAATATAATCCTGAACTCCCAGATAGATCAATCCTCAAATACTCCAGTTAGCTCAACCTCAGAGGTAAACTGGGAATTGATGTCCAGCCTGCACTTGAAGTTGAACAGGAAATCAAAACACTTGTATGACCCCACTCCAGCCATTCCATTCAGACATGAAATGTTGTGTTTGGAGTCACATAAGGTTATATGATTAGCTCAACACTTGGGAAATACACTTACTCACTAAGAGTGATGTAAAACGATTGATACAAATCTCTGAGTGCAAGTCTCTGCAGTACAAAGACTGGAGTCGGTTAGCCAGGCTTGGTGTTAGACCAGTAAGTTGGTTTCTTCCATTAGTCACCATTAATTTGACTGTAAAAACTATTGACAATGGCAGAATTTGACTTCAATAGCTGCTGATGGCAGAATATATGAAGCATGTTAAAAGGCTATGCACATACTCATGGAACTGGACTTAAATCCAATAAGTACTATTTTTGCATGTAATACCATACCTGAGATACCTGATTTATTTTAAATGATAGCCATCTTTATTATCTGCGTCATTCATAATTTATGAGCATGTTCAGGTAGTTAGTTACCCAAAGCATGGCATGCAGTCTCAGTGTTGCTAGCATGCATGGTCATTAGAATTTGGCTAAGTGTTTACTCACTTCACTTATACCAGCGAAAGTAGGGGTACAAGGGGAAAACAGCCAGACTTTCCCTGGTTTACGCTAAACTAGGCCATCTAGCTCTACTTCTGTACTGCAGAGACAAGCTATCAATCTTTTTTTTTAACTCTTGAGGTATTTTCTATTTCCTTCAAACACTTTAGTAGATCATTCTCTTCATTTGCTGCTCTAACCTCCCATAAACAAAGTTTTTGGCAAGATTCAAGACAAACTGTGTATCGTAAACTCTCCTTGCACTTTAATATTGGACAGGATGTTCCTGATGAACTGTAGAGCAGTTAGTTTTCCTCTTAGGAGGCTAATTCAAATCAAAGAGAATAATTTCCTGTTACTTGCTAAAGGACAGCGTGAGCCAAAATTGAGGACAAGGGATTTACAGGTAGATAAAACTTAACCAACAGACATCTGATCACTGCCTATAACCATCAGAATGACACTGAATGAAATACAATTGTGCAATATGTTCAAACACAAAGGAAACATGTACATTTAGGTAACACAAGATTAAAAATACTGACAGAACAACAATACTATTAGCATATACAAACAAAATCTAACTTAAATCATTTTCTTTCTTGCAGTAGAATAAAGTTGAGAAATGTGTATCTTAGTACATATGTAGATGGAAGTTTGGGCACACAAACATAGAAACACATTAAACGGCTGCTGTCTACTGTATCTACATTGCATATTTCTATATACTGTGTCTCTATCATATTCTGTCTTCTTCCCATGTGTGTCATGTTGCCTTTGTCTTCCATTCTTCTACCATGGGCTGTCGCTCCAGTAGCCGTTCACAGTGCCTCCTACTGAGCAGTCGCAGCCGAAACAAAGAAGAGGTGGACGGACAGAAGAGGAGGGGCAGAGTCAGGACGAAGGGAGGGCGGGGGGTGGGTGGGTTCAGGAAGGTCACAAACAGGGAAAGAAAGAGAAGCCGAAAAGGGAGAAAACTAAAAAACTTTGCCACTAGTTGCTGAGTCACACTGGAGTCAGTGCAAGTAGAAACGCTGCTGGCAATGGGAGATGGGTGTTGGGGTGGAGATGGGGGTGGTGACAGCATGACAGACAGCTCCTCACACATAGACATAGCTGTAATGTCCAAAACAGTTAATCATTTTACAAAACAGGCCTATTTGCTTTCTTTCAAACACTGAGATAAAAAGATTCACATTAGTCATATGTTTGTGTGTTGAGTGAAAAGTAATCTCCAATATCCAGAACTAGCACAATGTGAGGACAATGCTAGTCCTGGATGTAAGTCTGGATGAACATACTGTCATTGGGTGGAAAAAACCTCCCTGGCTTATTTGTTTTATTGCTTCAGGTAGTGTTATGGTAAGGATGTGGTGATTGGACCTTTTTGTTTGAGGAAACATCTTGCACCAAAAACCCAGCAAACCTACATGATTGATAATGGTCAAAGCTTGCCATTTTCAACATGTAGTTGCTAGCTTTGTGGTGTATGTTATTTCATGTGACAACAGGGACAGTAACGCACAGATAGTGAAGGAAAGCGGAGGAGAATGTAACCTCACACTATAGTTCATTTCCTGTGAGTCAATCTGAGATGGCCCAAAAACCCAAGGACATGGTGAGGGTGCCTCTGCAAAGAGATTTTGGGGGGTTGCATATGGGGAGGCAAGCCCTGGCCTTAAAATGCCTTAATGCCTGTAATAAATGCCACAAAGAACAAAGCAGGGCTACCATATAGTACAGTCCAAACTTGCCGCTTCCTGCATTTAGCTGCTATCTTGGTGGTGGTTGTGTTACATGGTAAGGGAACTGTGAACTCAGTTACACTCAGGTGACAGAGGGAAAGAAGATTTGAAGGAGAATGCTGCCTTAAATGATTAGCTAATTCCAGACTTACTCTTAGAACTACTTTGCAAATGTGCATTTGCATGTGGGGAGACAGCCCTTGACAATACTGGAGCTGCAACTGGTTGATGTAAACCCAAAGCCAGACAGGGATGTAGATACAGATACAGATTAACTTTATGCACTCATCCACAAAAATGTTAATCTGTATCTGAGTATATCAAGGTTGTGCCTCCACAAAGGAATTCAAAGTCATAAACATCTTTAAGATCTTGAAGAACGGGGCTTCAGTACTTATCAGTCTAAGCTGACACTGAAAATGGGTATTTAAAGAAGGATTTGTGAATTACATTGTAACCTAACAAAGCGCCCACATCGCATTCTCACAAATGGTGATGCCTAGAATGTTTTTAGATGTAATGGACCATATTTTAAATGTGTATTTATCTTGGGTATATTTATGCAGCTCTAGGTAAATCATTACATTTTTAGTTAAAGGTTTAAACTTGTTGTTTCAGAATGCAGAATAAGGGGAATGAAATTGTATAACTGAATAGTCAGACTTGAGTCAGAGTTTAAGACATTATTAGCCTAGTTCAGAAAGAAGAAATATTTTCGGTACCCAACATTCCCTAGAAGTTATAATTTTAATATTTTGGAATATGTTTAGTACAGCATGTGTCACATGTTCAATAATTTATTGCTAACCTTGGACATAACTAAGCTAGGTGGTACCTCCTGCTGCCAGGCTAAAGGTAGGCTAACCAAATCCTACACTCCAGCTATTTATCAATTTAATACATAAACACGAGACTGCTATCTTTCTTCCCATCTCATTCTTTGAAAAAGAAAGCCAGTAGGTGATCTTTGTGTAGCTTTAAACTGTAGGTAACCACTCAGTGTTGTTCTTCATACTATACAGCTCAACCATTGGCCAAGAGCCCAGGTGAGAGCATGGGCAGCAGGTGAGGAACGATGGTGGTGAGAAACATCAGACCTCTAGCAATAGTTTCCGTGACAACACCTACACTGGAGGTCAGCTTAAGGTCAAGGGTCATGATGTGAGTTCACCCATGGTTTTATTCTTATTCCTTGCCAACCAGCAGCTTTTTTGTCCTTTATGCTCTGATGTCTTACTCTGGGTTGCCAAAGTTTGCCGTTGTCTTTAATCCCTTACTCCCTGTAACAGTAATTTCCAATTTTTTGACCTTATTTTTAAGGTCTGTATAAGCTAAAATCAAAACAAAACACACAACTGTACGTTACACAAATGTATTACCCTATGTTCCTCATGTTCCCCTAGGTCATGTTCCCCTGGGTTTTATACTACTTTTGGTATAAAATACATTTCCAGCATGTCATCTGTCCCATGAATATATTTGTGATGTTTTAGGGTCTGAATAGAATCTGAAGTCTGAGGAGAAAGCAGGAGGAAAAAGAGGAGGAAGATGGCGCTGCTTTTGTACTGTGAAGTTGAATCTAATGTAACTCCAAATATACATGGCAGACAGTGTGTCTATATTTTAATAACACTGAGGTTACTTTTCCAATTAACTAATGTAACGCAAAGAAGTCTCCATCTACATGGCTCATCATTTTTTAAAGGTGCAGAGGTGCTACATTTTGGGATATTCCTTTTTAGAGATATGCTTTTGATTTTAAATGTACAAAAAATCTGTTTTCAGACTACTTGTAGGTACGCAGTATGTTATTTTGGAATCTCTGGAGTAAAACATGCATGCTCCAGTCCGAGTAATAGTGTCTATGGGTGTGTGTGTGTGCATTCTGAGGCTTCATATTGGAAAAGTCTCTTAATCATAGCTACTCTTAAGTATCAGTCTTAAAGCATTGAAGTGCAAGTGCAGACACAGGCAAGAAAGAGCACAGGGAAAGCTAGAGGTAAACTAACTCAACTATCATATCAGTCTAAACTAACTCTATCCCTGTTAGTAAGGCAGGTGTGTTAGTGTGGGTTTGTGTATGTCACTCTAGTGTACTACACAAAGAAAATACATTTGCTTAAGCATCTTATTCGATAAGCTATTCTGTAGTTTTAAAGTCTAGACTCAGAGTAACTCATTGATTGCAGTAATGGTTTAATGGAAGAGCAGCTGGGATGAATCAGATGTCCATGACACAATATCCCCTTGGAAATAAAATATGAACCAAAAATGTATTTTGTTGTTGTTGTTGCTGTTGTTGGCATTTTGCTGTTGCTGTTTTCCCTGTCAGCTATGCTACAAGATGGAAGGGATGGGTGAGTGGCATCGCCTGAGGCCAGGCGGCTCGAAGGGCTCGAAGGTGGAGTTTGTGATGGGGGTGAGGCGCAGCGGGGCGCCCGTCATCCCGGAGATGTTATTGAGGCTGCGTGACTTCTCATAACCCGTGGCTGAATGAAGATGACAAGGTCAGAAGGCAATGGTTAGATCACCGATGTGATGGGTCAATCACAGGAACAAAAAGTTTTCATGACATTGAAATGTAATGTATGGAGGTGAAGATGCATGTTTGCATGACAGAAATGATAGTCAAAATGATTTTATTGATGTTATGACGGCATTGCATATCAGAAGTAGCAAATATATACCATTTGTTACAGTTCCAAGCATTTGTAAATGAAACAAAAGTTGAAAAAAGTCAGCCCAACACAAGTAAAAATATTTTAGACCAAAAGAGGAAGTTGGAAAAAGACAGACAGAAAGATGGACGAGGGGACAAACAGATGGACAGACAGACAGAGACAGGACAAAACAGGAATATGGGTTACGAAAGTCAGCTATCACTTGCCATAATATCCCTTATACACCTAGGGGTGGCACTATGTAGCACCAACATGGACAGTGTAGGGATGGACAGATGCCCAGTGGATGCCAGCAGCAACATTAATCAGAAAACTGAGCATAATGTGTAAATGTTTTGGACTTTATCCACATCCACTGGACCGTCTGTTCTGGGACTCCCAAAAGCACTTTGTTGGCACACTTGGTGGAGTTGGAGGTGAAGTTATTTTTGGGAAACTCAGAACAACTGTCATGGGTGAATCATCTGGAGCTGAGCACACAGTCAGGGTTAGATACAAACATTTATCATAGTTCAGGGGTTTTAGTCAGTCGAGCTGGAGGAACAACCAGACATTCATTCAGAAAGACAGACTCAAGTCAAAACTCCCCAGTCACAGCCAATAGAAGTAGTAGTAGTATTAGTCATTAAGATCTTATGTGTTTATGTGAAGTTTATGTGACTGTTTCATGCTGAGACTTGAAAAGTTGTTATTGTTAGCTAGCTAGAATTTTTAAGATGGCTTGTGAAGGCTATAATAAAATGCTGTTAATTAGCTATACACATCAGTTATACACATGGCACCATCTATCTTTTAGCTGTGGATCTCACAGTGGGGTTAAATCTGCAAAATCCTTTTTCCTTTCAACCCTCACTGATCCAGGCAGCTGCCTGGCCACCCTGAACTCAGTTCTGCCAAGATTTTTTCTTTAATATAAATTGTTCCTTCTCCACTATCAGGAAAGATTAGGGTTCTTCTCTGTATATCAGACGTTCTTTACCTTATTTTGTACAGTGCCATGAAATAATTGTGTATCAAAATTGTTGCTATGTAAATACAACTGTAACTGTAACTGTAAATGCAATCTGTTTGCTGGTGGGTAGTATGCTTGCTTGCTAACATTTCTTGTCAGTGTGTATTTGTTGATGTCATCTTGCAATCTGCTTTTGTCACTCCAACCTTCTGTGCCTGGCTGTTCCTAATTGAGGATTAGGCAGCAAAGCCCATCTATTCAACAATGTTGAAGAGTCAGAAAAAACTACTGATGCTATGCCAAACCATATGACATTAGCCTCTTTTCCACCAGATTCCAAGGAACTTTTATTACCAGGAACTTATTTACTGGGGTAAAAGAATTCCTGTAATCTGCATTCTTTGTGTTTCCACTGAACCTCAAAGTTCCTGAAAATGTATCCAAATGAGGCTTGGTCATTTTCAATCACCGACTTGAAGTCCTGTTGAATTTCTTTTGAGTATATTCGGGAAATACATTCGACTAGGTCCAGGCTGTTTTAAAAGTGTTTGAAAAATACAGCTTTTAGTGTATTCTGACAGACAGAAAGAGCGACTTTAAACACTCAGAATATTCTGCAAATGGATGTCGTCAGTCAACTGCTTCCTGTAACTTCTCTTCTCTTGCTCCATTTTCCAAATGATGAAAACACAAATGAAGTGAAGCTTGTAGAAACAGAATAAACAAATGAAAAAGTAAGCAGAGCTTACTAATACCGAGTGTATTTACTTTTTCGCTTTTTATACTTCCCCACTGGACACATCGCCCCTCCTGCTCACTGATATCCTGCCTAGTCAGAGATTCATTTTGAATTTTAAATTAAAGAGAATTATAAACTACATAAAACTAAATTACTGTCCTTTTTGGGTAGTTCAGTCAAACCATCATTCATTCATTCATTAGGCCTTTGTATTCCTTTCGGAACATAGGCAATTGATGAATCGCCTCCACCCATCTCAGTCAAACCAAGACAAACTTTATTCTGTTTAAGTCTTAACTTTTGATCTGATCACACTTTGCCTCTCAAATTGGGTGAATAGTCTTCAAAAAATCAGTTTGACAAATTTACATTTTTCAAAAATTAAAAAAAGACATACATATTAAAATTAGGCCATCAAACTGTGCACTACACCTCTCCTAGTGCTAAAGAACATGTGTGTCAAATTTGACAAGAATTAGGAGAATAGTCTTCGAGAAATTGGTTGAACAAAAATCTTGGATAGACAGATGGAAAGATGGACAGAATTCCTGGTATTACTATATTCCCCAGCTCAGTGGGGGGTATAACAAGTTTTCAGCCGTACTCTAGCTTAAACATTGTGGGTGAACATATGGACCCCTGTAAGTGTATTCCATCAATCAGCATTCTTCAACACACTACTCCGCCCCCAAGAATTCTGGGGAATCTGAAGAGTCCTAGCCCCATACTAGGACGTTTTTCAGGGAAAGTTTGGGGGGCAAGGGAAGTCATTTTCCCTGGATGTCTATGTAGGTTCTTATTTGCCCAGGTCATTGTCTTTCTTGGTAGTTCTTCTAGGTTCAACTGGAATGGTTTAGCTCAGGGGTCACCAACCTTTTCAAAACTGGGGGCTACTTCAATCATTGTGTTCCTATCATTGTGAGGCAGAACTCACAAAGTGTAGGACTGTTCACCCACTAACAGGGAACCTGAGCTGGGATTAGACTGTCGTGAGACAGGTTAGTTTTACCCTACTGATGATGTGTTGTTGCAATAGTAATCCTGGGGGCTACTTCAAGGGTACTGAGTAATACGAAGGGCTACCAGTTTGATACGCACTTCTGCAATAGCAAAGTATGGACAGTTTACAGATTATTATTAATCATTGACGACATTCATCTATAACAGGGATTATATACATATATTTTGTATAATACATTTGTAACATTGTATTCTTTAATTATTATTTTATTTATCTATATTTCTTCGTTTTAAAATTTATAATAGTTAATAAGTGCTAATTTGAAACAAATTTTTATTAAGAAAATCAAAAGTAGAAATAACTAGCCTTTGCATGCTGTATTTCTGAAGGATTTGACCTTTTCTA
>JAPQRQ010000027.1:5854618-5868165 GCA_037367365.1 Apogon talboti | reverse complement strand
GATAGATAGATAGATAGATAGATAGATAGATAGATAGATAGATAGATAGATAGATAGATAGATAGATTGATTGATTGTGCTTGCACGTCCCTACCTCCTACCCCCGGTGTTACGAACTATTCACCCCATACACACCCAACCCCTGTTGCAAATTTGTTTTTTAAGCCCTGGATGTTTCAAGTACTAACGATGTCCATGGGGGAAGTTGATGGAAAGAGCAAAAAGAAAGAGGGCTGAAAGACATAAAAAGTAAGGAGAAGAAATGAAAAAAGAGGAAAGGACATAAAGACTAGAGGACAAAAGAGTTAAACTAAAGCAGGAGTGGGAAAGAAGAGAATGTGAATTTGTAAAGGAAAAGATGGGGAAGTTGAGGGTGAGGAGGAGGGGAGGAAGAAAAGATTAATGGTCAGGAAAGAGTAGGAAAAACATCAGTGGGTTGGGAGGAGGAAAGACAGGGTTGAGAGCATAAAAGCAATAAAATGGAAAAAGGAGATAAGGAGGAGGAGGAAAGGTAAGAAGCAAGTCCAAGAAGAATGAGGAGAAAGGATAAGGAGGTGAGAAACGGAAAAAGAAAAACTGACGAAGACAGGCAGAGAAATTAAAATGATGGTGTAAAATGATGGGATAAGGGAAAAAATCAGGAAAATAGGAGAGATGGGGTGTGTGTGTGTGTGAAGGAATATTAGTGCTGTGAGATCACATGACTGATTCACTGCAGTGGAGCAGGCGGACACACTCACACACATTTAACATTTAACAAGACCGACAAAACACAAAACAGTGGAAGAAGATATCCACTGCACTGAACACGCATCCAAGAGGGGACATGGTTACAGGGGAAGCAGTGTTTGTAGTTTTCAAAGGTGTTGAATCTAATCGGATATGACTTACTGCTCAAAACCTACAGACACACAACAGAATGATGTATGAACAAATACACTTCCGTACACAACAGCCCCCCCCACTGACTGCAATGCCCAGTGTGCTTTTGGCACCAGATTGGGTGGGCACGACAGAAATTATTGAATGCAAAACGTGGTAGTTTGCTATGGTTTATATGCATGGTTTTTAAAACGCATTTCTATTTGTCTGGTAATCTCACGGAACATAGTTAACAACAAGTGGAGGCTCATCTGAGAGCTCTTCCATAGTCGGCTGTTTCCTCTTTATTGAAAAACAACCCTTTTCAAAATTTTAATATCCACTCTTTTTTCCTTTTTCCACTATGCTAAAATGGAGTTCCTCGATGTTGAGCTTTTGTGTTTAGGGATAGCTGCTACATAGGTCAAAATTTTAGTGTGAGGTCAAAATGGTTGTTTTAGTTCCATTTTAAAAAGAACATCTTCTAGTTTATGTGTTCAGCATGTGGCTACAACCTGTAAAATATAAGTTCCCAAAAGGCTCAAACGTAACCCTATCCTCATCCTTAAATGTGTCTCTGCAGAACCTGGAACTCGTATTATGAAGCAGGATGAAGGGGTTCCTCAGGTAACTTGGTTGAGCCCTAAATTTGTGGGATCATGATAGTACAGTAGATTAGGTAAGAATAAAAATAAAGCATGAAATTTGGCACACAGGTACATGTCCTTATGCCCTTTCATATAGGAGAAGGACACACATAATTTGACACCTCTGGTGGAAGCCATTTTGATTTTCAAGATGGCGGCCATCAAAAAGCTGAAACTATCAATATCTCAGCTCCCAGAAAGCATAAATTAATTATCTAAATGTCTAAACCAGTGTTTTCTAACCCAAGGAATTCAATAAATACAATGGGAAATTATATATAAAAACTTCTAGTTGATATGAATGTAAAATTGGTTTTTAGCATTACTGCCTTTGAAAAATCAACATGCCAAAATATGCAATACCTAAAACATGTAATACCTTGAAATAAGTTGTTTATCCCAAACTTTCACAGCTTCAGGATTAGTGTAAGTATAAACACTCAGTAGCAATAATGCTGCAAACCTATCATATTGAAAACCTAATCAAGTAAACATGGCCCATGTTTTGAAAAATGCCTTGTGCAAAAATGGTCTCCCTGCCTATTTCACACACTTTTGTATTTGAATTTAAAATAACAGAAATGAACAAAAGAAATGAGACAGTGTACAAAATCAGATCTGATTGGCAGTTTTGATAAATTGGCTACAACTTCAGAGCTTGCCCTCCAACAAAAGATGCAAAGATTTTAGAGGGCTCTGTTATAGTCAACATGCTTTCTCCAAAATCTTGTGCAACATTTGTAGACTACGCAGAATGAGCCTTCATACTACTCAAGGCATTGCAAACCACTAATCATCTTGATGTTGTATGGCGCCGATACAACAAAACCAGCCTAAAGAGTTCAGTGAGGCAAAAAGGGGATCAGAGAACCTCATTGTTGTGAAAAATAATACATCAGTTCCCAAGAACTGGCTAAGTTTTCTGAGAATGGATAACAACAAAGTTGATTTGTACCATTACTTATCAGCATGCATATCAAAACTATCCACAGAAGAAAAGGAGGGGTACAGCACACAGGATACCAATGTTATCACTTTCCGTGTCATTGGCCCTATGGCCACCTATATGAAGGTGATTTGCTTTCACAGCAACCTACAATCTTAACCTGATCCAGACCAGGTTATGTTCCAGAAATTGTCTTATCCTAAATAGACTGGTGATCTAGACCAGGGGTGTCGAACTCATTTTACATCAGGTGCCACATTCAGCACAATATGATCCACTTGGCGCTACCTCCAACCCTGCACTACTATGAACCATAACACAATCAGAAACCCTGGAAAAAACAAGATACATAAATTCAGTCGTATGCATCCACTATCCATGGATCATGATCTGAAATCTTGAATTATGGCACAAAACAGGTGCTGTTAGGTCACAACAATCTTGACCATTTTCCCTCCGAAATCTAATCTCAATACAAATAAATACAAATATTGAAAAATCACCCAGTGAGCCAAAAAACACAGCTTCTTACTACCACAAATACACACTGATTATTTGTCAGTGTGCTGTCAGACACTGTGACAGACAAAACTATTCATGATTCTAAACCTGAAACCCTGTAAAAGCATACACTGGTTGGACATGAACACATACATACAGAATGAGTCCAGATGATTGAAGTGTCCATTAAAACCATGATGCAGAGCAGAGATGAGATGGTCTGCATCAGTGTTTCTACACTCAGAAATGACTGTATGGACCCGATCTAGGATTGTCTGAGCATGTCGGCCTCAGCATTGGGCTGTGAGAGCATGGAGATGGATTTGTCGAGAGAGAGTAATAAGCTTTTTCTTTTTTTCAGCTTTCCTGTCCCATCATAAATTAAAATCTATTTAAGTGTACTCCATTTCAGAAAGAATGAGGACATCAGCAAGTTATTTACAGCTTCAAAACCTTTTAGATACACTCTTCTCTCATCTGTTATACACTTTAAATCTGAACTCTTGTCTTTGGTTTGAGAACAACATTTTGACAGATTCATGTAATTGTTTTACCTGAATGGACGTATATGGTTAACCACAGTAAAGGTGGTATTTGGATCTGGGACTAGACCTCTAATAAAGTAACAATTAAAGCGCAGGTCTTTTTGTCTGATAATCTCACTGAACACAGTCAACAACAAATGGGGACTCATCCAGGATTTAGTTAAGAGGGGACCCATGGCTGGTAATACAAAAAAAGCCTCATCTGACTGCAGTGTGTTCAAGACACATTTAATGTAGCTCTTGATGACATTCAAGTCAAGGTGAAAGTCAGAAATAGCTTGTGTGCAGTCATGTGATTCAGATTCAGACGACAAAATCCATATGAAGTGAAAAGTGGAATGGACAAAATGTAGGAACGCCTGTGCTCTGCTAGCTCAAAAACATTAGCTGGACGTTATCCTTGTGACCTTTGAGTGATTCTTGAACTGAGCTTCAACTAATTAACGATTTACTATTTGCTATTGACTCAATAGGTAAAGTATCAGCAGCAAACTAGTCTTGAAAACATCCTTCTATTACCGATCCATCAACTGAAAACACACAAAAATAACGAAACATAGATTTTTTTGGTTAACATTCGGGATTCATGGCCTTTGGATCATCAAGAGATCATAATATGATCTTTTGACCAGATGGCATGATCCATTTGGTCGATGTAGATCCATCTGGATGATATGACTCTCATTTTTCTCACCTTTTATGAGATGTAGGCAAGTTGCCACCAATCAGAAAGTTCCTCTGTGTGTGATTTATTTTTGTTTTTGTCAGAATTAGACTAGACAGCTAACTTAAGTGTACCCATAAACAGACTCTCAATCTTGTTAGCATTGCAGCGTTTGCTAATGCCATTAATGCTACACATCTGTAGATTAGTGCAGTGCATATTTGCAATGCTCTACTATGATTACACTGATAAATTAGCCAATTAAAACTTTTATAAGCTTTTTTTTTAATGATCCATCTTTATGATCCTCTGAAAAGTAGATCACATTCAAGGTATCTTAACCTTGGTTTAGGGTTTCCAACTCCTCAGTAACTAAAGTAAACTATTTTCTGTCCTGAAAGTCGCCAGAAGTTGCTAAATGATGATATCACCTAATTTGCAGAATTGGAGATGTGCATGTAATTGTAATGAATGATGTAGGAGAGAGGAATTGCTAAAATATGATTATGTTTAGAACTACAAATGAACTATACTCTGTCAATTCTTGTTTTTTTTTTTTTTTTTAATGTCCCAATTCCAACCCTCCTCCTTTATCCGGGCTTGTGGACCAGCTAAGTGATGCAAAAGACACACTCTGGAGGAGTTACTTATGTTATTTATTTACTTGTTTGTTTGTTTAGTTTTTAGCTTAATTTTCTTCAGTTTGATTTGGTTTTTGACCTTAAGGTCAAGGTCTAAAACAAGTCATGGGAAAACATGAACATTTTTGACCATACCATTTTTCATTTTCAGTCTATGTTAACAGAGAAAACTATCAATGGCAATGGGAGTCATTTATATTTAGTGCAGTGATTTGTTTTAGACAAACTAACCACCTGCTTTCATGTCAGAATCTCCAAAAGTCTCCAATAACACCATAAAAAGTTGATAGATTTGTCACTTTTTTGATAAACAGTCTCTAGAAGGGTCAGAAAAATCACTAAATATACCAACAAACAAGATAAGTTGTCAACACTGACTTTTGCAGCTAGGCAGACAGACCTTGTGTTTCTCTGACTGTGTGACAGAGAAAATCATTTTGTGTACTTTAGAGAGAAAATGAGTGTGTTTTAGCATTTGAGGCACTTTTCAAAATTTTCTCAAACAGTTTCTAAAGAAATTTTAAAAGTAGCTAAAATTTGTTGCTTGGTGCTTTTAGAAAAAAAAGTTGCCGGGGTAGTCTGAAAAGTTGACAAATCTAGCAACAAAAGCGCTAAATTGGCATCAGTGAGACTGAATGATACTAACATTGTGAAATCACATGCAGGTTCTGGTCTGTAATTGCTTACCTGCTCTGTTTATCTCAATGATCTCCTCCTGTGCCAATGGGCAGTCTCCAGTACCCATCATGCTGCCGGATCCCACCATGCCTGGCCCAATCACATTACCCATCAGCCTATGGGGAGAAGCAGTTGCCATGGCCAGTGCGTCTGGCTTGCAGTAGTTGGGGCTGCCTGGCTGTGGTGCTCTGGGGATGTGCTTGTTCCTCTTCTTGGGAAGCTTCTGCTTGGCCATGGCCAGGGAGTAGTACATGCCGAAGTTGTTGACGATAACCGGCACAGGCATGGCAATGGTGAGCACACCGGCCAAAGCGCAGAGGGCGCCCACCAGCATCCCAGACCATGTTTCTGGGTACATGTCCCCGTAGCCCAGTGTGGTCATAGTTACTACAGCCCACCAGAAGCCAATTGGGATGTTCTTGAAATTGGTGTGGGCTGCAGCTGTTGGATCATCTGGGTCAGCACCAATGCGTTCAGCGTAGTAGATCATGGTCGCAAAGATAAGGACACCCAGCGCCAAGAAAATGATAAGCAACAGGAACTCGTTGGTACTTGCACGCAAAGTGTGACCCAAGACCCGCAAACCAACAAAGTGGCGGGTGAGCTTGAATATACGCAGGATACGCACAAAACGCACCACACGCAGGAAGCTTAGCACGTCTTTGGCTGTTTTGGAGGAAAGGCCACTTAGGGCCACCTCCAGGTAAAAGGGCACGATGGCCACGAAGTCTATGATATTAAGGGCGCTGCGGAAGAACTCGGCCTTGTCAGGACAGAAGATGACACGCAGCATCACCTCAATGGTGAACCAGATGACGCAGACACCCTCCACATATGTAAGCCAACCATCGGTGACCACTTCATATACTATCTGGAATGCGATAGAAAAACAGAGAAAAAACAATTAGTCAGTTTTTTTTTATCAATTTATTTATACTATGAATACTGAGCAGTGAGAGTAGGTCTCATGAAATACACAAAGTGTACACAAATTGTTGTCTTAACACACTGTATAATGCTTTGCTGTGGAGAAGTTTCTACTCAACAGACATATCTAATGATAATTAATGTATGGAATTTAGAAGAGAAACGATTTAATGATTATTCAACTGGAATCGATTAAAAAATTTTATTCCATTTCAAAATTCCTGAATTGAAGCTTTGTTCTTAATTTTGCTGCCACTAAACTTTGGTTCTACTGTTGTGTTTCACACAGACATTTATGGTGACACACATGACTACAGTGTCAACACAAAGCTGTATGTTAGTTCCATGTTAAGTTGTTAGTAAGTTAGATAAAAATGTGTTGAAGACTGCAGTTCACATATTGTTTGTAGATGCCATTTGACTTGTTTGTTGTTGTTTATATCTATATATATATTTATATATACTTTCATACTGTTGTCATTCTTGTTATTTGAATATAGATACTTTCATACATCCTTTTAATTTTATACTTTTAGTGGTTGTTGTTTCAGCTGGTTCTGGAATAAAGGATAAGTTTGTCATTTTCAGACATTTCTTTTTCATGTTTTTAGAATTTTTATTTTGATTTTTTGCCTACTCAAATAATCACCGAATTGAAATTTGGATTAAAGAAAATAATCAATACACTAATTGATTACAAAAATTATCGATAGCTGCAGCTGTAATGTAATTGTATATATGTAAATATTGAGTTAGGCACGACAACATACACAGAAGTTGGCACTATGTCTGATAAATTATGGTGATTTAACCCCTTAACATCTAATGTTGCAAATTTGCATCAAACAGTTTCCATTACAGAATCAGACAAGATAACGTATGTATTCCTCCAATGCTGATTCAGATATGTTCGCTATGTACCTAGTCAGGACACTGAAAATAATTTTGTGGCATCAATAAAACCATCTCCATCTTCTGAAGCAGGAAAATCTGTTTTATTACTTTTTCATTATTATTGACCATTATGCTTACTTGGCTCAAATTTCAATATATTTTATGTGCTATAGTCAAATTAACAATCTCCACTTAATTTAGCATTTGCTTGAAACCAAACACACAAATGAACATTTTTTAAATATACTTGTATATTAATTCATACGTTAAGGAAAGCCTGAACCAAGAGCTTTGTTATTGTTACATAACATATGTTTTATGTACTTATTTTGCTATTACACTGCAACTTGAATGCATACAAATACGACCTCATCTATGTGTATGTGTCTGAGATTGGCATGTTGCCATTATGTTTATTTATCTTTATCTGTAATTCTAACCATCTAAATTCACACACTGCAAATGACCTGAACCATTGATCAGCTTGATATGACTGAGACCACCTCTCTGGGTTCAACCAAAGACCAAAATCCTGCTGTTTGACCTGCGCTGTGGTCGGGGGTTTCACACTTGGAAAAGCCCAAATGTTCAACTGAGGTAGGTGTGAAAGCATCGGAAGTGAAAGGTCTTTGACATTGTGCCTGGAGTTACTTATTTGTGAAAAAGGGTGCAATGATGAGCTTGTAGTGGGACTTCTTTGTTAAATGTTGACTGTACCTCTTCATGTGTCACGTTGCCGATGGTGACGTTCTCCGTTTTGTTGTATATGGTGTTGAAGGCTTCGTGGGTCTCCAGGCAGAAGGTGGAGATGGAGAGGAGGATGAAAAAGAGCGAGCCAAATGCCACATACTGCAGAGATGCAAACAGAACACACAGAGAGGAAAGTGTCAGCATCTACATTTTCATGCTTGTTTGTTACTGAACAAATTTCTGGGAAACACGTCCAAATCTGCACCCAAATCTTCTTAACAATGAATCCTTGATTGGTTTATGTGATGTCTGGTGGAGGAGGATAGGTTTGGGCCAATGCAGTATATGTCAAGCAGTGGGTATTCTGACGGACTGCAGATAGGGGGCGCCAATATCACACTAACGGGAGTGCTGGAATGCTGTTAATTCAGCGCAAATGTCCTGACTGCTGCAATCCCATTGATAACAGCAGAGTCAGGGAGGGAAAGGGAGGGAATGGAAGGGGGGAGGGAAGGATGATGGATGGAGAGTGTAAAAGAAATGAGGTACACCGGGTATCTGTGTGCGTGTGTGTGTGTGTGTGTGTGTGTGAGAGAGGGTGTGCGTGTGCATGTATGCCTGCGTGTGTATGTGTGCGTGTTCAGACTGCCACATATTTGTAGCAGCGTAGTGTGAGTATGTACAGTATATAGATCATCCACTCACAAGATCAATGATTATCTCGTTGTCTTAGACCACCTCTCAGATCCTTTGTGCTCAGTCTACCTTGAAATATGCTAATCATTCATATATTTTACGTAGCGTATCGTCCTTTTCTTTGTCTTTTTTACCGTGCTCACATGTGTGTAATGTGATTTCCCAACCCCCTTTGTGCACCTCTGCTCTATGCAGTAGCTGCTGGAGCTGGATGTGCTCAGAGCATGTGCAGAAGAGCAATGATTGTATCAAATGATTGGATGAATTCATTGTCTGTTTTTGTGCTTTTAAACAGGTATCATTCCAGCCTGCTTCTGTAATGTCTTCATGTATGTCCATTTTCCAGGTATTTAGTTTGTCTAATGTTGATTCAGTTCTACATGAAACCAGTGGGTCAGGGGTGTCAGATTAATTTTAGTTCAGTTCCACATTCAGCCCAGTATGATCTGAATGGGGCCGGAGTGGTCTAATAATAACAGAGGAAAAAGTTAAGTTACATTATGAAAATGTTTACATCTACAAAGTTTCCTTAACAATGTGAATAACATGAACAACCTGAAATGTCTTAAGAAAAATAAGGGCAATTTTAACAACATTATGCCTCACCTTATTATTTACACATGTACATTACAACTTAAAGATCATAGTGGATCTACAAACACACAAAACATTTAGTAACAGACAGGATATTGTTAAAATTGCATTTACTTCTCTTAAGACATTTCAGGCTGTTCATATTTGTTCAGGTTATTCACATTTTTTTGTGAAAGGATAGTTTGTAAATGTAAATCTATTCATGTAATTTAACTTTTTTTACTCTAAAAAATAGAGAAAAATTGGGATTTGTAATTATTTATGCACTGACACTTCCCATCCAACCTGATGGAGCTTGAGAGGTACTGCAAAGAGGAATGAGTGAAACTGCCAGAAGATAGGTGTGCCAAGCTTGTGGCATCATATTCAAAACGACTTGAGGCTGTAATTGCTGCCAAAGGTGCATCAACAAAGTATTGAGCAAAGGCTGTGAATATTTATGTACATGTGATTTCTCAGGTTTTTTATTTTTAATAAATTTGCAACAATTTCAAAAAAACTTTTCTCACATTGTCATTATGGGGTGTTGTGTTTAGAATTTTGAGGAAAAAATTAATTTAATCCATTTTGGAATAATGCTGTAACATAAAAAATTGTCGACAAAGTGAAGCGCTGTGAATACTTTCGGGATGCACTGTAGGTTATTATAATAGTATTTTACTGGTCTGATCCACTTGAGATCATAGTAGTCTGTATGTGGAACTTGAACTAAAATGATTTTGACATCCTTGATTGTTTATATCTTCAGTGTAATTTCTGCATTTCACAAATTCATCCCATGGGCCCAACTGGACCCTTTATTGGCCAGTTTTTGCCCGCAGGCTGTATGTTTGACATAGGATTTAGATGGGATGACAGTGAATTTTGTTATTTTTCAGGTGGGATGAAAGGTGGGGGAAGAAGTCAATGGAAGTATGCAGGAGTGTATTTCCAATATGTCAGTTCTTATACATAGATAGACAATTCCAATCATCTGGCCCCTGACACCCTTGACCTACAGGATTCCCAAAAAATTGTAAGCCTCTATTCCATTTATTAATTTTACACAGAATATCTCAGAGGAACAACTCTGACATGTCTCACGTGTTATTTAGTTTTCTGTATCAATGTGCATAATACACAATGTTATTTTTTCCAGTGTAAATGCTAATAATGTAAAAGATTAATCATCCATGAGCATGGCAAAATTATTCAGTTTTCTTGATCCAAAGCCAATCTTCCTTGGAGGTCAAGGGCTGCGTTCAGAGTAATGCAAAGATAGCTTTATTCATTAAAACTTCAATAATAGATTTTTTATTACAATCAGCATTTTGACAGGGTGAGGTTGTGCAGGAGAACAACTGGTGTAACTTGTAACAGCAGTGACAACCAGCATCGCATTGGAAAGCAGACATTATTCTTTTTTTTCTGCTGTGACACATCACAGTCTCTGCTGTGAAGGGGTTTCAGATGCATTGTGATCCAATAAACCAATAAACCACTCACCGCATAGAAATCAGTGAATTTAATTTACCATGTTCCATCAGTGTTATTCTTATACATTTATAGAAATGAAAAACACATATCATCTCAACATAATTTGTCAAAAAAGATAAAAGTCTGCATTGTAAGTGCCTTTACATGCCACTTACTCATGTCATTTGTTATTTGTTTTTGGATGGTACAATGTTTTTAGTTTTCACCTCAATATGCAGGACAGCAGTGAGTTGGATGGTGGATAAACAAAATGAGTTTACTTTACAAGTCACAGAAATCTTTAGCCTCTAGCTGGGGGATATGCAGCCAGAGGCATTGGATAAAAACAAATGTTAACTAAAATAACAAAGTGTAACAGAGATGTGGATTTTTACACAGAATAAAAACAGACTTCTCACATTTAATTACTTCTATGATGCATTTAATGTTTTTCAAATATCTGAAAATATCTTGGGGTAATCAGTGTTAGAGAAAAGTGAACTGCATGAATGACACCTGATTGTTGTTAGAAATAGTTGCGGTTTTAGTTTGTGAGTTGTAAAAAGAGTTCACTGAACATTTGTCCATCATATTCTGACACCAGATTGTTTTGTAAATAGTTGTAGCCTATAAAATTTTCCTAATAATGCCTGAGGCATTGCCTACATTTTCATGTAGTTGTATATAACTTTGTTATTTGCCTTTTTTTTTTAAAAAGATTTCATTCTAAGTTATAAAACACATTTAACACATTTTGGGTGAAAAACATTAGAATTTAATGAAATGTTTTTTTTCTGCCTCAGATTTCATGTTTTTGTTTGAATTAGGTTCAGTGTGTTAATAGAGCATGTCAAAGAAAGAAAATAACTGTAGAGTCAGACAGGTGAGGTTTTGCTGAAAAAAATATACAAAACAAGGCAAGGTAAACAGTTTTTTAATTCGAAAAATAAAGGTAAAATCAAATGTATTCAAAATCGCCTCCTAAGGACTATGAATCCACTATAGATTGATTTCTAAAACAGTATATATGATCCATGATAACAGCCTCTAGATGGCTTTCTCTACATTAAAATCTTGATTCCAGCTCCAGAACCGTTTAATGGCTCTCTTATACTTATTCATCAGCATTATGCAGATTCTAACACTTCACAAATGCAAGTGACGTGCACATGAGAGTCATACATATAATAGTGGCCTTTTTGCAACAGCAAATGAGGAAAATCCTTGCACCCCACTTAAGAAGATTTAAGAAAACCAATGAAAAGATTTGTCTACTCTGTGTATAAATGTCATATAGGTCAACGCTGAAGGTCGACGTCCAAGCCTGTGTGTGTTTCTCATGCACTTCTATGCTCATGTGTCTGTACGCGAACATGAACCCACTGAATGAATACCAGCTTTTAATACTATGGCTTAAGAACATCCATATTGTACATAGATATGTAGAAGTGTGTGTGTATTCTTGTGTTTGCATGAGTGTGTCAGGTCAGTGATGAAGACAGACAGATGAAGACTTCTTATAATCCTAAGGGCGAACATCAACTCCCACAGCTTATTATCTTGGTCTAATTTAACACTGCTATCTAGAGCTGCCCTGGATACACACATACACACACCCAAGCATTGTCAGGGTGTTAAATAGTTATTAAAAGAAGATACATAGTGATACACAGCATAAGCATTCCCTCTCATTTAGTTAATTTTACAACCAGTCTTGGCGAGCTGCTTCTTTAATGGGATGCTGTCATCATCTAAATCCGTTTCTGTGAGTATTAAATGGAAATAAACTGCACCTGCTTTATGGGCATATATATTGCTATGTATTGTATTCTGTATTTAATTAGGTGTTTTTTGTGGTTTAATACTGCATAAAACTTTGAACTGCAGCTTTATTCCTATGGGACACATAAGCAACAAAAACCTCACTGTACATTATAATAATAGGATTGCAACTATTGACTATTTCAGTAGTTGACTAGTCATAGTCACTAGTCACTAGTAAGAACTAGTCGACTAATAAGATTAAGAACTGCTAAAAAGAAAAATCAATGGCTCTTATTCATATTTATTGCAGCAATAAAATATATTTTCTTTCCTTTAACAGGAACATTTGGTGCACAACAATTAGAAGTTGTGTTAACGAAATATTCAATTCAATATTCAACAAATATTGCAACAGCAACGAAATACTTTTCTTCCCTTGAACAAAACAACAGTTACACTCTCTGATAAAGCTTGGCAAACAACATACTATATTATATTTATATAATATATATTATATAATATAATACCTATTATATTACTTTATATTTCTCACCAAGAGTTGCAATCAGCAACAAAATAATTCTTTTTCCTTTAACAAAAGTACATGACGTCACTAATGACATGTAAATTAGTTGTCGACTAATTTTGCCATTGACTATTTGTCAACTAATTGTTGTAGCCCTAATTAGTAATGTAAAAGTAAATAAAAGAGAAATGAAGAAATAAGGCCCCATGTAAAATGGCATGTATGATAATAAGGACATAAACCACTGGAGATCCTTAAATAAATCAAAAATTTCAGAAGGAAAATGTATTTGAATTTGACTGGACATATAGATATAAATATACATTTAAATAAATTTTTTTAACAATATAAATGCAACTAAGTACTCCAGTGAAATTTGAAGATGTTAAGTGTCTTAACCCTCAAAGACCCAAACAGCCATCGCCGACCAAAACCATCTACTGATCTCGTCTTGTCCTCTTCATCACATTTCTTCGCATTTATCACTCAGAGTGACCTAAATCTCCTTCCTTAGGGGG
>JAPQRQ010000027.1:5808131-5821096 GCA_037367365.1 Apogon talboti | reverse complement strand
GTGAGCACTCTACCCTTTTCCGACTGAGGACCATGGCCTCAGACTTGGAGGTGCTGATCTTCATCCCAGCCACTTCAAACTTGGTTGCGAACCGCCCTAGTGAGAGCTGGAGGTCGCTGTTTGATGAAGCTAAGAAGACCACATCATCTGCAAAAAGCAGAGATGAGATCCTCCCGCCACTGAACTCAACCCCATTCACCACCCAGCTGTGCCTAGAAATTCTGTCCATAAAAGTTATGAACAGAACCGGTGACAAAGGACAGCCCTGGCAGAGTCCAACCCTCGCCGGAAAAAGGTCCGACTTCCTACCGGCTACACGGACCAGACTCGCACTCCTTCAGTACAGGAATTTAATGGCCACTAACAAGGGGCCATCCACCCCCTATTCCTGGAGCACCCCCCACAGGATGCCCCTTGGGACACGATCGTAAGCCTTCTCTAAATCCACAAAACACATGTGGACTGGATGGGCAAACTCCCATGGCCCCTCTAGCACCCTAGCAAGGGTAAAGATCTGGTCCACGGTTCCACATCCAGGACGAAAACCGCACTGCTCCTCCTTGATCTGAGGTTTAACTATCGACCATACCCTCTTCTCCAGTACCCTGGCGTAGACCTTACCAAGGAGGCTGAGGAGTGTGATCCCCTTATACATGGAACACATCATCTGATCCCCCTTTCTTAAAGATGGGGACCATCACCCTGGTTTGCCACTTCGAAAGCACCACCCCTGACATCCATGCAATGTTGCAGAGACGTGTAAGCCAAGACAGCCCTACAACATCCAGAGCCATGAGATACCCTGGCCGGATTTCATCAACCCCCGGGGCTCCACTGCTGCGGAGTAGCCTCACTACCTCGGCAACTTCTGCCCCAGAGATTGGTCCATCCGTCCCCTGGTCTCTCCACTTCCTCCCTGGAATATTTGTTGGTGGCATTGAGGAGCTCCTCAAAGTATTCCTTCCACTGCCCAACTATAACCTCAGTTGACGTCAGCAGTTCCCCGCCCGCACTGTACACAGTGTGGGCAAGTTGCTGCCTTCACCCCCTGAAGTGCCAGACAGCTTACCAGAACCTCTTTGGGGCCGATCGATAGTCTTCCTCCATGGCCTCACCGAACTCCTCCCATGCCCGAGTTTTTGCCTCAGCAACCGCTGCGGCTGCGCACCGCTTGGCCTGCCGGTTCCAGTCAGCTACTTCCGGAGATCCACAGGTCACCTGAGACCTGTAGGCCTCCTTCTTCAGCTTGATGGTTACTGCCGCGACTGGCCCCAGCCACTTTACGGCCATAGCTTGCAACAGTCGCCTCAACAATGACAGAGCAGAACAAAGCCCATTCGGACTCAATGTCCCCCTCCACCCTCAGGACACGATTGAAGCTCTGCCGGAGGTGTGCGTTGAAAATCAACCTGACAGGTTTTTCCACCAGGTGTTCCCAGCAGACCTGCACTGCTCGTTTGGGCCTACCAGGTCTGCGTGGCAACTTCCCTGCCACCTGATTCAACTCACAACCAGGTAGTAGTCAGTTGACTGCTCTGTACCTCTCTTTACCTGAGTGTCCAAAACATACCGCCGCAGGTCTGATGATACGGCTACAAAGTCGATCATTGACCAGCAACCTAGGATGTCCTGGTGCCAAGTGCACCAATGGCATCCTTATGTTCGATCATGGTGTTAGTTATGGCCAAACTGTGACTCACACAGACGTCCAATAACTGAGCACCGCTCGGGTTCAGATCAGGCAGGCTGTTCCTCCCCACCACGCTGTCATTGCCCACGTGAGCGTTGAAGTCCCCCAGTAGGACAATGGAGTCCCCCTTCTGGGCACTTTTCAGCATCTGTCCTAAGGACTCCAAAAAGGGCAGATAATCTGAACTGCTGTTCGGTGCATAAGCACTAACAACAGTCAGTACCCATTCAGGGACACAACCCTTTCGTCCACCGGGGTAAACCCCAACATGCAGGCAGAGAGCCTGGGGGCTATCAAAAAGCCCATCCCTGCTCTCCGCCTCTAACCTGGGACAACTCTGGCAAAGGAGAGAGTGCAACCCCTCTCAAGGACTAAGGTTCCAGAGCCGACGCCATGTGTCGAGGTGAGTCTGACGATATCTAGCCGGTATCGCTCAACCTCCTCCACAAGCTCCCACTGCTTCCCCACCAGAGAGGTGACGTTCCATGTTCCGATGGCCAGTTTCCATAACTGAAGATCCAAACACCAAGGCCCCCACCTTGGTCTGCTGTCCGAGGAACACCGGACCCCTCTGCTTCTCCTTGCGGGTGATGGGCCCACGGGACGACTAGCCCATGTCGCTGGTTTGGGCTGGGCCTGGTCCGGTTCTTGTCATGCTATTAGATAAATATTGAATCTGAACTGGTCCAGATGATGTACATAGCACAGTTGTGGTTGTAGTGTAGAGGTTAGGAGTTGTCTTAACTGGGTTTCTTGCTGTAGTAATAATGGTGTTCACCCTCAATACAGGAAATGCCTGTGCTGTGTTATTTTGCGTTTCTATGATTGTGATGTTATAGTGATGGTATTAAGATGTGGATTAAGTCCAGGAAGTCCACACTGAAGGCCCAGGTAGCAAATGCATGACCTGCCACTACAAATCCACACACTAATCAAAGTGTGTGGATTTGATTAAACGATTATTTGAATAGATGAAAAAATAGTAAAAATGTAAAACAAACAACTTGTCCTTTCCTCCAGATAAAAGCAAAGAGTATAAAAGTAAAAGGATATATATATATATATATATATATGTAACAATTACACAGTATAAACAGTATAAATGTACTGTATATATAAAAATATATAAAAATATCTATAGATATAAACGCTATCTATAGATATAAACACTATCTATACATATAAATGCCAACAAACAAGTGAAATGACATCTGCAAGCAATATGTGCACCGCAGTCTTCAACACATTTGTATCCAACTTACTAAATTACAAACAACTTAAGATGGAACTAACATACACCTTTGTGGCATCTAGTAAACCACATTTTACATAGTGATAGTATTTTTGCTGTCTGCACTGGCACAGACATTTTGACAATGGTTGCTGTCCATTTGTTAATAGAGACATTGATGTACGTAAGTGAGCAAGACTCATGAACAACTGCAGGAGTAAATAAAATTAAATGCTGTGCAGTCAACTTGACTGGTGATGGTCATTCTAATATGATCATATTTTCATTGCCTTTTGTGTCATATATACAAAACAATACTATAGCTGAAACAATGATCAATTCATCAACTTGAAACAATAAAAAAAAAAATTGATTACAATTTTCCTGAATCAAAGCTTTGTTTTTTTAATTTTACTGCTGCTAGGCATTGGTTCCATTGTTGTGTTTCACAGGGATGCTTATTGTGATCCACAGGACACCAGGATCAATACAAACAACACAAGGACAAAATGGCAGAAAATAATCTATATGCTCACTTTTTTCACTTGAACATTACTTACTCCTTTCTTATTTACCGTACTTTATTTACCCGACCTTACTTACTCCTAAACTTTTAAGCTTTAACACAAACATTAGAAAATTTTGTCTTTTTTTTTCAGTTGTATGTTAGTCCCATCTCAAGTTCTTAGTAAGTTAGTAAGTTGAAGTCTGAAATGCACATATTTATTGTAGATGTCATTTGACTTGTTTTTTGTTATTTATATCTATAGATATTTTTATACATACTTTTATACTGTTGTTAGTGTTGTTATTTCTATATAAATATTTTTTATACATCCTTTTACTTTTATTTTTTTTGTGGTGGTTGTTTCACGTTGTTCCGAAATATAGAACAAGTTGTTTTGTCATTTTCAGACATGTCGGGTGGCTGTGGCTCAGGGGGTAGAGTGGGTTCGAATCCCGCTCTGTCGTGTGCTATTGTGCTCTTCACCCACCTTGCCTTGTATGAATGTGTATGAATGTTCAGTGGTGGTTGGAGGGGCTGTTTGGCGTGAAGTGGCAGCCACGCTTCTGTCAGTCTGCCCCAGGACAAACGTAGTTTACCACCAAAAGAGTGTGAATGTGTGAGAGTGCTCATTAATGTAAAGTGCTTTGGGTGCCTTGAAAAGCGCTACAGAAATCTAATCCATTATTATGTCTGTTCTGTATATCTTTTTTTGCCTATTCAAACAATTTAATATTAATTTAATAATTTAAATTTAATCCAATCAGAGAAAATAATTGATAGCTGCAGCTCTAGAAAATACTAATTGTTTTAGTCAAGTACTTAACTGCTCAAATGTACTTCAATGAATCATACTTTACATAAAGTAAACCTTGAGCCTTGCTGAGTTTTATCAGTCAGGTCAGATGATGACTAAAACATTTTATTTGCTCACAGACTCTAAAGACTTTGATGAGAGAAAGAATTTAGATGACATTATAAATGAATTTGTCCTGCAAAGCACCAACAAGCATTTAATGTCCAAACCTTTAGTGAAAAAGTGTTTTGCAGTCGACATCAGCACTTCAACGCTGGATGACTGCTTCAGCAGCCGCTTCCTCATTTGGAACTGCCAACAAACAGTTGCCAGCGAGACAAGTGCTCCCAAATTAAAATTGCATTCTGAGGTTGATTCAGCACTTCTTCACCTCCAGCAGTGCTTCTGGTTCATGTCACTACTCGATGCCAGCAACCTACATTAGCCACTTCAGCACCGGACACCCCCACAGGGGACTGAACAACACATGAAAAGAATTCCATTTTTCATAGGACAGCTCTATTTGCTGAAACCTACACCCCATATCAGCACAAGCAAGGCCATATTTACTAAGAAAGAGGTGTTTTTCATAGAAATTGCAACTGTGATCTGCATAAACTGTCAGGTGGATGTAAGAATACAATATAAGCACATTAACCTTTTTTTCAAAAAGGCAAAAGCCACCTTAAGTGACACTATTTTGACATCAGAAAAATTTTTGTTAGGGTTGGATATCCTTGAATTTTCTCCCAATAAACAAGGAAAGGGGCTGCCCCTTCCACTATGCCCCATGGGACCTATGTGCAGAAAAAATAGGCTAAGTATGGGTGATCCATGTTAGGAAATATCATTTTTTAATTCTCTTTGAATTGTGTCACACGTCAATTTAAAAAATAACTTTCCGAGCCAAGAAAGTCAGATTTTGTTGTAAAGATAGAAATGAAACATCTCATTTAGTGTGAAACAGTTCAGTGGCCTGCATCTTGTTGTTAATCATACACCAATATTACAATACCAGAATTTCACATAGCCCTTTATTTAGCCTACTAAAACATCAAAGCAAGTTTTGTCATTGTCTTCAGCTTCAGATGGCCAAAGATAGACAGATATTTAGTTTTTGGACATCTCAGCAGTGGCTGCCTGTAGCAGAGCTAACCGAGGTAACAAAGCTAATAGGGCTAATAGAGCTAACAGAGGTAAGCCATGCTCTGGGGCTGTTGTCGGTGTTCAGTTCATGCTGTGGGAGAGCATTAAGTACCAGCTCAGCCATGACAAATCAAAGTGTTTGTGTGCATATTTGCATAATCATGCACTTACAGTGTTTAGACATGAGCTTTTATTTGCTAACACGTACCTGAAGCAGGGCATATGCTGTTATTAGCAGTGTTAGGGATCTGAGGATTTTCACATAACAACCCAGACTGGTAGCACTTCCATCTAGTTTGGTGTGACTATGACTCTCTTTCTCACTTTTTCCTTTTAACTTTTTAAATTTTGCGTGATTTGTGTATTGTAGGTGTTCTTGTAATTTCTGTCCTTTATGAGCAAGAAAAGAAGACTTAGTCATTTATGAAATGAATACTGGATGGCATACAAACCCTCTAGCCTGTGTTCACTCTGGATTTGGATCTATCAGTTATTTTTTTCAACTCAATAAAACGACAATTTGAAACAGCAAAAAAATTGTAAAAATGTCAAAAAGACATGACACCAGCTCAAACAACAACTACAAAAAGTATAAAAGTACAAGGGCATATAAATGTATCTATATAGAAAACAACAACATTAACAATAGTGTAAAAGTCTATATAAAAATATCTATAGATATAAAAGACAACAAAAAATCCTACAAACAGTATGAGCACTGCAGTCTTCAACACATTTGTATCCAAATTACTAAGTTAAAATGGAACTAACATACAACTTTATGTTGATCCTGGGGTCATGTGCATCACAATAAGTGTCCGGGTGAAACAACAACGGAACCAATGTGTAGCAGCAGCAAAATTAAGGAAAAGATGCTTCGATTTGGGAAAATTGTAGTTGAATTTTTTTTTTTTTTAAATTAATTTCAGTCGATTAATTGATTAATCGTTTCAGCTCTAATTTGGATACATCCATGCCATTGTATAGAAAGAGGTGTATCACAGGCATCACCAGCACACCCACGTAGAGATTAACTCAATGGCTAGCAGTGGTTAGCAATAGAGCTTCCTTGGAGAGTTTTGTTTGTGTACTCAACAAATCCCAAGTGCCATCCAAAACCCACCATGATGAATTTAGCGTGACAACCAACCATCAACAGGGTTGTGCTGTTCTATGAGGCGGCTGTGGCTCAGTTGGCAGAGCGGGTTGCCCAATGACTGAAGGGTCAGTGGTTCAAATCCTGGCTCCGACTGTCTTCCTCTGTCCTTGGGCAAGACACTGAACCTTAAATTGCTCCCAGTGGAGCCTGGCAGTGCCTTGCATGGCAGCAGCCGCAAACTGGTGTGTGAATGAGAGGCAATGTATAGCGCTTTGGCCACATTGCAGTGTAGAAAAGAGCTATATAAGTGCAGTCCATTTCTCCAAAAACAATTAAGATACATCAGTTGATACATACTGCATACCTTCATGACTTAACACACATGCTGTCATTTATTCAACACATAAGGCCCTTTTCCACTGCAGGAAGTTTTGCAGGAACTTTGAAAATTACCTGGAACTTTAAAAAACCCAGGTGCGTTTCCATCTAAATTGGGTAAAATCCAGGTAAAAATCTTTCCCTCACCCCCAAACTTTCCCTGAAAAAGTTCCTGGTAAGGAGGTAGTACTTTTCAGATTACCCGGAGGGTCCCTCCTTCTCTTGAGGGGCGGGGCTGTGCGCTGAACAATGCTGATTGGACTAAATTTGAAACGTTCCGCATTCCATTCACCGTCATTAAGCTGCTGTGTGTGCGGCAGCAAACTTTGTTTTGTTTCATTTTCACAAGTTTTGTTTTTTTGGTTTTTTTCATTCGGAAAAAGAACCAAAACAGAAGCTACAATAAGTGGACAGACAACGAGGTCCAGGCTCTTTTAAGCTTATTTATGGAGGAGGAAATTCAGATGCACTGCAGTGACTAAGGACTCTGCAACTTTGTTGCTTGAAGCCAGGCACCAAGAAACAGCAATAGACCAGTGCACCAAAGGGAAGTCACAGAAATATTCACTATTTAGTTTGTTACATGCTGTAAAAATAGTCAACGGCACACAAGTTGTTTAGTTAGCCAAAATTCGAGTTAACCTAATGCTAATGCTAACTGGTTAACAGTCTGACGCTAAACCTAAATCACGGACAGAGAACTGGATGTATTCGTGTTGTCGTGAGCTGAACACTGACTTTTTCTTTATGTATTGTGATTTCCAGCTGAAATGAACCAGACAGACTCGCTGTCTTTTTCTGATGCTGTGGCAAATGTGAGCTTGTTTGTGCCCTCAGCCTCAAGCAGCCCCCATCCAAGCTTGTCCAGACACTTGGCCAGAGGCCCTAACCTTTCACAGATGTTTAATTCCTTCTTAAGTATGCAAGTATTTTTTAAGTATGCAAGTAGAATTAAATACAGGCATTTGAGTAAATCTGTATGACTTTCGGGTTTAACGTGGACCATATCTATAAAATGATAGAAATGAAAAAGGATCATCTATCACACTTAAAGTTGGACGTGATTTAGTTTAATGACTGAGAAGCTGAAAATATATGTTCGACCCTTTTTAAATAAAAATTACCGATATGTCATTTGGAATAGATTGTCAGATGGTTAACTTCAATAAAAAAATGTATTCCGGATGGATTAAGTGATTCAACAACCAGAAAAACGTTGAACCAAAACCATCCACTTGAACTGTACTAGTTACATGTTCAGCTAAAATGCTCTTCGGGCCTTTGAAAATGTCTTTGCAAATAACGTATGTCGTCTTTCCCATTCAGATGGCATGATTTTATTCACAATGTACTAAAACATGAGGAACAACAAAACAACTTGGGCGTCCTCCATCCTGGGCGTATTGTGTCGCATAAACAATGATGCGTGCTTGTCGGTCGCTGTTTATTGTCGTGCTTTATGGGCCTTCAGCTTCTTCTTCTTACTGCCACCTACTGGACTCGAGGTGTAGTGCAGTTTCTTTTACCACTCCCCGATACGTCATCAGCCTGATTTGAATAAATTACCCGGATCTTTAGGGTGAGGTGGAAACGCAAAGCACACAGATTACCAGGAATTCTTTTATCCAGGCAAATAAGTTCCTGGTAATAAAAGTTTCTGGTACTTTGGTGGAAAAGGGCCTAGTTTGTCCTCCTGCAGGAAATACTCAAAACACTACATGTGGATTAATCCAGGGCTGAAAATAGTCACCAACAAATATAGTACTTCCTCCTGTTAAAGATGTTGTAAAGCTGAAACGATTAATCGATTAATAGACTCGAATGGATTGAAACATTTATTTGATTACAATTTTCCTGAATTTGAAGCTTCATTTCCTTTTTGTTGCCACTAAACAAAACAACACAGCAATAACTTTTGAATTTTTATTATTCAATGATTCCCTTCCTGGAAAAAATGTTTATACCAGACATTTATTAGATCATGCCGTATCTAAATTTAAGGAGGAAATCCCAACAGCACTAAATTTAATCCCCCATCTGAACTTCACAGTAGGTTCTTTCTTCAACTCAGTCAATCTTACTCCATCTCAATTTGATGAGTTTGTTGATAGTACGACAGACTCTCTGTAACGAACATTAGATTTAATCGCTCCACTAAAAAAGAAGATTAAAAAGGGAAGCAGGCTTGGTTTAATTCTTATACCCACCAATTAAAGCAACTAACCCGAAAACATGAGAGAAAGTGGCATTCTACTAAACTGGAAAACCACCATTCAGCCAGGTAGGATAGTATAATAAATACAGGAGGCCACTCCATTCTGCTATAGCAGCTTATTACTTATCACTAATAGAGGGGAAAATAAAAACAATCACAGGTTTCTTTTCAGTACTGTAGCCAAACTGACAATGAACCACAGCGCCTATAAGTCTAGTGTTCCTGCAACCCTCCATAGCAACAATTTTATGAATTTCTTCAATAAGATTTTGCTCATCAGAGATAAAATTAATGGCTTCCTGTCCTCCACAAATTCTAGTCCATAATTAAATCCATCAGACCTAGGAATCACTGTTGACTGTTGACCCATTTAGCTTTACGGATTGCTTTTCTCCCATAGAAGTTAATCAGTTAATTTCAATTGTCTCTTCAGCCAAACCGTCTACCTGTGTCTTAGACCCAGTTCCAACAAGGCTCATTACAGATGCTGTACCATCACTTAGCAGACCACCTACTTGGTATGATCAACTTGTCATTATCAACAGGCTATGTACCACAGTCTTTTAAACTAACTGTAATCAAACCTCTTAGTTTTAGTCAACTATAGACCCATGTCAAATCTTCCATTCATATCTGAGATTCTGGAGAAAATAGCAGCCAATCAGTTGTGTGACATCCTTCAAGCCAACAGTTTATTTGAGAATTTCCAGTCAGGTTTTAGGGAACATCATGGTACAGAAACATTGGTCAAAGTTACCAATGACTTTCTAATTGCTTCAGAGAAGGGATTTGTTTGGTCTTACTCAATCTTAGTGCAGCATTTGATACTGTCGACCACCACTTCCTCCTGCAATGATTGGAACAATCAATTGGTATTAAAGGAATTGCATTAATGTGGTTTAAATCCTATCTAACAGAATGTTTACAGTTTGTTAATTTTAATAATCAATCTCCTCAGTGCACCATAGTTAGTAATGGAGTTCCTCAAGGCTTGGTTCTCGGACCAATACTGTTTATCTTATACATGCTTCCTTTAGGTAACTTAATAAGGAAACACTCCATCAACTTTCATTGTTACAATGATGATCCCCAATTATATTTATCTATTAAACCTGATGAAGCCAGTCAGCTAACTAAACTACAGGAGCATATTAAAGAGATTAAAAAGAACTTCCTGCTGTTAAACTCAGACAAAACATTGTGCTTGGCCCAAAAAATGTTAGGGATGCGGTGTCTAGCGAAGTGGTCACCGTGGATGGCGTTACCCATCAAAACCACGGTGGTTCAAAACCACCGTGAGGAATCTAAGTGTCATTTTCTATCAGGAGTTATCATTTAACTCGCACATTAAACTGATTTCTAGAACTGCCTTTTTTCATCTACGACATATTGCAAAATCAGGCGTATTTTTACACGGAATGATGCGTAAAATTTAATCCATGCTTTTATTACATCCAGATTAGATTATTGTAATTTGCTTTTCTCAGGCTGTCCCAACAAGTCCAGAATGCTGCTGCCCGTGTACTGACTAGAACCAGTATCAGAGACCATATTTCTCCTGTGTTGGCTTCTATGCACTGGCTCCCTGTAAAACCTAGGATAGACTTTAAAATACTCCTCCTCACTTACAAAGCCCTTCATGGCCAGGTACCCACATATCTGGAAGAGCTCTTAGTTCCATACAATCCATCTACAGCACTACGCTCTCAACATGTGAGCTTACTGGTGGCTCCTACAATCTCCAAAAGTAGGACAGGAGCTAGAGCCTTCAGTTATCAAGCTCCTCTATTGTGGAAGCACCTCCCTACCTCAGTGCGGGAGGCAGACACCCTCTCTATGTTTAAGAATAGGCTTAAAACTTTCCTTTCTGATGAAGCTTATAGTTATGGCGGCTCAGACTGCTCTTAGTTATACTGCTATACACTTAGACTGCTGGGAGACTCATCATGATACACTGACACTGAGCTCCTCTCTCCTCCTTCTCCTGTCTGACCTCCCCTCTGCTCCTCCTCTTCTCTGATCTCCTCTCCTCCTCTTCTCTATTCATGCCCCAGCAAATGCATGTTACTGACTTGACTTCTTCCCTGGAGTCTCTGTGCTTTATCGCCTCACAGATTTTCCCTGGATCATCTCTGGACTCGTGTTGTGACTCTGCCTCTCTCTTGCCTTCATCATCATCACTCATTTATCCATATATTTGTGATAGTGTTTATTATATAGTTACATAGATGATAGAACTTTCTATTATTTGTACTAACAGCTGCACTGTTAGAGAAGCAGTAGTGGTATTGGAGTAGTAGTATTAACAGGTATAATAATAATGATAATAATAATAATAATAATAATAATAATAATGAGTTAGATTTATATAGAGCTTTTCTATTAACGCATACTCAAAGCACGTACAATGGATCCATTATTCATTCACTCTCACAGTCACACTCTGGTGGTGGTAAACTACGTTTGTATCCACAGCTGCCCTGGGACAGGCTGTGGAGCGTGGCTGCCAATTCGCACCTAACTCCCCCTCCGACCACCACCGAACATTCACATGCATTCATACACCAGTGTGAGTAGCAGCACTGGAGGCAAGGTGGGTGCAGTGTCTTGTAGGTATGGTCATTTGTTCTGGCTCTTGGAAATTACTTTATTATTATTTTCACTCTCTACACTGTGACTTTTCCCACCTGTCACTTGCCACCTGCAGAAGTTCTCTGACAACTCTGCCATTGTTGGCCTTATCACAGATGGGAATGACCGGTCATACAGAAGACTCATCCAGGACTTTGTGGACTGGTGCCAGCGAAACCACCTCCAGATTAATGTCAGAAAGACCAAGGAGCTGGTTGTGGACTTGCGTCAGTAAATTTGGAATTTCCCCTTGTGGGACTAATAAAGGAATATCTTATTTTATCTTATCTTATCTTATCTTATACTAGTACCAGCTGTTTAAGTTTTTAACACCCTCCAAAAAGTCTCCGGCGAACCGAACTCTAATGAAGTAGGTGGGAATACACCCTTAAGTTCCATCTTAAATTGTTAGTAAGTAGATCCAAATGTGTTGAAGACTGCAGTGCACATATTGTTTGTAGATGTCATTTGACTTGTTTGTTATTGTTTATATTTATAGATATTTTTATATGTACTTTTATACAGTTGTTATATATGAATATTTGTATATATCCTTTTACTTTTATACATTTTATGGTTGTTGTTTCAGCTGGGTCTGGAATAAAGGACACATTTTCAGACATGTCATTTCCACATTTTTACTTAAGTTTTGCCTATTCAAATAATCACTCAATCGAACTGAAGAACATAATTGATAGATTAATCGATCACAAAAATAATCGATAGCTGTAACAGATGTAGAGATGTAGAGTGTTACATCTGTAACAGATATAACACTCAAACCTAAATTCTTATTTCTACACACTCTAATTACAATTTGAGGACACTTTTATTTCTTTTTTTAAGTAAAAACAGTGTTTTTTAAGTAGAAATATTATAAATAGCTCCATTAAGTTGGTTGTCCACTTTGGTTGTCTATTATAGGTGATTACTCAGCCATTTAAGTTAGCAAATGCTATTGTGTTGGTGTTTTTAATGTTGTGGCTGTTTTTCTGGAAGCCTATTTGATGTCACAGTAGAACATCTCCTTTGGTGTAGTCTTTAGGCTAAGGCGTTAAAGCAGTGAGGAGGTAAGGTTGTTCAGATGCAGCCAGAAGGAGATCAGCAGCATCTCTCACCTCCCTCCCTCACACATACACTCACACTGCACAGAACGTCACAGCACATCATTCTGCAGTAATCTGCTGCTTGTGTGAACATACTTTATATACTGAAGCAGAGGCTTACATTCTGCACATGCTGTTTTCTACACCCAATTAGTCAGTGTGTGTGTA
>JAPQRQ010000027.1:5792959-5807734 GCA_037367365.1 Apogon talboti | reverse complement strand
GGGAGGGAGGGAGAGGTGGTGAAGATTTTAAAAACTGGAGGAAAGAGTGAAAAATGTGAGGAAGGGGAAAAAAATTATGAGAATTGGAAAAAAAGGAATGAGTCACGGCAAAAACCAGGATGTGATAATTGCAAGAAAGCTGAAATGTGTAAAGATCATCCTGTGTTTATCTTTGTTTTGCTGCAGAGGACCTTAGATTCTGCAGTGACATTCCCATCTCCATACTGGAGGTCAGAAAGCAAAACCATTAAAACCATTTTTTTTGGCAAATCACTTGATAAATTACAGCAATCACTTGATAAATTGCATATTCAATTTTCCCACATAATATTCACACATCTCACCTCATCTCTGCTAAAAATTGTTCAAAGTTCCGCATACTTTACACAATGGGAAGTAAAGCCTGAAAAATACAAACTCTAATAACTATACAAGGGTGTTTTGTAGCCTAGCTTTGCATAAAGACAATCTAGGTGATTGACGAAATGATGCATTACAGTAGATAGAAGCTGATGGCTGCCATTATGCTTCTAACATGTAAATACTGATTTTGATGAGAAATAATAGCCAAACAGTGACTCGCAGCTACATTTTTTGCAGTTTTGTGGATCTTCACTTCCCCATTCATTAATTAATTATGTATATTTAATGTGTGTGCTAAGTGCTAATGCTAATGCTAGGTACTGCACGTGTATCAAGGTGGGTAAAATACAGGGATAAAAATCAAGTTAACCTCTTAACATTTTTAAAGGATCTTCTCAATAACGTTTTAGTGTAGCATAGCAGTAAAACAGTTCAAAACAATTAGCCTCCAAAAACGCCATAATCTCTCTAGTATTGCTTGTGAAAATGGCTCCAGTTGGTTGCCCTCTAATAACAGTGTGAGTGTTGTTAGTGTACTTTACCTTTTTGTTTTGTTTTTTTGTTTAGTTTTCTTTTCACAATACAGATGAAAATTCCATTGGACATCGACATAGGCTTGTTCACAGGACATACTCAGCTGAAATAATACTGCTGTTTGATGACTATTTCATTTAGCATTCTCCTGGAATCTGTGATCTCAGTGTTATGGTTGTTAAAGGCCCCCTTTGTACGTCAAAGAAGTATTTGCTGAAAATGGCAAATTTTGACACACATCTTCTTGGTGTTTTCTTTTGCAGGATTTAGGCTTTTTAAAACCGCAGTTCACTTACTCATGTAAAAATGTTCCACCAAAACAACTTCCCTGACTCTATTTTATATTTTGCCAAGGTGTTGTTGCAAAGTAGTACAAACTAACCCAGAGTTTTTTCAATATTCCAATATGATAATAGATGGTATGAGATTTCACTTCAGCATGGGACAGTGCTAATAAAGTGTGGAGATATGCAAGACTAGCAGATGTATGCACAGATAAGAGTAGAGCTCAAATGACTAAAGGACTCAAATTGATTAAAAAATAATTTGATTACAATTTTCCTGAGTCAAAGCTTTGTTTCCTTAATTTCGCCGCTGCTAAACATTGGTTCCACAGCTGTGCTTCACACAGAGGCTTATTGTGATGCACATGATGCCAGGATCAACGCAAAGTTGTATGTTAGTTCCATCTTAAGCTGTTACTAAGTTAGTAAGGTGGATACAAAAATGTATTGAAGACTGCAGTGCACATATTGTTTGGAGATGTCATTGAACTGGTTTGTTGTTGTTTATTATTATTTATTATTGTATTGATTTTTATATATACTTTTATACTGCTATTTTTATTTATTTTTTTTAAATTCTATCCTTTTACACTTTGTGTGGCTGTTGTTTCAGCTGGTTCTAGAATAAATGGCAAGTTGTTTGTCATTTCCAGATATGTCTTACACATTTTAAATTTTTTTTTACCAATTCAAATAATCATGTAATCGAATCGAAGAAAATAACCATGGGTTAATTCATTACAAAAATAATAGATAGCTGCAGCTCTAATTAAGAGTCTCTAGTTAAGATATCTGTGTACAAGTGAAAATTATAGGTGAAATATTCCATCATTGTCTATTTTTCTGTGTGCTAACTCATGAAAAATAAAAGCGTTATTTAATTGCTTTAGAAGTCAGTTGCTAAAATCAAGAAAAAAATCTATTTCTAGTTTCTGTACTACTTAAAAACCATCCCTGCTTCAGCTCCTTTCTACCAGCATGACTATGACAGGACAGTATTGTAGTAATGAAGCCAAATACCTGACATGCCCCGAAAAGCTCATATCATTGGTTGTGAAAAAGAGGCTAAATTGACACAACAGCTCCACAGTGGGACGTTTGGTGTGTGCCACTGTACAGTAAGTGAGTGTAAGTGTATCTGTGTGGTGTGTTTACCACTCCTGTCTGGATTTGTTCTTCTCCTTGAGGGACTGGGAATTGCTATCACACCCCACTGTGTGAAACAAAGGAGGGAGCAACCTGGAGTGTGGAGGGATGGCTGGATGGATGGATGAGTGTGTGTGTGGGAAGGTTTTGCTTACAAAGGAACACCATTCAGCTGAGACGTCCACCTGAATGAGGCCAGCTGAGACGAACAGCCCCGATCAATAAAGGATACAAGCGTCCCAGCATGCACAGCTCAGCAGAATAAAAAGGGGGGCAGTTAGAAACGAACCGAGGGAGTGCTGAAAGTCACCCCAAGTCCGTTTCATCTTCTTCGTCTTCTTCTGCTTCTTCTTCTGAATCCCCCCATTCCACCACCACCGACAGAAACACCTCCCACCCTATCAAGCCCCCCCCCCCCTTCTTCCACAGTGTCTACTCTCCCCACAGTGTCTCCTCTCCCTCCTTCTCTGCAGCAGAGAACTAGAGCGCAGTCAGCTACTATGGGGACTGCAGTGTTACGCTATAGCACAAGCAGCAGAAAGCTGGAGAGAAAGGCAGAGGGTGGGAGGTTTGGGGTTGGGGGGGGGGGTGTTGAATAGCGATAAAAATCAATCCAGCGCGCAGCTCTGAAATCGTGGTAATAAACCAACACACGCTATCAGAGGTGATGACAGTGGAAAAGCGGGGTAGGGGCTTTAGAGGAGGATTAAAAATGGGGGTAAAAGATAGAAAACACTACAAAAAATTTGGTTTTGTCAGAACATTGCATACACTTAAGAGGAATTTATTAAACCAGCACTTCAATCCATAATCATCCATCTCCTGTTTCTCTGTCAGCTTTGACCTCGTCAGATGGTGCTGAGCTAATGAGCTAAAACCAATCGGCTGCTTGACCATGCCATACCTGAGCTGCTGCTGCTGCAATACTGCACTAAATACTCACCCCCCCCCCACCCTCCAAACCTATCTTTATGTCACCGCACTGGCACCAAAACTACTGACTGCAACTCTTTCAAAGTCACCTCAGCTGTCATAACACCCCCCACCCCCAATCGTCCAACCATCCCTCCCAAACACACAAGCAACCTTGACACACCCCACGGCCAACTTGCTGAATTTTTTTATACCTCCTTCGATTACTTCTTTGGCTGCCATTGGAGTTTCCGACTTGACAAGTTTTGTACATGAGAAAATGCACAAGGCAAGATGTTCACCCTCGAAGTGAAAGTTCATGTGATTTTCACATTGGCTTTAGGGTTAGGGCTGTAACTAATGACTATTTCAATAGCTGACTAGTCATTGACTACTCTAACGACTAGTCCACTAGCCAAATTATGAATTGTAAACCATTAGAATGCACCACAATGTTTGTTAAACAAATATTCAATTCAATATTTAACAAATATTGCAGCAGCAATAGAGTACTTTTTTTCCCTTAAACAAAAGTGAATTTTGTGCATAACAATTCCAGTACCTGTCATTTAGTTTTTTAAACAAACAGCTAAATACTCAACAGTTGAAATCAACAATAAAAGAAACATCTTCCCTTCAGCACAAGTGCATGATGTCACTAACAACCTATTGAGGAATAAATTAGTCATCAACTAATTTTGCAGTGGACTATTTGTCAACTAGTCGATGCAGCCCTAATTGGCTTATGGTTAAAGTAGGGTTCTTAGAGAAGGAGGCCTGTGTGCACAGCATCTACCTTCTATACAAATTCTGCAAAGTTCAGTGTTGACGGCACTCAGTGTCATCTGCAAAGGAAGTTTCAATTAGTTTTTATCATTTGGATCACAGCCACTTAGTAAGCCAAAAAACTTGATGCAGTTTTTGGACTTAACAACTGCATTACAGGTATTTAAGATGTAAAACAATCCTCTATGTTTTCTATTCTGCTATAGCAATGTGTAATGTAGTCTACGGCGCCACCTTCTGTCAACATGATAGCCAATTGGCAACAGGCTCTAAAGGACTAATAAAAACCTGTTTGTAATAGAAATACTCTGAAAAAAAGGTCATGGGGGCTTCCCGTTCAAAAACAGCTGCCTATGGAGTCGTAGATTTCTTTGGAAGGAGTTCTTCTGATTCTTGTGTTTAAATATGACACAAATGTAAATTAAATTCCTGTAAACTACTGGAACCTTCTGTATATTTGTAATAAAGTGTCAACATAGTCACCAGGAAAAACTACCGCTGGCGTAAATCTGGGTAAAATGGTCAATGTTGATCAAACATATGATCTATATTACTATTTCCTCATGGACTGTATGTCCACATGTTACAAAGTTAATAAGAATTTCCACTTATTAACATACTTGGTATAAAACAAGTTTACAAAATCCAGGACTTTATCACCAGAGGCTGGAGAATCCAGTCAATCCATCTATAGGTTTAGGTAATATAAATAATTTGATTATGGTCAAGAGAAGATTGTAGTTAGGCTTAGATCAGTATTTATGTTAGCTAGCAAGTACATTACTGGTCAAAATGCTCCATTGGAAATATGCCAAATGAATAAATAAGTCCATTATAAACAGATTAAATTTCCCAATATTGTGTGATCTAAAATATGACAATTTACATGGAAACTAAGTGCATATGTTGCAAACTGCTTGTCAAAAAAGGGGAACTTTTCTTTTGGGATTATATTGGATCCTGATTTTTTTGGATCTGGACAGTCCTGTGAAACATCTAGTTTTATGACTGAGTTTGTGTAAAATGGATAAGTTAACATCTACAGACAGTAACATCCAATTACTAATGGGGTTAACACTGGATCAATAGTATTGCCTTCTCTATGATTTTTTTGACACTTGTTTCATTATTCAGTGTATAATATATACAGAGAACCAGACAACCATGTGGCACATATGCGGAACCAAAACCCCCACCAAAAATATTAATTGAATTTTAAGTGTATGCTATTTTCAGAATGTTATCTCCACTTTTTGTGCTGTCATACATTGCATACAGCCTGTATTGTTGGATGGATTTGGTGTTTGTGTACATTAATTCTGATTCAGTGGATTGAGGCACCGGTTCTCCCAGGAAAATCACTGTCCGTGAAGGAGTCAATGCAATAGTTCAGTGTTTAGTATCGCTATAGATATGAACTGGGTTTCTTGGGAAAATGCTAATGGATTCAATGACAACTTTCACACTGAAAAGAATAAACATTTCTTTACTTTGTTATTTCCAACCACATCTAATGAAGAGTTGGATCAACCATAGGACAACCTGAAGCTTTATTCCACACTAACACTAAGATTTGAAAGGTTTCCATGGAAGTCAAGACATATGTCAGCCCTCTTTTAATGTACATTTCCAACACCAAAGACCTTTGAATGAATGTCTAAATTTCAAACCAGAAATTCCTGACTTTGGCATAACTGAGACTATCAGTTTTTAGGATTGATCAGTTGGTGCAAAAATTAAAAACACAAATATGTGTGAAATAATGTGTGTGCTTCACGATTATTTGCTCCTGCAGTGCATCTCGAAACATTTATGTCTTTTGTTGCTTGTGCATGTCTCATTAATTGTATGTCACACTGAAAGACTGAGTAAATACATTCTTTCTACACTACATCTCTACAAGTCCACAAGAAATACACCTCAGCACACAATGATCCAGGTCAACACTGGCCTCTGGCTCTGCAAATGGCCATGGATTTTTTTTTTAGAGATGGTTAAACAGAAGAGACGGGTGAGAGGTGGAGGACTCACTGCAGACATGAAAAGAATAAAATGTAGCTCACAAATAGAAATAAGGGAAATAGAGCAAGAAGGGGAAAGATGATAAAAGGAAATGCAGAGAAATGTGTTAAAAGAGCCAGATTTGAAACAATATGATACAAAAAAAAACAAAAAAAAACAAAAACCCATGTATCTGTAATATTGCTGTAAGGGGTGGAGAAAAACTTAACCATTTCTCTTTGTCTCTTTGTAAATCACAAAAAATGATAAAAAGCCAATTTCTCGCTGGCCACATACAAAGTATAGACAGTCTGTATTGACCTCACTGTCTTTCTGGAACACTCCTTTGCAAAATCACTACAACATCACTGCATTTAGAAGAGGAAACCAGGAAACCGGAACGAGATAATTACATCCTTAAAATATAAAAGGCATGTCTTACTTATTTCCACATTAACCAAACTGTGATCTGAATAATACACAAATACATGACTAGGAGAACTACTGTATGTCCTAGCCAACCATGAGGAGTTATGAGCAGTTGCGAGTGGTATGACTAAAACATTAACAGCACTCTTTACCAAACCCTTAGAGATAAAATGTACAGTACATGGTTCACACAATATATAGTTAGAAAGGTAACAAGCTACATTTTAAACATAGACACTTATTGAATGGAAACATTACACAATAATTTTTTCAATGCTTAAATGTAAACCTGAAATGATTAATCAATTTATTGACTTGGATCGATTAAAAAAATTATTCAGCTACAATTTTCCTGAATTGAAGCTTTGTTTCCTTAATTTCGCGGATGCTAAACATTCATACGGACACTTATTGTGATGCACATGACGCCAGGATCAACACAAAGTTGTGTTAGTTGTGTCTTAAGTTGTAAGTAAGTAAATAGGTGCACATAGTGATATGTTATTTTTATACATACTTTTATACAGTTTTCATTGTTGTTATTTGTATATAGATATTTTTGTATATATCATTTAAAAGACACCTAGTACCACATACCACAAACAAAAGTACTTATAAGCTAGTGAATAATGCAACAGACAGCGAACAGAAAGTCAAGTTTAATTACAGATATTCTAGCAGGCAATAATATTCCACTGATTATTCAATAAAAAGCAGCGAATAGGAACATTGCGTCTCTGTTCCAGTGAGTGTATTACAACTGGTCTGATTTTAGACAACACATCTAATTCTGAAGTGGAAGGCATGAATAGCAGAATTTGATTGGAGGCTCAGTGCAAATGTGCAACACACTGATATTAGCTTCTGTTAAGTATTAGCTTGTTAGTGATTAGCTTAGTAAGTTAACAGCTGTTTTGCGGTTTGTCAGGGATGCATTTTGAAGCTGTGGCACCACTGCAAGATTTTTGCTTCAGATTGGTATGAAGTTCTGCATCATGACATCACATTACATACTCTACAGAGAATGAAGAAGAAATGGAGACATCCAGCTGAGGAGATCCAGGCATAGAGGGTTATGTGGATTTAACTTCCAATAAAGCAATATCAGAGCCTGTGTTGTCCTCTCCATTCTTGTCTTCTCTGTAAAATTTAGCTCGTTTTTAGCTTCCTTCTTTTTTGTTTTTAGCTTGTTTAGTGTCTGAGTCACCCTAGTTATTATAATAGTTTCTTCATTTGTCAAATAATTTCCTAAATGTTGTAAATATAATACAATAATTGAAACCCCTTGAGACATATGCACCTTTTTTTAATGTTACCTTGTATGTATTTCCTTTATTACCTTGTAAATACAGTATATCCTTTACATGTTGCATATATTTCTTCTATCTGTGGAATCGAGTTGGCCTTTTGTATATTTTCAGTATTTCTTTGTAGTTTTGTACAAAAATCATGCAAATAATTTAATATTATTGTTTTCAAATAACCAACATCATCAGTATCATGCATTCAGCTAATAGAGTATCCTTTCTTGGTTTAACTTCAAGTTCACCAACACCACAACACTAAATGTACAAAATGAAGGTACATCATGATGTAGGACCTACATGGATGATGAAAAAAATGTAAAATGTAAAAAAAAAACAGTTTGACTAACTGATCTTAGTCTAAACAGTGTAACAATGATAGAGGTGTACCAGTTCAAGCAGGGCAATTTAGTTCAAGGGTCACATTCAGCCCAATATGATCTCAGTGGGACCAGTAAATAATAACAGTGAAAAAACTAAAACTACAAAATAAGTTATTATATATCATTATTTACAAATGCACTTTACAACTTACTGTGTATCTACAAAGATACAAAACATTTCGTAACAGGCATATTGTTAAAATTACTTAGCCTACTTCTTCTAAGATATATCAGGTTATTCATATTTGTTCAGGTTATTCACATTTTTGTGAAAGGATAGTTTGTAAATGTAAATATTTCATGTAATTTTACTTTTTTACACTAAAACAATGAGACAAATTTGTCATTATTTATAGGTTATTGTGATAGTATATTACTGGTCTGATCCACTTGAGATCAGAATGGTCTGTATGTGGAACCTGAACTTAAATGAGTTTGACATCCTTGACTATTAATATCTTCAATGTGATTTTTGAATTTCACAAATTCATCCGAGAGATTGGATTGGACCCTTTGGCGGGCCGGTTTCAGCCCGCGGGCCGTATGTTCGACACCTGTGATGTAGGTGCACTTTCCTATGTCATATAACACATCCAATAAGCTGTGTTAATGATGTCATTCAGAAGGTTTCCACACAGAGTTGCCTCTTGTTTCTAAAAGCCACTGCTCCACTATCAGAGAAAGAACATCCACTGTGCTGTGAATCAGCCCCGAGAATTATACAACTGATTTAAAACCAGCTTCACTCTTCTTACGCTTTGAATACTCTGAAGAATCATTACATTCTGATCAGCAGATCCAGAGGCGGCTCTTCTGGATGTGCAGTATTTGCGCAGTATTTGCGCCATCATATATCTGCATTCGTAAGCGGCCACCACATAAATTTCCACTCTCATCGACTACACAGTCATACGTTCACGTACACTTACAAACATGAATCAAAGCACCTTGTCTAGAAGAGATTACTGTGAATTACATTTTATTTTTAAGAGGACAAATGAACGGGGCTTGGCGTTTTTACTAGTACAAACTTCGTAATTAAGTCCATTATCGGAACCATTTATATCAAATATGGACAAATACTGGAGGTGACTACATCCTAAATGAAACTGACGCCCAATTAAAACACGTTGGTGTGGGTTCTTGTGCAGGGAAATCATGGAGACTGGACACTGGATTGATGCGCACTCACTCGCTGCTCAAAACTTAACACTAAATTATAACGAAGAAACAACTGATGGTTTGAACCACAGAGATTTGTCTATTAGAGAGGAACGTGGGTAATATGATGAGATATAAACAGCAAAAAGACCGAAATAAACTTGTCCTCCGATGCAGTTTGAAGAACTTTACGCGCAACAATATGCACTGGCAAATCTGGCAAGTGAGGGCGCGTCAGAAAATAAAGAGACATCCGGGTGTGTGTACTCACCCGGGCGTATTTGGAGGAGTAAGGGTCCTCGAACAGCGCCCACATCCGGGGCTGCCACACCTCCCACCACGTCGCCCTGCGCCCGTCCTCCTGCATGCACAGCCGCTTCAGGTCTCCATCCGCACCGCCGGTGAGCGCAGGGTCATCCTCGGGCGCGTCCGGCTCCGGGGTCTCGAAGCTGTCCAGAGCTTCCTCCGCGTCGCGGTGCTGCCGGTAGTTCATCCAGCAGCACGCCTCCACGTCGGTCTCGTCGATGCCCCAGAAGGCGAGCTCCTCCTCGAAGAGCGGCCCGCACACATCGCAGGGGCAGTGGAGCTTCCCGGTGCGGTAATAGTTAAGGATAAAGGCGAAGGTGGCCGGGTGGCGGTCGAAGAAGAACTCGTCGGACTTGGGGTCGTAGTCGAAGTTGCTGTAGGCATCGGGCTCGGTCAGCCAAGACAGGCGCGTTCCCGGCAGCGTCTTGAGGGTGCTCCGGTAGGTCTCGTGCCGGATCCCGCCGCAGTTTATCACGATCTTCTCGCTATCTGACGCCGAGCAAGTCATGGCTGCGCTGGAGCATGCTTCGGTCGGTGCGCCCGACGGATGCTGATGCTGCTGCTGCTGCTGCCTGTGCGTCTGGCCTCCCCCATCCACCACCGCCGAGCTCCGCTCCTTAGACTGTCCCGGCACAGAGTCTGAGCCGGTATTGAGAGGAGGAGAGAGGAGAACGGAAAGGAGGAGTCTTCTATAGCTACGAGACGGAGTGTGTGCGTAAGAGAGAGAGTCTGCGTGAGAGAGTGTGTGTTTGACTGAGGCACAATGTGTGGGATGCGGATTTTATGAATCAATAGATTTTCTCATTGAATGACTGATTGACTGACTGATTGAACTCATATTATTGGCTCTTTGGATGTAATTAGAGTTAGAACTGCCACAGCTGTGAACCAAATCTTTGCATCCTGCTCTTTTGGATTTTGCTGCCGGTAAGCATGATTGGATTGAGCTGCACAGAAATGAGATTTACTGAAGTGAAGAGTAGGGAGAGCTGGAAATCACTGCCGTGAAGGGTACGGAGTGGAGCTGCTGCAGAATGAAGACGGAACATCACACCTGGCTACTGGGGACAGTAGTTCAGCATGACATTAATAAACAGTCTTTAAGGACAAGACTGATGAATACTGGGGCTACAGAAATAAGAATGGTGTGATCCTCCTGGTTTTAGAGTGATTTTTGACAGATTTTGGAGTTGGGGTGCAGAGATTTGCTCCCTATGAACAGTAGTCAGATCTGCAGTGACAAAGCAACTCAGTAGATAGATAGATAGATAGATAGATAGATAGATAGATAGATAGATAGATAGATAGATAGATAGATAGATAGATAGATTTTTTTATTTCAAACATGCTCAACATTCACAATACTTGCATAAGCACATTTCCATTTCCTTCCCTTCTCATGTTTGATAAGGAGAAAAGCTGCTGCTTTCAAATATTTTTGCAACTGATTCATCTATTGACTATTTTCTTTCAATTCGATTCCATTTAAATGATTTTAATGTAATTTAATGCCTTTGTAAAGCACTTTGAATTGCCTTGCCTTGTATAAATGGTGCTATATAAATAAATTTGCCTTGTCTTGCCTAAACAGTTATGTAAATTGGTGAAAAAATTGTAAAAATGTGAAAAAGACATGTCTGAAAATGACAAACAACTCATCTTTTATTCACAACCAGCTGACACTACAAAAACTCTAAAAACAAAAGGATATATTAAAATAACTATATAGAAATAACAATATCAACAGTACAACAAATAACAACAGTATAAACATACATAAAAATATCTGTATATATATATATATATATATATATATAAACAACAAACAAGCTAAATGGCATCTACAAACAATATGTGCACTGCAGTCTTCAACACATTTGTATCCAACTTACTAACTTACTAAACAAACAAAATATTTTTAACACACAAATATTTTTAATATTTGTGTGAAGGCTTAAAAGTTTAAAGGAGTAAGTGATGATACCAATGTAGAAACGTGAGCATACAGACTTTTACTGCCTTTTTGTCCTTGTCTCTTTTGAGCTACGCTCCATGGTGTTTGAGTTAATTGTGCATCACATGTAAAACACAACAGCAGAACCAACATTTAGCAAAAGTGAAATTAAGGAAATGAAGCTTTGATTCAGAAAAGTTGTAATCAAATAATTTTTTTTTATCAATTCAAATCGATTGTTTCAGATATAAAGAGGAGTTGACAGAAGTATAAACTTCATATAAAATTACACACAACTCCAATGATTTGATTTGATTAAAGAACCGAATAGCACAAAGCAATGCATCTAGGTTTCTTTCTTTAAACAGTTCCTATTACCGTCCTGCATTAAACTGCTTTTCCTCATACTTATTTAAAGATTGTATTTTATGTATTTTGGTATATTCCTTAAAATAAATAAGCAAAAAAAATATGTACCATGTAATGTACATTATATAGCCTAGTGCTTTCTGAATGAGGATAAGGCTTCACTGTAAAATAGAATTTGGCCCATTTGTTTGCATATTATTCTGTGTTAGAACAACAACTGATTACTTGACATTTTGCAGTGGTGAGCTGTCTGGGCCACCACAGCCTTCTCTGCTGGCCTTAACATCAGCAGAAACACTGATCTATATTTACAACCTAAGTTCCAATATTTGTTCCATGAAACTGTATTAATTTCCAGTAGACTATGTTCTTCATTTCTTAGCGTTTCTCTTGGCTGCACTGCTTCCAGCACGCAGCCTATATGTGGATGCAATACATTTTGTCCAATCAGATTTCAGTCTCTGTGTGTTGCTAGGGTAAATCTAAATTGCCCGGGACCTTCAGTATCAGTAGTGCTTGCCCATGTAACTTAAACTGTATAGCATCATAATTGTTTCTTTAACCAATCAGATTTCAATTTCACCTCACATAGCCATGTAGCTGACCCCAAATGTCGTCAGCATTTATCCTTCCTCTGATTGGATGGTAAGACCAAAACTATTATTTGATATAGCTTTGGCAATATTCTTTTTGATTCATGCCAATAAAGCCAATTGAATTGAATTGAATTGCACTATTAATACATTTGAGGTAGAATTTTTTACACCCACAATGGGGAGGAAAATTATTTGGTCTCAGACATACTTAAAAATCCATTTTCAATTTCTGTTCCAGAAATGCCGGACATGGTGAAGAGAGGTCGGCCAACCCCAACGCTAGCTAGCTGGTCAAGTGGACATTCTCGCCCTCAAGAGAACAGAAACTTATGTCAGGAATATGACTGGACAGAGGCGACTCGCAGACTTGGCTTCCATGGCCATGAAAAAGGATTGAAATGCACAAATCACCTCTATATGACAGTCACTGAAGTTTTCCTGTGCAAAGAAAGGAGATTGGATTTTGTACATAAATAATGAGCATCTCTGGTGAGTAGGCTATGAAGTTTTTGTTTAAATGTTGTATTTTTTTGTCATGTTATTAGATAAATATAGATTCTGAACTTCCCCAGATGATGTACATGGCACAGCTGCAGTTGTAATGTAGAAGTTTGGAGTTGTCGTAACTGGGTTAGTGCTTTAGTAATAATGGTATTCACCCTCAAAATGCAAAATGTCTCTCTCTCTCTCTGTAGTGCCATGCCTTGTTATTTTGCGTTTTTTGTATAGTATTGATGGTTTCTATAGGCTAATTGTGACATCATAGTGGTGGTATTAAGACGTGGATTAAGTCGAGTAAATCCCCACTGTAGGCCCAGTTACCAAATGCATGGTGCGCCACTGACTTTTTGGGAGAACACAAAAATACAAGATAAATATGTATCCAATCTTAACTTGCAAAACTGAGCAAATTCTCTCGACTTAATTAACTTGAAAATCCTTGTCTAACTAACTTAGTAAATTCTCTCAACTTCAGTGACAGTTCAGGAGAGTAGATGGAGTTAAGCCCTGCACCATCACATTTTGGTGATGTAACATCCAAATGCATCATGGACAACTGGCAGGTGCCTTTTCTGGTTATGAACTTATGGTCACTCTTTTGCACCTTGTTTCAAAGTTGGGAATATATTATATAACGTAAATTAGACATTTATTTTGTTTAAACAATTTCCTCACCTGTATGCACTTCCATTGTTTGAAATTATGGATGCAAAAAGATTTTGAAATGTGCATTTTTTTTTTACTGAAACTGCTGCAGCTGAAATGTTATAATAATAATAATAATGATAATAATAATAATAATAATAATAATAATAATAATAATAATAATAATATAATTTTCAATTAAGCCTTGGCCAGCAGTAGGTGAGATAGAGATTTGTAAATAAGTAAAAATTAAACAGCTAGAAATAAAGGTAGAAGATCATGCCCCGCAGCTGATGAAGACATGGTGGTGCAGTGTTAAGTGCAGTTACCTCAACAAGAATGTTCTCAGTTTGATTCCAACACCAGCTATGATTGGTGAGATGAAAAGACAGGTATCAGTCAACCAAACTAGACATCTGGTGTCTACACATTTACATTTTAAATTCAACTGAATTAAATGTTTAAGTTCTAACAACTACCCAGAGAGCTCAACTAACAAATCTGTGTCCAAAAAAGACAGAGGTTCACACAAGGGATATTTCATTCAGACAACATGACGCATGCTAGAAGATGTTTATGTTTGTTCGTTTGATGTAAAAAAATTGAGGCAGCCCTTTCACTCATATTTTCAAGTTGAAACAACACAGTATAATATTTTAGTATTGTTTTCCCAGGGTGATATCCAGCAGATTTTGTGGTCCAAGATCACACAGAGGAATTTAATTTGATTCACCTTTTCTATGTTTACTTTAACAATTCTTACCTTTATGTTTGTATTTCTATTATGATTGTCAAGTAGGATAAATTTAGTTTTGCTTGAATTTAAAGACAATGTATGTATATCAAACGAGTTTTTCCTTTGTGACCACCTCCAAAAGCTGCTACGATACCACACACTTTTATTTATTTATTTTTTTCACAAGCATGTTGTGCTAAAGGTCTATTTGACAAAATTACTAGTTATTTTACACATTTAGGCCTTAAGATAAACATGCAAAACCTATGGTAAGATCACAAGAAATGTCAGTTCAATCTGATGCATCACATGCAGTTTTATCAGTCACTAACACACACACACACACACACACACACACACACATA
>JAPQRQ010000027.1:5695160-5705942 GCA_037367365.1 Apogon talboti | reverse complement strand
GACAGATAACCACAGGAGAGTAGAGCATTGCTATATATATATATATATATATATATATATAATTTTTTCATTTTCATTTATTTTGTTATTTTTTTATACGATATGTGTAATTCAAGGACTGTCTGAATAACAAGAAGAAATGCCTGGGTTGCAACTGGCCCCAGACTCCCCTAATACTTGAAAGCTCTGTTATTCCCTTGTTCTGTTTGGCCCTAGGGGCCTCAAATAAGTATTATTGATGTTAGTCATTTCACTGGAATGGCTGGCAGCTGCACAATCTGTTTAAGTCACACCGCACTTCAAAACAAGTTTATTAGCATTTTACATGGTACACAATCAAACACAAGCGACTCAGAATCAACACTGACGTATTTCTCTCCCATGAAGTTTTTTTTTTTCTTAGAAAACTCTGTTGGGTGGCTGTCTGACTTCCCACCAACAGTTTGCTGGTTGTATAACACTACTTGGCAGCCTCTGGGTCTTTGATTGGCTTGTGACTGGCAGGTGACCTAAGAACAACCCTCTCTCGTTGGCTGTTGTAAATATTTAAAGGAATGTTAAGAGGAAGGGGTGTGCTGTCATCCCTTAGCACACACATTTGGGAATGTTTATAGACCTATGGATGGATAGCTACACTGCTTCTTAGGGAGTAAACATGTTACAAAATCTGCATTCTTTCACTCCTCTGTCTCATACACACTTCACAGTTCACTAAAAACTTAACAGCAGTACTACTACAGTAGTACTGTAAAATAAAGGATATTAATGCCCAATTTGGACAGAATTAGTTCAGTTTGTGTAGTTCCTTACATTACTTATAGTTCTGGCTGAAACACTCTGTGAGGTTTTGGTGATCTTTCAAACAATTCATCCTAGAGGATAATATATTCCCTGAAGTCATTCTTAAGATTACCATTGGAGACTATTGGAGATAACACAATAAAAGCCAGTAATAATTCTCACGATCTCACCATCAGTCAGCTGGTAAAGGAAGGGTTCTTGTCATCAACATCACTTATCAATGATGTAGAATTTACTCCTGTGTTTTTGAATGACTATGTATTGATCTATAGAAATATTTGTAATTTAACCCTTAAAGACCTGCAATTATTTTTGTCACAACCTCCAAATGATTTAGTTGCCTTTCCCAAGTAATCTATCACCATTTGTTATAATATTATCCTCTGCATTTTGCATTTTTCAGTGAAAATCATGTATATTCCTATATTTTATTTACTGATCATATAGATGTTCATAAAAGCTCAGAGTATATTCAAAGGTTATATCAGAAAAAAATGAGGAAAAAATTACCCTTTCAACAAAACATATATTAACTGAACATAAAACCACTGTCATTTATCAAACTCCATGGGTTTTACTGGTGAACCAATGTTGTAAAAGATGACGGTGTTTTCATGTTCACTATGGAGCCTCTGAATGTCCAAATGGGTCATATCTGATGACCATGAAAAGATGATACACTGTATTTTACACCAATTATTTACGTGTATTGATAGGATTAGTGGATCAACAGGTATTAAGCCTTTTAGATCAGTAGTTGGATTGGGAAAAAAACTACTCAGATTGCTTGCATTTTGAGTATAAAGTCAGTATTATTACAATATTATTATAATGCAGCTGTAAAACAACTTGAAAGAGATCACAGAGGGGACTCATTTCCTTACAATATTATAGAGTTTGTTTAAATATTGCAGAATGAAGTTTTTTTGTTCAAGAATTCTCTTGGGTTATGCAACAGTAATGTACCAACACTTAATGTCCTGTGTCACAGTATTGAGATGCTGTCTGCTACATTGAATTACGCTGAATAATAAAACTGAACTCTACAGAGCTTCTCTTTACTTTGAGTTGTGCTGTAGTCGCTTGGATTTAGTTCATCTAGATCATTTAAAACTTTCTCTGTTTGAGGAAAAACACAAAAACTTTTTAAAAACACTGTAAAAGTATATTGGTTTTTACTGTGAACTGTGTACTGCTTCATACACTAAGTAAATTAATAGTTTTTCTGTGTTTTTATCCTATCCATATACTCCTCAATGTTGGAAAAGTGTGCTATGATGCAAAATGAAAAATACTCCATAATCCACCTTGAATGAATATAAAGAAGTAAAGAGTTTTTTAATGTAAAGAATAGATATTTAAGTAAGATAGAGATACTGGAAAAATGATTTTTATTTTTGTTTTTCTTGTGCAAAAAAATTAAAAGACCCTCCCTCAGCATAGCCCACCAGCCTAAATCTGCTTTCCTGCCATAGCTTTATAATATTAACCCTCATTGATCCAATAAAGTGAAAGACTTACAATAAAACAAGATATTGCACAGTCAACATATACAACAATACAAATGTTTTATAGAATAGAAAACTTGGTAATTCATAGGTTTGGCTGTGTGAAAAAAAAAGACTCTGCAGACACACATCTGTTCCCACTTAGGCTTTATAAATGACTGTTTAGATTGACCCTGTGCTCTACATACTTTCCCGTTTTTTTCTGCACAGACTCCCAGTCTTAGCTTCAGTTCACAGGGGCTGCTCTTGCTGGGAGTTCAGTACTACTGGGAATTCAGTGTACATCTGATGGCCCCCTCTCCTTCCTCTCATACATTGCATAGTTTGACTTTGACAATTCCAAAGCTTCTTTTTGTATATAAGAGAACAATTTTTCCTCAAACCTCCTGGGTGCTCTCTGTGTAGAAATTTAACTTCATAGAGTTTTAGGTGACAGGGGTTTGATGACAGAATGTTGAGGTGAATGTGTACTTATAGACGAATGTGTGTGGTTCTGCATCAACAGAATACAAAGGAAATGGCATAAGCAGTTAGTAATAATGATCTAGTAATGATGACAACGAAATAAGCATTGGCTCAGACAACAGCTAGAATATCAAGCTAAAAGTTAACCATACAGTGCAAAAGGTTACTAATCTCAAACTATTTTCTTCATATATTACATACATCCATACAGGCATACATATACACATACACATACATAAACACATGCATAAACATAGACATACATACATACATACATAAACAAACCCCCGTCCTGAGCTGTGTTAGATTAATACACATGGATTAGACACAATGTGAAATGGAACATCTTGTAAAGTCATAAAATGTGACTAAAACAAACCTGAATTACATCACTTTAAACATGTTTCAGTGTAACTCTGACCCTTCAGTGGATCGCCAGATTCTGCTTCAAATAGAGCCAGTGTATTTTCATGTGTCTTTTTGTCCCTCATTTCTATTGATGGAGTTTGGAAAAACAAGGGCATTAAAAATATCAAGTTCCTGTGTTTCCATGTAAAAATACCTGAGACGATAACATTCCCCTTGTACTCCCTGTTGATGTAATAAGCATTTCTAAACTCCCTCTGACCTATTTAACCTCAACATTTTTCCACCCCCTCCCCTCTTGCCTCATCTGTCTTAGTCATTTGTACTTCTAATAATAATAATAATAATAATGGATTAGATTTCTATAGCGCTTTTCAAGGCACCCAAAGCACTTAACATTATTGATCCGTTATTCATTCACTCTCACATTCACACTCTGGTAGTGGTAAACTACGTTTGTAACCACAGCTGCCCAGGGGCAGGCTGACGGAAGGGTGGCTGCTGGTTCGCACCAAGTAGCCCCTACTACATCTAATGGCTAACGTGAAAACAGAAACAAACAAAGAATCAGCACAAGAAGGCTGTTATTATCTATAGGATCATTATGAAAAATAAAAGAACAGCTTATACATTCATTTAATATATCTGCTGTATTCATGTATTTTATGTAATATTCACTAATGAGAGGATAAATACAAAATAAACAACAAAAGACAGTAGTTGATGGGACCAGCAGTCAGTCAGTTTACATTCCATTCAAGTGTATTGCTGCCTTTTGCAAACTTAACATTTAGCCGTTTTCATTTTTACCACCAGTAAGATACTAAGTGAAATATTTTTTTTTAAGAAAAAAACCATCAAGTGTGTGAATGTGTGAGCGAATGAATAATGGATCACTAATGTAAAGCGCTTAGGGTGCCTTGAAAAGCGCTATACAAATCTAAGCCATTATTCATTATTATTATTATTATTTCACCTGTCTATCCTTCAAACATGCAAATTTTTCCATGACTCTATTGTTAAAGTCAGGCATGTCCCTTACAAGTGTCTTTTCCACGGGTGAAGCTAGTGCGGGTAGATCAAATGGCAGTAAAAAAAAAAAAAGAAAATTAATGTAAGGGTTAAAAGTTGCCAGTGGTACCATTCGTGTTGGGATTCAAACCATTGCCTCTCACATCGAAGCCAGTGGTGTAAGCCACTGAGCTATCCTCCCACATGTCCAAATTCTAGCAAAATTAGCTATGGAGCTATTTGATGATTGCATATCTGAGGAGGGTCTTGATTATCGGGATGTGATGTTTACTCCTGTGGGTGGTGCTTGGGTGCAAATTTCTGCGCCCCGAGGCTCTCCCATCTCTTGTATTGGAGGGGGTCTACTGCACATGCGCCATTATTGTAAACGGAGGGCCTTGGGAGCAGATTTTTACTCCATAAACAGGAAATATGTTACTTGACTGCTCACCAAATGACCCAAAACATTTTTAAACTACAATTGAATGCAAATTATGCACCATACTCATGGCCTCTATCATGTATAGCTCGTTATTTAAATACTCACGTCCTTATAAAATTATTTTAGGTGATTCCTATCGTCTTCTTCTGCATGTGAGACAGGTGTCTAGCACCCTCTATTGATGAGCCACCACTGGTGAGATCTTCCTGCAGTCATTTCAGAGTCAAGTCCTTTTACAGATAACACTGCAGCATCTACTCTCAAATGACAAAAGTCATGTGGTTCTCCACATGATTTTTGTCATTTGAGCCTCCAAAAACTCCTCTCTCCTTGTTGATTCAGATTCAAACAGCTACACTCCCACTCACTCTGCACATCGGTTTAGGGAAAAACCCTGGCTGGGAGTTGCTGCTCCTTATGTCTTTTAAAGGTTCTATACTGTGAGTTGAACAGAGCTGAATTTCTTAAACCTATGAGATTGGAGACTGGAGTTGTATGTGGCAGGTGGAGGACGTTATGTTTAATAGTGATAGAAAGAGCATTTTCTCACATAAAATGTAGAGTGAACTAAAGGAAGTGGGACTAAACAGTAGCATTTACAACAGAAAATAAAGACTGGACTAGAGCTGCAGCTATCAAGTATTTCTGTAACCAATTAATCTATTGATTTTTTTCTTCAAAACAATTAAACGATTATTTGAATAGGTTAAAATAAATTGTAAAACTGTGAAAAAGACATGTATGAAAAGGACAAATAACTTGTCCTTTATTCCAGAACAACCACAAAAAGTATAAAAGTAAAAGGATACAAAAATATATCTATAAATAACAACAGTAACAGTATAAAAGTATATGTAAACATTTTTGTAGATACAAATAAAGTCGAACAGCTGTACAAACAGTATGTGCACTGCAGTCTTCAACACATTTGTATCCAACTTACTAACTTACGAACACCTTAAGATAGAACTAACAAACAAGTTTGTGTTGATCCTGGCATTATGTGCGTCACAATAAGTGTTCGTGTGAAACACAACAGTGGAACCAATGCTTTTAGCGGCAGCAAAATTAATTAAAACAAAGCCTCGATTCAGGAAAATTGTGATGGAATAATTCTTTTTAATGGATTCAACTGATTAATTGATTACTCATCTCAGCTCTAGATTGGACTGTGTTTTAATGTAAAATGCTCATCTGGTCTTATGAGTCCAGACTGAGAAGACAGGATGAATGGATGACCCATCATGCCTAATGCTTACAGTATAAGCCTATGGGGGCAGTGTTATGATCTGGCTTGATTTAGCTGGTCAGGTCTAGGTTCAGTAAATATGTCCATAAAATGATTTCAGCTGAATCTGAATATACTGAATGATCAGGTTTGAACATCACTATACACTGCCTGGCAAAAAAAAAGTCGCACATGTAATATTTCACTGCACCACCTTTGGTTTTGATTACAGGGGACATTCACTGTGACATCTTTTTTGCCACATAATGCTTATGTGGTGTCACAATAAGGTTCATAATATTTTTTCATCCAGAGTTGCATTAATTTTTGATTATTGATGATGGAGAATTAGAGAATTGCATCAAGTCTTCATCACATCCCAATTTAGAGTCTGGACTTTATGGTGGCTAATCCATATGTGAAAATGATGACTAATTCTCCCTGAAACATTCTGTCACAAGCCTGATGATTGTGATGAATCCTGGCATTTTCCAATCTTTTTGACATTAAAGACATGAGAAGCTACTTACTGCATCAGTTAGAGTTAAAAAAACCTGTTATAGCTGAAACATTATTAACCACGACAGTACTTACCGATGGAAGGATCTGAACTATTTGTTTAGTTAAATCCAGGCAGTTTCTTTTCTTTTTTGGCCAGGCTGTTTATTTAACTCACATGTCACAGTGAATGTCTCCTGTAATCAAAACCAAAGGTGGTGCAGTGAAATATTGCCTGTGCGATTAATTTTCTTTTTGGCCGGGCAGTGTAGTGACACAGACATATTCCAAGATGACAAATACCAGGATTCATTAGGATTAAATTGTGAAACAATAGATAAAGTTACGTGAAACAAAATTTTTACATATGAATCAGGCACCAGACCTGAACCTCCCTTCTCCAGGACACACACACTTTTCACACGTGGTCTGACTCTCCATCATCACTATGAAATCTTGTATAAAAATCTTGTGACATTTATTGTGACATTATATAATTATTACGTGGCATACAGCCCACATGAATGTGAATGCCTCATGTACTTACATTGCATAACATTGGTCTATGGAACATTACAATGGATATTTGTTTAGCTATTTTATGCATTTTGTTTTATAAAAGCTTAAATATGTACAATTAAATAATTACAGTGATTACATAGAGGGTTAACTTTGTTCAGATTGTTACAGCTTAGTTCACTTTCATTCAGTTAAATTCAGTTCAATTCATTTAAACTTAACTAACTTTATTTTTCAGATTAGTTTTGATAAGAGTAACTAAGTGTTAGTACCACCGCCACCTCCCCCCAGACCAAATACCAAACCCAAGCTCGAGTTTGCTATTAGCGACTAGGACACCAAGGGCCTCTGCTGTCCCTGACTTTCAGGCACAATAAAGCACTTATCAACCTAAGGCCCAGGGAGCGAGCACTCTCCCCCCGTGCTATATCAACAATAATGCATCACAGATTGAATAAAGAAGAAACAATTAGACAGTCCAATAAAACAAATTGAATCCAAATTCCTTGCAATCAGATAATAACTGGTCCCACTACAACTAATCTGAAGCTTGCTGTGCTCAATGTCATGTCTCATTTTTAATTACTAATTTTATTTCCTCTTATAATCGTGATTTTATGTTTTTAGTTGAGACATGGCTTGATAGCAAGACGGGTAAAACAGTTCTGATTGAATCCACCCCAACTAACTTTACATCTATATCAGAAATACAAGAAAACAAAAAAGGTGGAGGTCTGTGTGCATTATTTAGAGATGATATAGTCATTTGGGGTGTTTTCATCTTTTGAGTATGTATCTTTCAAAATGGAGGGAAATTTATCTCCTTCCATACTCTATGTAATCATATACAGGCCTCCCCAACAGTGTCAAAGTTTTATTGATGATTTTACTGAGATGCTTTCAGTTGTGTGCACAGAGTTTGACTGTATCGTCATTACAGGTGATCTGAATGTACATGTGGATAATGTATAACAGAAATGTTAAAGAACTCTGTGCTGTCTTTGAAACCTTTAATGTAATTCAGCATGTGACTGAGCCCACCCACACCAGAGGGCACACTCTGGACCTGCTCATTACTAAGGGGATTAATATTTTTAACGTTAACTTGGTCGATGTTGTTTTATCTGATCATTTCTGTGTCTTCTTTGTCCTGTCAGTTATTCCCAAACCAACGGTTGGACCTGCAGTTGTTCAGAGGAGACACATTAATGACAGCATAGGCATGCAGTTTATGGAGATGATTAGGTTTGAAAATTACCTCATGTTCTAATGTTGACGATCTGTTGAAGTCATACTCTACTCGTGTTATAAATGTTCTGGACACCATTGCTCCTGTTAAGGTTAAAATGGTTAGTGATAGGCAGAAGGCGCCATGGAGAAATGATGACTTGGTCAGGGCACAGAAAAAGGAGTGCCGGAGAGTGGAATGGAAATGGCGCTAGTCCAAGCTTCAGGTTCATTATGAGATTTACAAAGAACAATTGTGTGTGTCCAACCAGATTTTGCCTAGAACAAGGGAGAGGTATTTTTCTGAAATGATTTCAAAGTGCAGTAACAACTCTCGTATCCTGTTTGCCACAGTTAACAAGTTAACAATCCCTCCTGCTCCATTGCCTTCAGAACTAGTTTCCACATCTAAGTGCAATGAGTTTGCAATATTCTTTAATGACAAAGTTCAGGGCATTAAACATTCAATTAATCCCACAACACAGTTAACACTGCAGTCTTCCAGACACCTAGAGCTGACACACTTCACACCTGTCACTGACAAAACAGTCCAAGAGACCATCTCCAGTTTGAGTTCAGCCACATTTTGCCTCGACGAGTTGCCCATTAGATTTCTAAAATCTGTGCTGAGCAGTTTCTTACCCCAGTTCACTCATTTAGTTAACATTTCACTAAAGTCTGGATCATTTCCCAGGGCCTTAACAACTGCTGTTATTAGACCTCTCCTAAAGAAGACGAGTCTGGATGCCACAGTACTGAACAACTATCAGCCCATATCAAACCTGCCGTTTTTAGGTAACGTCCTTAAGAAAGTTGTTTACCAACAGCTCTCTGACTTTCTTCAACTGAACGACTGCTTTGATAATTTCCAATCAGGTTTCAGGCCCCATCACAGCACTGAGACTGCTCTTATCAAGGTGACCAATGACATCCATCTGAACACTGATGCAGCTCAAGTCTCAGTCTTAGTCCTACTGGATCTGAGTGCTGTGTTTGACACAGTCGATAATTTGACCTCGTTACAGAGGTTAGAGGACTGGGTAGGCATCTCTGGTCCTGCCCTGAAATGGTTCAAGTCCTATCTTGAGGACGGGAAGTACTTTGTTCAAATCTGAAACTGTGTCTCAGACCAAATGGCAGTGACCTGTGGGGTCCCCCTGGGGTCCACACTGGAACCTCTTTTGTTCAATCTTTACATGTTGCCCCTCAGCCAGTTAATACGCAGTAATAACGTGTCCTACCACAACTATGCAGATGACACTCAGATTTACATCTTGCTGACAGCCGGAAAATATGGGCCTTTGGACTCACTCTGTCACTGCCTCCAACAGATTACTGTGTGGATGCAAAACAACTTTCTCCAACTAAACTCAGACAAGACTGAAGTCATTGTCTTTGGCCCAAAAAACACAAAGAGAAAGTGTCAGTAGTCATCTTCAGTCGCTTACATTAAAAACCAAAGATCAGGTTAGAAATCTAGGGGCAACAATGGACTCAGACCTAAACTTTAACAGTCACATTAAATCAATAACATCATCAGCCTTTTACCATCTCAAAAACATTGCTAGAACCAAAGATTTACTGTGTAAACCAGACTTAGAGAGACTTAGAGATTTATCTCTAGCAGGTTAGACTACTGTAACGGTCTTCTCACTGGACTCCAGAACGCTGCTGATCATGTCCTGAATAGAACCATCCATCCATTTTCTGAGCCCGCTTAATCCTCACTGGGGTTGCTTGGAGCCTATTCCAGCTACTTAAGGGCAAAGGCAGGGTACACCCTGGACAAGTTGCCAGTTCATCACAGGGCTGACACAGAGACAAAGAACACTCTCACATTCACACCTATGGGCCATTTAAGATTAACCTATCAGTGCATGTCTTTGGATGGTGGGAGGAAGCCGGAGTACCCGGAGAGAAACCACGCAGACACAGGGAGAACATGCTAACTCCACACAGAAAGGCCCCACCGACCGGTGATGGGATCTTGCTGTGAGGCACAAGTGCTATCCACTGCACCACCGTGCCGCCCCTGACTAGAATCAAATCAAATCAAATTTTATTTATATAGTGCCAAATCATAACAGAAATTATCTCATGACACTTTACATATAGAGCTGGTCTAAACCAGGAAGTACGACCATATTAGTCTGTGCTCAGGTCTCTGCACTGGCTTCCTGTCACTCAGAGAATAGACTTCAAATCAGCTCTGCTCGTATAAGTCTCTCCGTGGTCTAGCACCAAAGTACATCTCTGACATGCTGCATTTCAGTTCCAGGCAGTTCAACTCTGGAACAGTCTTCCTGATGATGTGAGACAGGCCTCTACTCTGAAAACGGCTCTGTTCACCTGTGCATATAACAACTGAAAGTGTTCTATCTGCTCTCTTCTCTTTTACTTTATTTTAATTATTATTTATGTTTTATTGACTATGTTTTAATAGTATTTAGGTGTTTTTACATTGTCTCTTTTCCATTTTTGTAAAGCACTGTGAATTGCCCTGTGTATGAATTGTGCTATACAAATAAATTTGCATCGTCTTGCCTACAATGTTATTTTAACATATACTATGTCAGAGTGAAAAGTAGTCTATAGTGGAAATTTATGAAATCGTTATATTAGACTCAGTTGGTCAGTCTGCTCAAATCAAATCAAATCAAATTTTATTTATATAGCGCCAAATCATAACAGAAGTTATCTCATGACACTTTACATAT
>JAPQRQ010000027.1:5666791-5686707 GCA_037367365.1 Apogon talboti | reverse complement strand
CTCGTCTCTGCTTTTTGCAGATGATGTGGTCCTCTTAGCTTCATCGAACAGCGACCTCCAGCTCTCGCTGGGGGGGTACGCAGCCGAGAGTGAACTATCGTGTATATTAAAGCTAATTCATGTCAATTCAATTCTGCTTTTGGGCAGAGAAGTTCTAAGAACACAGTTCTAAGAACTGTCCACCTCAAATTTCGTTCTAGGAACTACTCTCCCACAGGGGAACTTTTTCCTATGCTGTCCAAATGCTTGAAAAAAGGGCCTAGGTCCTGAAAAGGTTACAGGACCTGCAAAAAGTCCCTACAGTTCAAAAGGGCCTATTTACGAGATATTCCACCAATCTGTGTTTTCACTGTTATACTGTAGTTGGTACTGTTGCGGATCATGTGACTTACTTTCCTTCGTCCAAAAACAAACGAAGAAGGAGCTTTTCCGGAAAAATTAAGGTCCGGTTGTAAAGTTATTGAACTCGAATCACCGGTATCCCATAGCAACGTATACAGAACCATTCACTTTGAATGGGAGAATTCCGGCTCCATGGGAAACGTGCAGTTTCAGAAGCCTTAAAGATGATTATGGATACAGACTCCAACAATTCAATGTATGATGAAACATCAGAAGAACTTTTAGAGACAGTGACGGAGGAATAGGACGTGAGGGAGATGGACACGGGAAACAGAGTGATGCGGGTCCGACACAGAGATGAGGGAGACAGCGGGGGCTGCGTGGAAATGGAGGGACCCTACCCCTAACTGTCAGTAGCAAACAGCCTTGAGGCATAATTTACAGCAAGTAGTTGCCTGTTCCGTATCTGATGCCGTGAATCCAAACCAATTCCAGACGACTGAAGTCGTACAACTGTTCTTGAGAAGCAGCTGCTCTCTACCGCAGGCTGTCTCTGCTATGTTGTTTGTTGTTTCACTTGGGGACGGGGGAGCGAGGGTTCGAGCTCATTGAACTACAGAAACCCAGAAGGACGTATTGGCGAATACAAATTACCTATATTTTTTGCATGATAAGAAAATCTGTTTTCTAAAAATAAAACTTGACGTGATCTACAAATTTGATTTTCTGATTAAATAGATTTTTTTTTCCCAGCCCTATGTTAAATCATAAAAGTTCTCATGACACGGCTGTGGCTCAGTTGGTAGAGCTGGTCGTCCAATGACTGAAGGGTCGACGTTTCGAATCCTGGCTCTGACTGTCCACATGTCGAAGTGTCCTTGGGCAAGACACTGAACCCTAAATTGCTCCCAGTGGAGCCTGGCAGCACCTTGCATGGCAGCAGCTGCCCACTGGTGTGTGAATGTGTGTGAATGAGAGGCCATGTAAAGTGCTTTGGGCACAACTACAGTGTGGAAAAGTGCTATATAAGTGCAGTCCATTTACACTTCATATTTAGAGCTGTGGCCTGTTGTACAAAACTAGGATAAGTACAGTATCTTGTTATCCTGGCTCAACTTATCCTTGATCCAGTTGCACAAAAGCAGGATAGTGGAAAGTGGGATATGTTATGACTTAAGTTACCATGGAGATTTATTCTGTGGAGCTAGCCTGCTCCAGACCAGGCTAAGTTCCAGGATCCATTTTATCTCATCCCTTATCTCAGTACCCAGTCACCACAAATGGAAACCAATAGTTATTCCACTTCCCACTACGCAATGTTATCACATTGAACTAGACCCACTGTCATTTAAACATTTGTGATCATTAATTTTGGAATTGCAATCATTAGATAATTTACAGTTTCCCATAGACTATATATGCCATATAAATACACACCAAAGAGGAACATATGTTCCTTTATTGAATAAGGACAAATCAAAGCAAGTAAACCATCAGCTCCTTTCACAAGATAGAAAGCATGGAATCAAAGAATATTATAGAACATATGAATAAATACACATTCAAAGGTCTGTATATAATACACCCCACATATGTAGACATTGAAATAAATGCAGGACAAATCCATCCAAAAAAAAAAAAAGTTAGGGGAACTTATTCATCCCCTTCCTGGAGATAACACCCTCTGATGGGGTGAGGGTAAGGACTGACATGCGCAGTGTAATCAGGTTGATGATCTGTACTACGCAGTCTTTAATGGGACACAAAAAAACTCAGGAATCTTCTTCACAAAAATCACATCTTTAACTTGGAACACAGAAATCATCAGATTAAACTGACCTTTCTTCTGCTTCTGATTCTGTTGATCATAGTATTTTGATATACACACTTAAGAGTTAGGGTTTATCTGGTTCTGTCTGAAAATGGTTTGAATCTTACTTCACTGAAAGAAATTTTAATGTGTGTGCAAATCAGATTTTCTCTGAAACAGTACACCTGACATGTGAGGTACCGCAAGGCGCTGTTTTAGGGCCGATTCTGTTTGTAATGTATTTTCTTCCTCTGGTACAGATAACTAGCCAGTTTCAGAATGTTTCCTATCATCTATATGCAGATATCACTGGTCTACAAGTAAAATGCTTTCAGAATAAAAGTAGTGAAATTTTACCATGTGTAAGTCACTGATAAAGAAAAATCAAGTCAAAAATACTGGTTGGCTAAAGTTTCCAAGTTACAGTCTTGAGTCAAAATGTGAAATTTGAGAATTAACGAGAGAATGGGTAAGCACTCAAAAAGAATATTTGTTTCAGAGCTACCTGATGTACTAGACTAACCAGTCTGCACATTACAATAAATTCACTTTACAGGTTCTATCAAGTGGAAGATTTATAAATTAATTGTATAAATGCACATAAACCAATAGATATGTCTAATAACACTTTATCATTTACCTTGAAAACATCAGCAAACCAGCGCTATTGTCATTTGTGATTCCATTAATCTTATTAAAATACATAACATTTAGCACATTTAATCTCTGAAGCAGATAATTTCTAAAAAAAAATGTACACCAGTGTATCTAGTTGTAGTGTTCCTTCAAGGACTGTATGTATTTGTAGTTGTATAGCACAATTCATACACAGGGCAATTCATAGTTCTTTACAAAAATGGAAAAGAGACAAGTTAAAAACACACAATTACAATTAAAACATAATCAATAAAACATAAATAATAATCAATTAAAATAAAGTAAAAGAGAAGAGAGCAGATAGAACACTTTCAGTTGTTATATTCACAGGTGAACAGAGCCGTTTTCAGCCTGGACTTAAACATTGTCAGAGTAGAGGCCTGTCTCACATCATCAGGAAGACTGTTCCAGAGTTTAACTGCATGGAACTGAAATTCAGCTTCACCGTGTTTAGTCCTGACTCTGGGCACCAGCAGAAGACCTGTCCCTGAGGTTCTTAGGGTCCAAGATGGTTCATATGGGACCAACATGTCAGAGATGTACTTTGGTGCTAGTCCATGGAGAGACTTATACACAAGCAGAGCTGTTTTAAAGTCTGTTCTCTGAGTGACAGGAAGCCAGTGCAGAGACCTGAGCACAGACTAATATGGTCGTACTTCCAAGTGGTTCTAGTTAGGACCTGATCAGCAGCGTTCTGGATGTATTGCAGGTGTCTTACAGCTCATTTAGAGAGTCCAGTGAAAAGGCCGTTACAGTAGTCTAACCTGCTAGAGATAAATGCATGGATAAGTCTCTCTAAGTCTGGTTTACACAGTAAACCTTTGATTCTAGCAATGTTTTTGAGATGGTAAAAGGATGATGATGTTATTGATTTAATGAGGCTGTTAAAGTTTAGGTCTGAGTCCATTGTTACCCCAAGATTTCTAGCCTCATTTTTGGCCTTTTAAGTGAGAGATTCAAGATGACTGCTTTCTCTCGGTTTTTGTGGGCCAAAGACAATAACTTCAGTCTTGTCTGAATTTAGCTGGAGAAGGTTGTTTTGCATCCACACAGTAATCTGTTGGAGGCAGTGACAGAGTGAGTCCAAAGGCCCATATTCACCTGCTGCAGCGAGATGTAAATCTGAGTGTCATCTGTATTTTTCCGAACTGCTTAGTACTTGAGAGAGTTGTGGGGGGTGTCATTTCCAAAATGATTATTACAACAGTTGTGAATAATGGTAAAATGATTGTTCAACATGAAAATAAAATAATAAGCAAAATTAAAGTAAAACAATAAAACATTAAAAGCCTTTGAAAATGTTCAAACTAAGAATGTGAATAAAATAAACCCTAAAGATAAAACAAGATTATATGTTGTTATCCTAATTTAAAATATATCATAATGATAATTGTGATTTTATTGTCCAGCCATACTTTTTTCTCATCATCCTTTGCTCTTCTCCTCTTTGTGGTTGGTTGGCAGATGAAGCGTTCATTTGGTCTGTGTAGCCTTCAGCTGACATACTATGACGAGGAAAATGAAGAGGTAAGAGAGGCTTTTGTTGTAGTCTTATAATTTTATTTCTTTTCTCTTTGAAGAATAATGCTGTTATTGTTCTCTGTATGGTATGACAAAAACCTTCCTACACTTCCCATAATGCAGCTGATTAATGTCTTTGGCTTGTCATAAAGTCACTTAATCTTTAATATTAGTCTCATTAGTTATGAAATGGAAAATACATTTTCCTTCTTGAATATTTTTTTTTCTTGATTTCATAAACCATTCCTAATCCATGGAGCTACTAAAATGCAGACTTGTGTTTTTTATTAATACATGGAAATGAATAGGGAAGCCAACCTTGGTTACTGTCTAACCAGAATCTATTAGGCTTTAAAAATAACAGGAGCTTCGTGTCATTTGCCCTTACCTCAGTAACTAGTTGAATTGAAGTGGCTTTAACTCAGCTTCACCTGTAAGCTAACATTAGCGCTAGCTGATTTGACTGTGCGTCAGCATAAATAGTAACTGCTCAATATGGTATGAAATAGAAGATTCATTCATTTCTTTTATTTCTTTGAAAGCATATCATTGATGTAATAAAACAGCAAAGTACATTTTTTTGTATTATAAATGAAAAACAAAAAGGGAAGCTAAATTAAGCTGTTATCTAACCTTGGCCAGAATCCTCGAGGTTTTTAAAATAACTTGAGCTCTGCATTACTTCCTAATGCTAGCTTTGTTCAAAGATACTAGGACTTAAATCAGAAAATTATTACTTTGTTTATCCTGTAAGCTAATATTTGTAGGGTGATCAAATATCCTCTTTTGCCCGGACTTGTCCTTTTTTCACGTTCTGTCCGAAGCATCTGGGCGGTTTTTATAAATTAGCGAAAATGTCCGTTTTTCATTGTTTTTCAAAAAAACTCTTTAAATGTGTATGTAGTATAGGTGCAAGTGAAATTTCTATGTCCATCACTGTCACCATTCGTGCAATTGGAAAAGTTCCAAATCCCACTGGAATGAAGGACTTTGCGCTTTCCAACGATATATGGGACATTATGGGAGTGAAAAGTACTGATCCACACCAGCCTGTAGATGTGAGGATGGACGGACTTGTCCATAGACGCACTATAGCAGGGGTGTCAAACATGTGGCCCACTGGCCAAAACCGGCCCATCAAAGGTTCCAATCTGCCCCACAGTAAGAATTTGCAAAGTGCAAACATTACATAGAAGTTATCAAAAGTCAAAGGTGTCAAACTTGTTTTAATTCAAGGGCCACATACAGACCAATTGTATTCTTAAGTAAAATCATAGTTTAATAACCTATAAATAATGACTCCAACTTTTCTTCTTGGTTTAATATGAAGAAAAAAATTACAATTCTATTATGACTATAAATAATGCAAAAAAACTCCAATAAAATTATGAAAATATTTACATTAACAAACAACCCTTTAACAATTAAATGTGAATAACCTGAACACATATGAAAAACCTGAAATGTCTAAAGAAAATGTGCAATTTTAACAATATTCTGCCTATTACTAACTGTTTTGTGCATTTGTAGATCCGATCCGTAATGCACATGTATAAATGATAAATTGCCCTATTCAGTAAAAACCTATAAAAATTCAATTCTGTTTTTTGCTTTTGTATGTTATTCTGCCCTGTTATTCCACCTAAAACACACAGTAAATCAAAACCTGATCTCGTCAGATCTTGAAAGTAGAAGTAATCCTGAAAAAAAGTACTTGCACTCAGCAGCTTTTATGACACTTCTACAGCTAAAATAATAAAATAATTCCAAGCAGCCTGTTTCACTGAAATATTTTCTCCGTGGTTATAGGCGCTTGGCACAGAATACTACAGTACTTACATATCATATGATCAAGTATCTCGAGGCGGAGCTGAGTGTCCTCTTTTTTAGAAATCCAAATAAGGTCACCCTAATATTTGTAAATTTTGCTCTGCTTAGTCATAAAATTACTGGTTGATCTGTTTAAACAAAAGCTTTATATAGCTATTTAATATCTTTAATAATGAAAATTTGAATCTCTCTTTCCTAAGTAGTAAAACCAAAGATGAAATTGTTCTATTTAAATGCCAGATATTGTTGTCATGTGAAGTGGAAATTTTGACATCCGTGTGTCAAATGTTTCTGGATTTTTGACTGATCTTTTTTTAAATTTTTTTTACCAGGAGATGATCAACAGCCAAGGTCAGTAAATTGACAAAAACCTTAATATGCTTAACAAGTCCAAAAGTACATGGAATGTAATTTGAATTCAATATTAATGTCTTATTAAAACCTGTCTGCTTACATTCTAGCGGATTATGAGGAGGCACTAAAGGTACACTCAACTACTCTCCACCAATATGTTGTTATATGGAATGTGATACACATTTCCTACTGAGGGTACTACAATCCAGTTGTATCACAGGAACTTGATTTTGTGTAGTTTCATGTCAGGTATTAGCCATTTTATTTGTTAAAGCAAAAGGTTTGGGTTGAGTTGCAGCTTTCAGACTCAACCTGATCAGTTCATCAGCAATTTCACTGCTACATGAAATAAAAAAGAGTCCCTGGTCATGCATTCTCAATTTTCTGTATTAAACAGCACTAAATACTGCAACCCCTCAGTTCATATGGAAAGATAACAGCCACATATGTAAAACTAGAGCTGTAGTGTTTTCTTACTGATACAAACTTCTTATAAATTACAAATATGATTCTAAAACCACTGAGTTTCCTCGACTAACCTGCTGGCTTGTTTCCCAGAGTGCAGTGCGGCAGGGGAACAGACTGCAGATGAATGTGTACGAGATTCGGGGCCAGCCAACGAGGGTCCCTACCGCCAAGGCCAGCGGAGCAGAGCCCAGGAGGGGCTTTAGACCCCCACAGCACTGTCCTGCTCTGGCCCAAGTGGTCAGCCGTAAGGTCCAGGCTGCCGTTCCAGAACAGGGCATGGTAAGAACCCACTGTATACTCAGACCAGACACTGTGGACAGTTCTACAAGCCATGCTAAATCAGGATTTTTTTATGCATTACCACTGTACTTTATACCCACAGATTCATTTAGCTGTGCACTGGTAATGCAGTGCAGTAGTTATTCTATTCTATTGTGGTCAAATGCTGCTACATTGATGCCAACTTAGCAGTTGTCTCTGTCACACTGTCAGAAATGCACATGGTCTGTCTGCTTAGCTGTAAAAGTCAGTGTTGACAACTTAGACACTTTGTTGGTATATTTAGTGATTTTTCAAACCCCTCTAGAGACTGATTTTCAAAAAAGTGACTAGCAACAAAGTTATCAACTTTTTCTGATGTTAACGGAGACTTTTGGAGACTCTGACATGAACTTGTAGGCTTCTAAGTGGACTGTAAGGTTAAAAACCAAACCAAACTGAAGAAAGTGAAGATAAAAATTAAACAAACAAATAAATAAATAACTTAAGTAACTCCTCCACAGTGTCTCTTTTGGGTTACTTCAGCTGGTTCCCAAGCCTGGATAAAGGAGGAGGGTTGGAATTGGGGCATAAAAAAAACAACAAGAATTGACAGAATACAGTTCCTTTGCAATTCTAAACATATTTATGGTGTTTTTATACTCACTGTTTGTCTCTTTCACAATGTTATTCCTCTCTCCTACATCATTCATTACAATTAATGCACATTTACAATTATGCAAATTAGGTGATGACATAATTTAGCAACTTTTAGTGACTTTCAGGACAGACAACAGATACTTTCCTTCCTGAGGAGTTGAAAACACTTAACTGTAGTTTTAAACTTTTCTTTATGCTCTTCTGGTAAGAGGAACTGAGAACACTTACTAAACAAAAACCTATTTCAGTTATCTTTGGTAGAACATTCTTCCAAAATTTTTACTGTAATAGAAGTTTTTGTTTGATATCTAAATTTTAAGTAAAATGAAATAAAACAAGTGAATCTTCTGTCATGTTGACCAGGTGATCATGAAAGAAGTGAAGGGGACCAAGGAGGAGGATAAGACCCCTCCTGCCTGGTTCACCTCCTACATGGAGAAGGTAAGAACATTCTGATGGAGGTGTTGTCCTTTCTGGCGCAGCCTCTGGAGGAGCGGGCTCATTGCCCCTGCTTTTTTACTCATGCAGTTCAAAGACCAGGTAGTTCGTGAGGCGGTGGAGAAAATCTGCCGGGAATTCTCTGGACAGTGCTGTATCCACAAGCCTCTGGGAGGAGGGGCAGGAAACGCAGGAGGGGGAGGAAGAGGGGAGGCAGTGGGAGGAGCCGAGGCCCAGCTGGTCCCTGAGGTGTCCTCATCCACCCTGCCTGGAGCTCCATCTTCATCCACGCCTCCCTGCTCCTCCTGTAGGGGGCAGACCACTGGAGGAGGATACCAGTGCAGGTAGGCGTTGTTGGCAGCTATGTAGAAAGTTAAAGTTACTTAAAGTTACTCAAAGTTACTTTTCTTCAACCAGTAATTTTTTTTGACCGGAAATGACACAAGCTTCTCCCAAAAGATTATAAGACGATGTACAAGAGACATCATTGTGGAAAAAATTATTTCTCAGCTTCTACTTTATTTCATTCAAGAAGTGGCATGACCACATCTCCACAGATTCTCAGTTGGATTCAAGTCAAGATAGACAGACAGACAGAGACAGACAGAAAAACACATGCAAGTCCTGAACAAATCATTCACAACTAGTGAGTCATTTCACTGACTCATGACACATGATTCTATGTCTTAACTCGTTCACTAAGCCCTGCTACCACTAGCTAGCCAGAAGAGACCAGACAACTTCTCACTTTTGAGTGACTGCATTTGTATAACTACATCAATTAAATTGCTGTAGTAGTCCTGTGGGAAAAGCAACAGCTTGTGTTACCTGTTTCAACTCAACTCCTCCTTTCACTCCTTGCTATAAGCTGTGAACAAATGAATCATTCAGTAGCTCATAGTATCCCAGCTCACTCACACAATTAACAAATTATTCAAAGTATTTCATTAAAAACATTTCAACATCCATCCGCTCACTGAGAAACCAAATTAGGATTTAGGGTGTTTAAACTGAAGCTTAAGACATGTTTCGGTGATAGAAACACAAGAAGCTCCCTTTCAAATGAAGTGTAATACATGTCATTTGGCCTTTAAATTCTGATGTAAGCCTAACCTTAATCCTGAATATCAAAAGGATAAAAACAGAACAAACCCAATCACAGTAGAGGTTGAATAATAAGGAAAATAAATACAAATAAGTTCAGTCAAATTAGCCTTTAGTACTTGTAGAAAAGAAACAAACTGATAAATAACATTCCGTTTTGATTCAGCAGAACAGACTCTAGTTATTCCACTTTCTCGTCCCATTGCATTTAGAACAAACAGAAACCGGTTCCAAACATCATGAACTGAGTCTTTCCTCTTGTCTTTGTCTGTGATCAGTGTCTGTACGTCCTGTACTCTGTGCGAACCCTGCAGTTTCTCTCATGATCCCAGTCATAACCTGGTCAGAGCCCGGACTCCTCTGTCCATCCCAGAGCACGGATCTCCAGCCCCGGACCACAGCCGGTAGGACACTGTCTCTATTTCATCATTCATTTTCAAATATTATTAGCAGATAATCACATTGAAGACATGCAGCTAACTTATGTCAGGCCATGAATCATGTCTTTTTGTCTATTGACATGTATCCTGGACTGTGATTTTAATTTTTTGCTTGTACTTGTCATCATGAGGTTAGAATTCCACTTTATGCTCTGGGTTTTCTTGGAAAAAAAAAAGTCATGTGATAACTTATTTTTAACCCACCGGTATCCCACCCAAAGAGGCATTTCCTAATCACCAAAAGCACATAAACCTGAATAATTTCTTGCTTGAATTAAGAATACTTCATTTTCAAAAACTGCTAATCTTTAGTTTTCACTTTCTTGGTACCAAATTGATTCTATGACTTAAATTCCTGGGCTGATAACCAGTACTGACAGTGTATTGAATTCCTTGTCATTTAGCAACAGACTTATAGCATAAATATAATTGTAGAAGCTATTTGGTCTTGTGAAAAAAAAAAAAGTTTGATATTTTTGCTTTATTTTTAACTGTCATAACTCCAGATTTTATAGGCGAGGTGACCGCAGTTTCCGGAAGGCAGAGAAGCAGAGGCTGAAAGCAGAGAAACGCCTGCTGAAAGCTGAGGTCAAAGAAATCAGAAAGCAGCTAAGGATGGAGCGGCGGGGATTACAGTGGAGCTCCTCCCACCAGGATGGAAGCTCCTCCCCTGTCCTTCTACAGCCTCGAGCCACTCAGCACAACAGCCCTGAGTAGGTTACGGAAAAAAACAGATTATGGTTAACCACTAATTGTCACAACACATCTACACAAACACATCTACATAACCACATCTACACTAACACATATACACATCTACACAAACATATAACACATCTACCCAAACACATCTACAAAACACATGTGCGCCTCTTTTATTCTTTCATATCATCTTGTCAAAAACACTTACCTGAAAATTTGAGTTTCAGTGTCCCTATGATTATTTGAAGTTACAGCTGATAAAGCTGATATTTTAAGTATCCAGAGTTGCCTTTGAGCTAAAGAACAAACTGTATGTATAGTGGCACAGACATGGTACAATAGTCACAAATGTCTTCATCAAACAAAAAGAGTAATGGGAGTAGAACAATGAAACGTACAGAGATGAACCGCTGTCTTTATTTCCAAGGCGTCCAAAGCGCCCTTGTCCCCTGGTGGTTCCTGTCATGACTGCTGCATTTCTGGATGAGAACCTCCCAGATGGAACCCGCCTTCGTCCTGGGACTAAGTTTATCAAATACTGGAAGATGAGGAACACTGGAACCATCAGCTGGAGTCCCGATACTAAGGTAAATTGCATAATTGGAAAATATGCATGTAGTTGTAATGAGAGAGAGGAATAACGCTGTGGGGGAGACAAAAAATTTGCATAAACCACCCTAAATATTTTTAAATCTACAAATGCACTGTACTCTGTAAATTCTTGTTTTTGTTTTAATGAAGTAGCTATTGCCACAGTACTGTGGCACAAAATATCAATTTGTCTATTGCCACAGAGCCAATCAGCGCCATCGTTATACCATGTGTAGACTGGTAACCTGTCACCATGCTGCCACAGTACTGTGGCAATAAAGCTGGTTTGTAGCAAATAGGTCGGATTTGTGGACAGTGGAGATTTAGCTCAGTAGGTAATGCTTTGAATTGCGATGTGTAAGACCGGGGTTTGATTCCCGGTCAAAGCAGCTATTTTTTTCGCAGATTTTCTAATGGGGAGGAGGGGGACGGGCGCAGCGGTAGGTAAATCCGCCATTGATATAAATCAGCCACTGGGGCAACGTTCAGAGTGCAGAATTCAGAGCACAGGACTAAATACACTGAACTGACACAGAACTAAGAAGTAACACACTGCTGCATCTAACATGTAGTTCAGCCCACCTTCTCCAGCCTCAATCTCACTGAGTGCAAAGAACACCATAAAACAACAACATATAGAGCATTTAGAACAATAATTTCTATTTTATACTATATTCTATCACTAATTTGTCATGTCTTCCATCAGTTGCCACAGTACTGTGGTAGGAAAATGCACAAAAGAATGCAAGAGGCTAATGAGTTCATGTAACCATATCCATGATTGGCTGTAGTACAAATAATAACATTTCATGCCACAGCACTGTGGCAGTAGCCATTGCTTTTTTTTAATGTCCCAATTCCAACCTTCCTCCTTTATCTGGGCTTGGGGATTGGCTAAAGTGACCCAAAAGAGACACTCTGGAGGAGTCACTTAAGTCATTTATTTATTCATTCATTTGTTTATTTAGTTTTTATCTTCATTTTTCTTAAGTTTGTTTGGTTTTCAACCAACATTTTTAACCATAACATTTTTAATTTTCAGTATAAATTAACAATCTAAATGGACTAAAAAGAGACAATAGAGAAAACTGTCAATAGCAATGGGAGTGATTTATATTTAGTGCATGTATCATTCTTGTTTTAGACAAAGAACGATACATGCTTTCATGTCAGAGTCTCCAAAAGTCTCCAATAACACCACAAAAAGGTGATAGGTGTCGCTTTTTTGACAGAGAGTCTCTAGAGGGGTCTCACTAAATATACCAATTTAGTCTGTCAGCTAGGCAGACAGACCGTTTATTTTTTGACTGTGACAGAGAAAATCATTTGGTGTCATTTAAAGGGAAAATGTGTGTGTTTTAGCGTTTGAGTCACTTTTCAAAAGTTTCCAAAGAAATTTTAAAAGTAGGTAAATTTGTTTCTAGGTGCTTTTTGGGGAAAAAATTGCTAGGATAATCTGAAATAGGTGCAAAATCTAGCAACAAAAGTGCTAAGTTAGCATCAATATAGCAGCATTTGACCAGTAGGCTTTAAAAACAAATGCACATCTGTGTAATGCATATTTTAGCTAAATACTGTAATAATGATAAGTTTCTTGTTTCCTATAGCTGAAGTTCATGTGGGGGAACTTGGCCGTGGGATCTGGCGACCGTTGGAGGGAGGTATCCGTTCCCTTCCTCCAGCCAGGACAGGTTAGTTACCTGTGGAATAGAACCCTCAACCTGTTCACCAGAGGCCAGAGTGTAGAATCTGAGCTCTGGTATACTCTTTGTCTGTGTCCAGGTTGGCATAGTGAGTGTAGCTCTATGTGCTCCCACTGTGGAGGGCTCTTACACATCACACTGGCGCCTGGCCCATGCTGGCGAGCAGTTCGGACCCAGGGTGTGGTGTAGCATTGTGGTGGACCCTCTTGCTCCAGCACCCGTGATGGCTGATGGGATACTAGTGTCACCCTGCGTCACACCACAGGTATAACAAAACGGAGAATCCGACTTAAAAAAGTTTGGCCTAGAAAATAAATATGGCATCCCAAAAAGACCCAAACATCTACCATCGACCAAAAGCATCTAATGATCTAAAATGTTTAATACTTATTGATCCATTAAGTCTATCAATACATGTAAATAATTGGTGTCACATGCAGTTTGTCATTAGATATGATCCATTTGGATGTTCAGAGGCTCCGTAGTGAACGTGGAAACACTGTCACCATTGACAACATTGATTCACCAGTAAAACCCATGGAGTATGATAAATTACAGTAGTTTTATGTTCAGTTAATGATATATTTTGTTGAAAAGGTCAACAAAATAACCTTTGAATATACTGTGAGCTTTTATGAACATCTACATGATCAGTGAATTAAATATTGGAAAATACATGATTTACACTGAAAAATGCAAAATACTATATCTGTATTTTACCTCTTTTCAGTGAAATTCAGGTATTTTCCTATATTTAATTTCTTGATCCTGTAGATGTTCATAAAAGCTCAGATTAAAGTTGAGGGTTATTATATCAAAAACAGAGAACTGAAGAAAAAGTTACTTTTTCAGCAAAGAATAACTAAACATAAAAATAAGTGTGTCGATCTACTGTCATTCATTAAACTACAGGGGTTTTACTGGTAAATCAATGTTATAGAAGATGATGGTGTTTCCACATGCTCTATGGAGCCTCTGAACGTCCAAATGGGTCATATCTGATGACCATGAAAAGATGACAAACTGCATTTTACGCCAGTTATTTACATGTATTGATAGGATTAGTGGTTAAACAAGTATTAAATATTTTAGGTCATTAGATGCTTTTGGTCAGTGGTGGATGTTTGGGTCTTTGAGGGTTAAAGTTGTGTAGTTCAGGTGAAGTTTCAAGATGTTTTCTTTTAAACGAAGCTCAATACATGCATATCAGCCTTAGTATTCATCTGTAATAAGCCTAAGACTAACCCTAACATAGCAAAAGAGTGGGTGTTAAAAGTTTAATAGGTTCCCTGGTGACCCGGTAGACATGGAACTGATAAACTTTGCATGCAGGGTAAGAACCCAGTGACAAAGGATGGAAAAGCAAGTGCAGCCTCACGGGAGCAACCCTTAATGTCAGTGGACCAAGAAGAGTACTACATCCCCTCTGTGGACCTGCTGACTGCACAGGTAATAATCCGCAATTATCAAACTAAGGTACATTATATAGTACATGCTAGTGAACAATAAGTACATTTATTCACTTGTGTACTTCAAGATAGTTTCAAAGTAAGCATATGTAACTGAATTATTTCCATTTATTCGTTTTTATGACTGTGATGTGTTTATATAAATATTGCCAAAAAACCCAGAAACATATCTCCAGTGCTGTTACAGCTCTGAAAAATGAGGAGCAATATCTGGCCTTGCAAGACTAGTAACAGTAGGTCAACTGTAAGTAGAAGGGAAGAAATAGAAGGAAAGAAATTATCATTATTAGAAATGATCAATAATATTATATTAGCAACATATTGATAAGTAAAAGAAATATACGTGAACAAGTGTGCTATTGGTTGCAAACAATGGTTGCACTTATACGAAGCTGAGGGCTGTAGAACAAACAATATCTAAAACAAAAAATACTTTGCTCTCCAACTGTTCCGTGTGTCTCAGGATCTTCTGTCTTTTGAGCTCTTGGACATCAACATCGTTCAAGAGTTGGAGAGTGTCCCCAACAACACCCCAGCTGGTAAGTGAGTGGTCTGTAATTGAATTATGAAGTATTGGTAGTATGTCCTTGAACGGTTAAATCAAAAGCAACTGGATATTTGATTTAACCATTCAAGAGTTGAGAATCTACTCAAACGTATTGGTAGTATGGAACTCAAAGCTGGTATTTCAGATAGTGTTGGATGCATGTATTAATATTGTCTAAGCAGCCTGAGCAACAGTGTGCCCGGGGACGCATTGTCCCGGGACACATTGTTGATTGTGGTGATTGAAAACTTCCTTCTCAGCTGACAATTAGCCTGTTTACATGTAAACTAATTCTCCAATCATTATCTGATGTCTGAAGTTATCTGATTATTCAAGTGGTCATATAAACAGAATCTGATTTATTTAATTGTTTTACATCTGCACATGTGTAAAGACAATTAAAATAATAGTAAATGGAAGTTATGTAGTTAAACGTGAGTTGAAGACACTGAGCCCATTTACACGACCATAAAAATCCAATAATTGGGAGTAATCCGATAATTGCCGTAATCAGATGCACTTCAGAAATGTGATAATCGAAAATCCTTGGTTTATATGTTTCAGTCCGTTATTTGATTTCTTTCGGAGTATGAACGTACGTTATGACGCAAGACGTACACTTCCTGTTATTTTCAAAACATCCAGTCTTGCCTCGAACATTCTAAAGGACAACTTTTGGAATGTGTTGCCATTCCTGTATTTTTTCCTGTCAGGCAGATTTAGGATGTTAAAAGTTTTCATTTGTTGTAGCATGAAATTTTGTTTCCTCTTCACTCCAGAAGTGAGTCTTTGGTGACTTTTTGCTAATACATGCCATGTTTGTTTACCTTTTTCCTTAGGCTCACGATGTTGCTGCATAACCTACGTTTATATAGATTCTTTTTTTTTACACATGCGCAGATGTAAAAGAACAAAAGAAATCAGATTAACCTGTATACATGCATGAAGACATCAGACTATTGGGGAGAAATCTAGGTGTGTTAATCTGATTTCTTATAATCAGATAACTGCCGTTATCGGATAAAGCCTATCAGATTATCCTATTTACATGATCACTTGAATAATCTGATAACTCCAGAAATAGGATAATGATCAGAGTATTGATATACATGTAAACAGACTCAATAACAGGGAGTTTGATTCTACCATCACTGTGTACATACGTACTCCGAAAGAAATCCGGCAATGGACTGAAATATGTAAACCAGGGTTTTTGATTATCACATTTCTGAAGTGTATGTAAACACATCAGATGTGATTATTACAATTATCTGATTACTCCCAGTTATCAGATTTTAATGGTCATTTAACAGGCTCATTGTCTTTGAAAGTCAAAACTAATGCACCAACTGCAAAACTGTAGTGCTGCTTCAGAGCACCGGAAAGGACAACATCCATAGTTTTCTTAATCCACAAAAAATTCTCAGACTATGTTTTAAGAGCTGGAAGATTCAGTCACCACTAAAGCATAAGTCACTTATCCAATAAACACCAATGGAAATGTTTCAAAGCTGTTTCAGATCCAGCCTATTGGAAGTTAAAGCTTCTGTTGGGGTGTGGGCTATAGGTGAACCTCTTTAGTTGTATATTGAGGGGGGAAGTGACATCCAGTCACAGAGAGAGTGAAGTATTTGGGGGCACATTTTAATGCCGGGTATGGATCGACACACTTAAAACTATCCAGCTGAGTTCAGGTATCTCACGTCTGAATAGGAACAAACAAGTGTTTTGAATGGAGACAAGGCTTCATCTCTATGGAGGCCTCACTGATGAATGCTTTTCATCTAAGTCAGTTCCATTTTGCTTCAGACATGACTCCATGCATGTCCCCCCTGCCTCAAGACTGCCACCTGCAGGACAAGGGGAGTCCCTCTCTGGGGTTGATCCAGGAAGAGACTGAAGTTATCAACAGCATCATGGGTAACTTAGTAATCAATGGTATAGATATATGGTAAGAGTAAAATAAATAAATAAGTGAATTGTGTTTAACATGATCTTGTATTATTGCTCCTCAGATGTCCCCCATGGGGTGGGGTCAGCAGGTGAAGGGGGTGGAGTCCCAGCTCAGGAGGAAGGAGAGGATGACATCAGTGGGACACAGTTTGTCTGTGAGACTGTGATTCGCTCCATGACGCTGGAGGAGGCCCCTGACCATGCCCCCCTGAGAGGATCACACCCTGGCACAGGAAAAGGTCAGTCAGCAGGGTTACATGTAGCGATGTTACCTCTGACACTGAGGCTTCCACACATGCTTTGAACTTGATAGGTGTCTTACTGATGATTTTAGGGCAACTAAGTGACTTTGGGGCAGCTGTGGCTCAGGAGGTACAGCGGGTAATCCAATAACCAGAGGGTTGGCAGTTCAAGTCCTAGGAGGTATTCCAGAAAGCATGTTCAAGAAATTCTGAATCTAATCCTAAACTCTGGGTTGACTTACTCTGAACTGAGAAACTCTGACTATCCGGTTCCAGAACAGCTGCTTTGAATTAGTTCAAGGTGAACAAAAGGCAAAAAGAAATTACAAATTTAAACAGAACACTCCAAAATATTGAAGGGAATAACCAAAAAAACAAAAAAAATCACGCAATGTATAGCTATTTCATTGTGGCTCTTTAACAACCCTTTATGTCCACAATGGAATAGGAAGAATCTGAGCTTTTATTGTCCTACCTCAAATAGATAGAAATAGCCTAGATAGTTAATAGATAGATATATATTCATTAGGAAATGATAGCGCATCTGTTAGAACTCTGAAAATCCTCTCCTGACGTAAAGCAATGCATATTATCTGTGCTTTTAAATCTATGGGATCGTATTGATACAGTCAACCCATGTCTAACAGCATGTTTCACGTGGGAGGAGATAGGTGAAACTCAGGGTTTCTTATAGAAAACCTGCCAACCAGCAGGTTACAGTATGTTCACGTAGTAAGTTACCATGGTGACAGACTCAGGGTTTGACTTACCTCTCTTTCTGGAACGGAAAAACATGAGTTTCCCCTCATCTCAGGGTTGACATGCTCAGAGTTTTCACATAACCCGCTTTCTGGAATACCTCTTGGCTCTGTCCTAGTCATGTGCTGTTGTGTGCAGTGTGCCATGCCTCCAGTGTCAACTCACACTGGTGTATGAATGTTTGGTGGTAGTTAGCTGTGGCTACAGATGTAGCTTACAACCAGTATGTGAATGCAAAAGTGAATTAATTATGGATCAAAAATGTAAAATGCTTTGAGTGCATTGAAAAGCACTATAGAAATCTAATTCATTGTTATTATTGTGAAGCAGTGGGTGGAGCTTGCGTCAATTGACCAGTTGAACAACTTCATTGTTTGATTTGACTGAATCAGCTAACTGGTTCGATTTAACATACTGAGCTTCAAAACTTTGGCCGATATTCAGTGTATTTAAGACATATTAAATACCTGCCGTTTTTGTGAATTCTGAATTTTTCAATAATGGAGTCATCAAGGAAGTGTTCCCATGGTGACAGACTCAGCATGGGAGTCTGTCACCATGGGACATACTTCATTTGGTGTATTAAAAACGGAAAATTGTTTAAGCTCATCTGTGGAAAAAATATTGTTCCTGAATAAAAACAACTGAGTTGCATTAAGGACACATTTCCACACCAAGCACAGTACCAATGAAAATATCCAGTATATCAAACAGGTAAAAAGGCAACATATCAATCACGCCTACTGCCTCGTTGTTCTTATTTAACATCTTTCCTGTCCAGTATGTAATTTAGAATAAATTAGAAACCAAACCCATTTCAAAATGATGATAATGATAATTGTTGTTGTTGTTATTATTGTTTCATAGATGGAATTACTCAGGTAGATCATTTTTAGTATGGGATACAAACAATACATTAAACAAAGTTGAATTGCCAGGTCATTTTATCAATTGTCACAAACTATGTTAAGAAGTCTTATTATTAGGGCTGGGACTTTGACGTGTTAATTTTGATAATTAATTCTCTTTTTGCGGCAACATTTTGGCTTCATAATTTTTGAAAAAAAAAATATTTACTTACTTATTTTTAATATTTACTTTCAACACTGACATGTTTAACTATAAGAAATGCATAATGGTCAAGCTCAGGGATGGATAAAATAATAATTACAGGTAGTTTTCTTAAACATTGTCTCTGAATGTGTTCCCCCCTGTTAGGGACATTTACATATAGACCACAAATAGCTAAACATGTAAATATTGATCAATAATGACTTTTTCTTAGAAAGAATATGTCCCTTTTGTTACCAAAATATGTTTTATTCTTGAAACTGTAACAGATCATTTAATTACAAACAGTATATGTCTGTATTATATAAAAACCCTATTCCTAACCCCAACCCTTTTCTACCCATTTTTACTGACAACATGGAAAATATTAGCAGTTTTAAAAACATATTCATATATGTGCATTTAATGTTCTTGACTTCCCAACATGGCACAAAAATTTTCACAATAATTAATGATTCTGTTTAATTATTTTACAAAAACATTTTTCCTAACAGGGTGGAATGGAACATAACAGGGTAGAACAGACTATAACAGGGTGGAAAATCATTGTTTCTGATTTTAAAATCTGAGTAATTTTCTTTACTTCCATGGTTCATCTTTACTTGTTCTATATTTGTTCATTAAAAAGTGTGACATACCCACATCAGAAACAAGAAACATGAAAAATCAGTAACAAAAAACATGCAATCAGTTACAAAAATACGCTAAGCGATGGTGCCATTTTTGATTACATGTAATTTCATAATTTTTTTCAGCAAAATTTACTTTTTCAACAATATTGTCTATTGTATTACCCTGTAGTAAAGTATAACAGTAATAATAATATAAACATGTTTATAACACATACACGTATGTATGTACAGGTTATATATATACAGTATATATACAGTATATACAGGCTATATATACTGTGTGTATATATATATATATATATATATATATATATATATAGACTAAATGTTAGAATACACACACACATTTTTTAAAGAAATAATTT
>JAPQRQ010000027.1:5612232-5628913 GCA_037367365.1 Apogon talboti | reverse complement strand
AACTGGTGTTGGGATCGAACCCAGGACCTTCTTGCTGTGAGGCACGAGTGCTACCCACTGCACCACCGTGCCGCCCCATGACATGTTACAGTTTACAGAAAAAAAATTTTGGGGGTAAAATACTTAAATTACTGCTGCGTGATATGGGACTCAAAATGAACATCATTCTTTTTCACTTTATGCAAATGTACAAAACATGCTGTCTCATAAGAAATTGATACTAAATGAAACATAGGGCTTTAGCTATGATGTTAAACTACAATTGGGATCAATATTGGATAAAAATGTTTAAATGATATGTTTTTATGAGCACAAATATGTTGTGACATGGGGACAGCAGTTTGTTGCTTTGTTCAGTAGTCATAATAAAAGACTGCTGGAACTAAAACACTACTAATGTGCTAATAAACTTTTTTTTAACATACATATTACAACTGAAGTGATATGTACAGCTAATAGCAGAGCATATTTTACAAATAATTTGATTATACATAACCTTTCTATATTTTGTACTGTTGAATAATTAGTTCTTAAAGACTTAAAATATCACATACAAGCAAGAAGAAAAAAATTATTAAAGTTAATAGTGCATTTACATATTTTAGTCCTTTATAGGTTTCATTTTATATTGATTATATCTTTAAATCTTTTTCTAGAAGTGATACTGAAATATTTGTAAACAGGTTCATAAAATAGTTCTTAAGCTAAAAAAATGTGCCTATTTGAGAAATGATAGGTGAAACTTTAATTTTTGACACGATGTTCATTTCCTCTTGATTTTGCCCAACACTGACAGGAATGGAATAAATTAAATGCTCAAATACACAAAACTTACTGACTTTTTAACTGCTGAAATAGTCTGTCATTTTGATTTGAGTTCCTGTGTCTTGTCCAACCTTTTTTTTATTTTTTATTTTTTTAATATGCTTTAACAAAAATTCTTCTTTTTTGGCATAATTTTCATATTGTGTCTTTTTCTTCTTTATGTATGCTGTTCATCTATTCTAAATAGGAAAATAAATTCTCATGTCAAATTATCACTTTTGCCTGATGCGTTGGTCTATCAGTAGACAACCCGATAAATGTAGCTCCACAACAAAGCGGTCCACATATGCTTAAAATGTCTTCATTGTAAAACCAAAGGCCATCACTGTTGAAATGTCACTATAAATGTTGGCTATAATTGTTTTTAAAAAAAATTTGATTTGACTTTACTTTAATCAGGTTTGTTTTAGTCCCGGTTTCATAGTTTCATCACTGTAGCAACATGATGCATGTGTGTTTGTGATGTAGTTTCTTAATCAGTCAGTAGGTGGCAGCAGGCCAATGAACACTTTGACACCAACATGTTACACTTGCTCTTTATTGCAACAGAACAAAGCTCACTCATATGTGTTTAGTTATACAGATCCATCTGGTTTATCACCCAGCCCTGAGTAGCTTGTAGTGCTGCTGTTCAACTGTTCGGTAGTCCTAAGTGTGGTCACAAGTTATTCCTCACCACTGCTGCTTGTACTGCAAAGTCTGGGACGTACAGAGACACAACACCTGAGTTTCAGACGTATCTAGAAGGAGGTTAAACACAGTGTGATTCCCTGTCACCTACTGAGTATCTGTTGGGGATCTTCCCAGACTGAACTGGTGTCTTCAGGTCACTTTTACAGCGAGGACACTGATCTATAGCTGGAAGCAACACAAGGAAAAGACAGTTAGGGCTACACAAAATTATTCATATTACAATGTGCACCATAACCCAAACGTGGGGAGGTTTTGGAGTTTTTCTGCAAACATACACTTCATTTCATTTTAAAGAGTCCCTTGTATGTTTATATGGAATTCAACAGTATTCTGTACAGACAGATTTATGTCTCATCATATCGGTCTAAGGATCATATGACAAAATCAGTATCACTAATTAAGTTACAGAGTTACATAAGATTCTCAATAGGGTTGAATTATACTCTGTTAGTTATTTTTTTTAATATCCCAATTAATTCCAATCCTCCTCCTTTATCCGAGTTTGGGGACTAGCTAAAGTGACCCAAAAGACACACTCTGGAGGAGTTGCTTAGGTTAGAAATGTATTTGTTTAGTTTTTTCTTCATTTTCTTAAGTTTGGTTTGGTTTTTAACCTTACGGTCCACTTTGGAGTCTACAACAACTCATGGCAAAAGATGAACATTTTTAACCATAGCATTTTTAATTCTCAGTCTACATTACCAATCTAAGTGGACCAAAAAGAGACAATAGAGAAGACTGTCAATGGCAATGGGAGTGATTTATTTTCAATGCAGTGATTTGTTTTAGACAAACAACGGTATGTGCTTTTACATCAGAGTCTCCAAAAGTTCAGTAAAAGTTGCTTTTACTAAATATACCAACAAAGTGAATAAGTTCTCAACACTGATGTCTGTGTACGTTCTCATTTGCCCAGGTCATTGTTCGTCTTGGTAGTCCTTCTCGGTTCAAGTAGACTAGTTAGGCTTTATTGAAAACGTTTTGTCTCTCATCCTAGAGACTTCTTCAGTTCTGAGAGATGCAGCCCTCATATCTGTGTGGATGGTGTGTATTTGTAGGTGTGTATTTACAGAGTTGTGTCAATATACGGAGTTTAACAAATTCCACATCAATGTTGTCCTCAACTCAGCAAGAGGGAGTTCATACTGGTCAAAATCTGAAAGTGTTTTCATATTGTGCAAAGGCCATTTGCAGAAGAGTTTAAATGCTTTGACTACAAATGTGGTCTGGTTTCAGAGACTGAGCATCAAGAATCACTGTTAGCATTTAAGTATTCAAGAAAAACAAGTCAGCTGGCAAGTAAAAATGCTACTGGCAGGATGCTAAGCAACAAATGAGATCTGAGGCTTAATGATGAAAGTATCACGTAAAAGCTCTTTGTGTCCTCTGTTTTTTGGAGGGTGGGGGAAGTGAGGTATTGTAAATAAATGTTCTGTTGGCATTGCATGTGAAATGTTTTCTTCACAAATAAGGCCACTCTGCTGTCTCCTGGTGTTAAAGACCTTTGATGATCACACAGATATTAATGAAGTGCTAATTGCCCATAGTAGCACCATTGTTCTGTGAGTATGAATGTCAATGGCTGTCCTGCCGTATGTTTGGACATGATTCAATGGACAACTAGTACAGCCATTTTTGGGGGTTTGGTCACGAAACGTCGAAAATATCAAATTTTTCACCGCCACTCATGATTTTGCCAAAAAAAATTGAGTTTTCGCGCATGTTCAGGCCCCCAAAAATGAGATGGAAGTGCATAATAATAATAATGATTACTCCAGACACATTTGGAGAGGAATTGTAATTGTGTGTGAACTGAACATTTAAGCCTGGATATCTCAGGGCAGATCTTAATGCAAAATCTGAACAGAAATTCGTACCTTTCCAGGCTTTACTGGACTGATCACAGTTTTCCACCTGAGTGTGATTTTGTAGGAAAATGGCTGCCATGTTAACATGGTCTGTGTTTTATTTTAAACCAACAGGAATACTGAGTCTCATTTAATTAGCTGTTAACGTCTGACCCTAAACCCAGTTATTTCAAGTAAAAAAGAACATTCCCACAGTGAGAGTCGTCATGGCTGGGCTGGCAGTGACCTTACAGGGAATCCTGCTCCACAGGTTTAACAGTTGTATGCTTTCAGATGAATGGAATGATACCCGTTTGCTCTTGTGTTGGCTTTGACTCAGTCACTGTAGCCTCGGGATCCTCCCTCAACAACTGGGAAGAGACAGAAACAAGAGAATAACACACAGTTCATAGCATCCAAACTGCAGAACTACACAGTTTAACTCCACCAGGAGAACAGCACATGGGGTCTCTGGTAAAAGTAGTACAGATTCAACTTCTTTTCTCAAGTTAAAGAGTAAAAGTACAGACTCTAAAATGTAGTCAGAGTATAAATGAAGTAGAAGTTGGAATATAAGGATGGCTCCATGGTCCAGATTCCCTATTTATTATTATTCGTGACATTGTTTCCATCTTACTTTTTTTTTTAACCTTGTTTTAATCTTTTATGACTTAACCTATAAAGACCCAGTGCTACTTCTGTGGCAATTACAAAGATGAAATTTTCTCTGTATTTAACCTTTCTTAAGTATTTTATCACCATTTATATATACACAATATACAATATTATCCTCTGTATTTTGCATTTCTTTAAGTGAAAATCAGGTATTTTCCTATATTTAGCTTACTGATCATGTAGATGTTCATAAAAGCTTAGATTACAGTTGAGGGTTATTATATAAGAAACAGAGAAAACTGAAGAAAAACTGACTTTATCCGCTAATATATCATTAATTAAACATACAGCAAACCAAATGTGTCAGTCCACTATCATTTATCAAACTACATGGGTTTTACTGGTGAATCAATGTTGTAGAAGATGACGGTGTTTCCACATTCACTACGGAGCCTCTGAACATCCAAATGGGTCATATCTGTTGACCATGAAAAGATGACAAACTTTATTTTACCTGAAGTATTTCAACATATTGATTTGGTTTGGTGGTTTAGATGTTATTAAACATTTTAGATCAGTAGATGATTTTGCTTGCCAGTGGCTGTTTGGGTGTTTGAGGGTTAAGTGCATTGTGAAATATTTTTGGGCACTATGTAAATAAAACTGAATTGAAAGACTACTTTTATTCAATTTGGAGATGATTGTACTAAGAATACTTATACAGTTACAGTATGCAACTTAGTACTTGTAACCCATTACAATTTAGATTGTATTTGTCACTGTTAAAAATCCAGTCCAGATGTAAAAATCAGAGAAGTTGTGTCCTTTTTATGGTTCTCACTAGTTCTCTTAGTCTACTTTATTATTGAAAAGCATCAGGGCTAAGTGGAACCTGAGCAGTGACATGTAACACCTGAGCATCGTGTCACAACTCCCTTCCTGTGTGAATGTGACAGATTGTATTCTGCTGTTTGCTCATTGTCAGGAGTACATGGAACATACACATTCATGTTCATGTCCATTGAGGATTTAGCAGGCTCAGTACCCAAAACACTAGTATCCTTATTGTTTTTTTTTTTTTTTGTCATTTTTTAGTATGATTCAATAGCTTCCCTTAACCCCAAAACTAACTCCATGTCAACTAGGAAATGATTTTTTAAACTCAAAATCTAATATTTTTTTAAAGTGATTTTTCACCATTTATTATAATGTTATTATGTCTATTTTGCATTTGTCAGTGTAAATCTGATATTTTCTTATATTTAATTCTCTGATCATGTATATGTTCTTAAAAGCTCAGAGTAATATTATATTAAAACAGAGAAAACTGAAGAAAAAGTGACTTGTTATGACATTTAGCCCATCTAAACGCTAAACCAGGGGTGTCATACTCATTTTAGTTCAGGGGCCACATACAGTCCAGACCACCACCTACAGCCCAGACCAGTAAAATAATAACAGTAAAAAAAAGTTAAATTACATCATGAAACTGTTTATATCTAAAAACTATCCTTTAAAAAATGTGAATAACAGAAACAACTACGAACACCCTGAAGTTTCTTTTTAAAAAAAAATTTCAATTTTGCCTCAACTTCTCATTTAAACATGTACATTGCAACATAGAAATACAAAAAACCATTTAGTAACAGGCATAATATTGTTAAAATTGCACTTACTACACTTAAGACATTTCAGGTTGTTTATATTTGTTCTGTTTATTCAAATTTTTTGTAAAAGGATAGTTTGTATGTGTAAACATTTTCATGTAATTGTACCGTTTTTTGTACAGTAAAACAAAGAGGAAAAATTTGGAGTTGTCATTGTTTCTAGGTTATTATGATAGTAGTTTACTGGTCTGACCCACTTGACATTATAGTGATCTGTATGTGGAACCTGTTAATGTCGTCAGTGTAATTTTTGCACTGAAGGGTGGGATTGGACCCTTTGGTGGGCCTGCTTGGCATTTAGTCAGAAGTGTCAAAGAATCAGTCAGAAACGCAAGTAATTAGACAATGGCAACAGAACTACAAGAGCAAAAGTGCTAGCTAACCCACTAAAAGAATAAAATTCATCAAACACTGTGTTACAAAATTATATTAAAGTCTTGTCGGTGGAACCTATTAACAACATCCAGAATAGAATAGAATCTTTATTGTCCTTATCAGGTTGACAACAAAATTAAGTGCCATCCATTGGTGCAGTAAAAGACATAATAAATAGACACTATAAAAAACAAGTAATAAAACAGTAATAAACCACAGTTAAACTATCAGGATAAACTAATTTTATTATGTAAACTGAAACTCCAAACTGAAAGTCTTACGAGTAAATGTGAAAATACTGAATTAAATAAATGACCAACTCAAAGTTAGCATGTCCTAACACTTTCTAAAGTGTAGATGAGGTGTTTACCTGCTGTTTGCCTTGGGCCGTCCTTCGGTCCAGAGCGCTCTGACGCCGTCGGGCTTCCCAGTGCATGGCAGACATGATGATGTACAGCACCTACAGTCACACAAACACATACACTACTGCACAAAAGTTTCAGCCGACCTTAGATTTGTTGAACATGCATGTTTATTTCTCAGTCTCTTTTCTTCAGATACATCAAGAAAATACAGGAAATATGTGCAAAGCTTTAAAAGACACACAAAAACGGAACTAAATGGATTTGAAAGGTTAAAGTCAGTGTGTGACCCCTGACCCCATGACAAGAAGCAGCAAAAACCATCGGAAATATCTGGCATAAACCTGGAATAAAAAAAATCAGAAACTGAATGCCAAAATCTTCATATTGTCTGAATGAAAGGATTAAAGACATGTTAAGTGTAAAAGGAAGGTCACACCAAATACAACCAGTTTGGTTTATAGATGCTGGTTTTTTCACTGAAACTTTTGTTTTTACTGCTGTACGCAGTACAATAAAGTATGCAGTAAATGGTTCTTAATTTCAGCTGGTATCTGTCTTACTCTCTGGTTTCATATTTGACATGAATTTTATTCTCTGTCATTTTGATCTTGTTTTGGATTTTATATGTTGTTTCCATCTTGGAATCTTATTTTGTTTCCAGTTGTTTTATCTTCATAAAATAAGATAAAATTACATAATACGTCATTTTCATCTGGTTTCATTTTACTTTATTTCCATCTTGTTTTGTGTTTTACATAATTTCTTTAAGGTTAGCGTATTAGCACATTATCATTTATACAGTCTACATTTCTTAAGCTAAGCTAACCTGTTGCTGGTATGACGGAAAAGCATTAGTGTTGTCAAATATTCTCCACAGGGAACAACACAAAGTAGGCATTGTTTCCAGAATAAGCACATACATTTCCACATTGTCTCATGCTGTGGTTATTGTTATTTCCGCCAGTACAGAACAGGACAGAGCCTTCTCTTTGATTGGTTACCTGATCCTTGTAAAGGCCAACCAATGCCACCGGCTACCTACTCTGATTACCTGGAACACACTGAATACACATCACTGCTCAGTACTTTGATGATTTTTTACTATTAAAAGTAGGTGACATTCATTATTATTATTATTATTATTATTATTGTTATTATTCTTACAACACAAAACAATATTGTGTAACAGATAATTCAGGGTAATGAATTTACTAAGAAGTGCTTTTGTATATTAAGATGTAATATTATATATGAAATGCCTGGGAAGTAATGTGCATAGTGGTAAAGCAGTCAGACTCACCTGAGCTTGGGCTTGGGGAGCTGGATTGTGCAGGTCTGGCTGCAGGTCTGGTTACAGGTCTGGGTGCAGATCTGGGTACAGGTCTGGGTGCAGATCTACCGAAGGCTGCGGTGTACATCTCTCTTTACCTCTGTGACCTTGTTAAGTGGAGTTTCCAAGCAACATAATGCTCTCCTGGGCTGCCTTTGTGAGAGGGAAACATAACTGTAGCACAGATAAATCACCTCCTGTGGCTCAGTAACAATTCTCTTATGTCACTGTGTGGCTGTGTGGATGTTTCAAAAACATAAATCTTTCGATACACTCATTGCTTGGGACAAAATGCAGATCTGAGGCTTAAAGTTGAGCGTTATTTTAGGATCAGAGTTAGACGTATATCAGTCAACAGATGTAGCTTGTTTTTGTAAGGTTGTAATGGGCATGTGTCTTTATTTCTAACAAGAAATATACAGAAAAAAAAATAGAACTACCCAGCTTCTGCAGGTAAAGTTTTGTGTTACATCGGCAGAATGTCCCAGAGGCTTTTATGGCATTTTATCCTTTTCTCTGTCCACATGATCTTATATATCTTTTATGTTATTCAGTTTTTTTCTGAAATCTGTGACCACACATACACATTTCTCAGTCTTTGTCGTAATATATGCAACATTTGAATATATAGCCAATATGCAAACAATATTAAAAACAAAAATGCATGTCAGAAAAAAAAATATGACTAGACACATGCCCATTAAAACCCTGCAAAAACAACAAAGGACTCCCCTGTGAAAGAAGTTCTTAATCTCAGTGGGATATTTCCTGGTTAAATAAAGATTACATTTTAAAAAATTAACAAACACAATGGAATGACTCAAAACTAAGGAACCAGTGAGTGAACTCCCCAAAAAATCCAGACATGTATATCTTCCTAAACAAAGACATACAGATGTAAAACTGTTGCTGTGAACTTTCTTGACATTAAACTAGAAACTTAACAGACATGCATGACTGCTCGGTCCAATGTTGATTACCAGGGTGCTAATCCTCTTGCAGACAACAGGAGGTGCTAATTACTGTTCAATAACAACAGATGACTTGTATAGCTCACTGCTCTAGAATCAGATCTGCACATTTAGCCCTCCTGGAGGATTAAAACCAAAACAAAACCAGAAAAAAAAGCATGAAGACCAGTAGAGAGACATGTAAAGACACATTCCAGAACAACCTCACCCTCTCCAGGAGCTGGGATGGGTATGGTTTTTTTTAATGCAAATGCAGGGGTGTGCTCTGTGCATGCTGAATAAAAATGGAAAATGATTGGGACATGTTTGCAACAAAGGCCACAACCGCATCAGAGCCAGAGATGCAGAGATGTTGTAAGGACTGGTTGGCTGATATGGACGCTCAGTGGTTTTAAACCAATACAAAAACACTAAAGCTGCAGTTATCTATTATTTTTGTAATCAATTAATCTATCACTCTGGTTTCACTATGCTTTAATAAATTATTCTAAATCTGAGGCCTCATGCAAGATGATTTTCAGGCTTTAACATCTGTGTAGACATTTGCCCTGGTCATCGTCCTTCTTGGTAGTTCTTGGTTCAACTGGACTGGTTTAGCTCTTTTGAAAATGCTTCTTCAGAACTACTAATTGAAGAAGTCTCTTGGATCTGAGATGAAACGTTTTCAAAAGAGCTATGCCAGTCCAGTTGAACTGAGAAGAACTACCAAGAAAAATAAATTAAGGCTTTAACTTTTTGTTTATGGCCAGAACATGTGTCAAACACTGGAACATTTCATAAATTTAGGGGTAGAACATTCAAAACTATAATGATAATATTAATTTCAGTTAAGTTGAAAACTGTGTGTTTTAGCTGAGAATGTGAACAAAATAAACCTTTAAGACAAAAGAAAAATGCACATCACAGTAATATTTATTGTGATATGAAGACATCAGGGCTGGCACAGTTCATATCAGATTTTAGATATCCTCCTGACACCCAGTAATGTATTTTTGTCCTCTGTAGGGACAAGAGTTTCACAGCTTTATTGTAAATAAATAAATAAAATAAAATAAAATAAACACTGTCCACTGCAAAGGACATTCCTCAAAAATTTTAAAAATGCATCTGAAAAAAAACTGTTGCATCGTGCTGTTTCCAATAAAGGCAATTATGTAATGTAAAAAAAGCCAAAACTTGTACTTTCCTGGGTAGTCAGGAGGATATGTCATCTGTCACACACGTGTCTGATGATGCTGATAAACAGACTTTTAATGATGCCTTTTAATGATGCTTTTGTGCTTATAGAATGTACTATGCACTTTATATTGTTCATTATTTATACATATACCAGAAGACAAAGACAAATCTCCATTTCATGTAAATCTAATGGACAATAAAGTTTTCTTCTGTCTTCTAAAATATGACCTGATCAAATATTTTTATGGTGTGACTCACATGGGATGAGTTAATGTTGGCATGCCTATACTGTGATTTCTGCTACAGATTTCAACATCACTGCAAATTTTATCTTTAAAGACTCACATAGAGATAGCCACAGAAATATATTGGATTTAAGTTGAATTTTGATATTTCAAAAATGACTATGAGACAGCTAAAAAACACCTATTGTACATACATGTGTTTAATAGTGTTCAGAGTAATTTATGTCGATCACAGTCTGGTCACTCATGCATTATATGCTTTGTTTACTGATCTCAGAGTAAGTCCAAGTCTGCAGTTAAGATTCTTCAGTCCAGAACAAAGAATCTTCATCCCTGAATCCCTCAGGTCGCCATTGTTTCTTAGGTCTACTTCTGTGAGATGGGAGGCATTGGACTTTAGAGCCAAAGCCACAACTTTACAGTCAGTCTCTGAGAATCCACAGCAAGAAAATCTGCAAATACAGATTTAATGTAAAGATAATTCTGATTAAATATTTACTGAATATCTGATCTTAACAAATCAATTGTTTTATACATAATCTATAAGCATTCTAAGTACAAATTATATTTGAGAATAGTGAAATGAATATGTACAGAACTTTACTGAAAGACCTTTCTGTGGACTTATTTCTGCCCTCGTCTCTCACACTAGGATGCCCTTGCGGGGCCGTGGTCCCGCCTGCGGGTATGACGTCATCGGCCGGGGGCGGGGACACTTTTCTCCAGTCTCTCTCCGGTTCCAGTCCGACCGTGAACAACACCGGGAGCGCTGCAAAGACGTAGGTCTGACAGCGTACCTTCCGGATTATTTCAACACGAAACCTCGGATATTCTTCGGAATTTTTGTACTGCGCGGCTATGGCGAGTAGTTAACCCGGTGCTGTAAGGTAAGATACTGAAGAAATATTGCAGAAAAGGTGGAGTACTTTGTAGTTTAGTGTGAGCGGATAACACTGTCGACAACAGCAGCTCTTTGAATATTACTCCGCGAGGTAAAGCTTCAACCCTAAAGTTAATAACTCACTATTTACTGCGCCTTTTATCAAAATGGTGCAGACGTGTTCAAAGGCATATGTGAATTTTTTTGTTTAGCCTTTTTTTTAATGTACTTTTCTATATATTTGCTCTTGAAGTGTGGGCGCTTGTAAATATTACCAAATGGGATCTATTAAGATTTACTAGCTTTGGTTGTTAACTAGCATTACCCAACATTTGACTATTTTTTTAGCCGAGTTTGGAAGAGAAACTGCTAGAAACAGAAGCAGCAGCTGACAGTGCCTTCTGTCTTTTATCATGAAAAGACTCACACATTCACTTTCCTGTCTTCAGGCAGGACAAATATTTATCAGCAATTTACACAAAGGCTTTACAAATGTTTAACCTTCTCTTTTTAACGACATTAGCCACGGACTAGTGCACTATAAGGCAGGTTGACTATGCCGCCTATAAACCACTCACATTCATATTTTCTAAAAGTGTAATGCTGTGTTTTTGTATTTTTTCCCCCAAGTCAGCGTGCATAAAAAAATCCAGAGAGTGTATTATTTGTTTCATCCCCCTAAATCTGGAACTCCAATTGCAGCCATGTTCCATTATATAACTGCTGATTTTGTGGTTACAGTTCGATTAATTGTGCAGCTCTGCTTCAAGGCTTGCCATCGGTTTGGATATGCACCAAATCCCAGGCAGTCTAATTACTGTCAGCCCAGTGCCCTTGTTAAAGTAGCTGACTCATGTTTTCCTCCCCCCGTCTGTGTTTTCTTTCATGTCTTCAGTGACTACAGCTGGTAATCAGTAGTGTTCTGCTGCAGCCTTTTGAAGTGAGTGTGAACCTGCTCTACAACCACACCAACTACTCTCTGACATTTAGAAGCTGCCAAGGGCACAGAATCTGAGCAAGACTAGGAAAACAACAAAACACTACCAGGTTAAAGGAGGAGCCGTTGAAGGATAATTAACCCCTTTCAACTTCAGAGGGATTATTACGCTTTATAGGACACAGACATGGGGAACCATTTAACAGAAATTGCCCCTAACACCCCATTCCTCAGTTTCCAGTCCTTGCACATAGTTGTGATTGGTTTGGACTCGGCAGGGAAAACTTCCCTGCTCTACAGACTGAAGCTACGAGAATTTGTCGAGACAATCCCCACTAAAGGTTTCAACATGGAGTGGATTAAAGTACCCATGGGGAATTCCAAAACCAATACCACCATGTACCAGGTGTGGGATGTTGGCGGCCAGGAGAAACTACGCCCCCTCTGGAAGTCGTACACCAGGAGGACGGATGGCCTCGTGTTTGTGGTAGATGCTGCTGAGACAGAGCGCATGGAGGAGGCCAAAGTGGAGCTCCACCGGATTGCCCGGTTGGCTGAGAACCAGGGGGTGCCGATGTTAGTTCTAGCAAATAAACAGGATCTGGAAGGAGCTATGTCAGCTATAGAGGTAATTATTGCTTAACAGTCAACACAGTTATGTTGTTAAAACTGCATGGTGTTGATATTGTTTAATTGCCACCAGTGGTCTGGTTGTAGTTACGAAATGAGAACCTTACAATAGTTATGAAAATTACTACATTATATATTGTTTTTGGTTTGGTTTGTTTCTTTGATTGTTAACACTTTAGCAGCAAAACTATTGGATCAATTCATACCAAATTTGGTTACTAGATTGCCAGTGACCCAGAATAGATGACATTACATTTTGGGAAAAGTAGGTCAAAGTTCACATTTTTCCTGAACTTTTAAAATATTTTTTTTCCAAAACTATTGGTTGACTTCATACCAAATTGGGTTTATAAGTTTCCAGTGACCCAGAATACATGTGATTACATTTTGGGAAAAGCAGGTCAAAGTTCCAATTTTTTATGAATTTTTAAAATCTTTTTTTCCCCCATTTACTTATAATGGGCGAAATTTCAAATGTGTGTAGCAGCAAAACTATTGGTTGAATTCAGACCAAATTGGGTTTAGAGATTGCCAGTGACCCAGAATAGATGTGATTACATTTTGAGAAAAGCAGGTCAAAGTTCAAGTTTTTTTTATTAATTTATTAAATCTTTTTTCCTCATTTACTTATAATGGGCAAAATTTCAAATGTCTGTGAAAACATCAATTTTGTTTCAATTTACTTCAAACTCAGCACATATATAGAGGCAATTGATATGCTGACATCAGCACAAACATAGACATGATGACATCAGCTGGGTCGATGCCAAAATAAGCCACAATATGTGTGAGGGGTGGGATTTGTTGTGCCTGGCACAATATGCATGTGCTGATGACTGTTGTTGTTGGCTTTAACCCCAGAAAAGGCACCTGCAGCTATATTTTGTTTAAAGTTTGTGTTTTTCATTTTTTTTACTATGTTGTGTGAGTTAAAAGCCTCCTAATTCGGAATTATAATGCTGAGATAAAATGATGTTTGTAATTGACTGACTGTTTGGGTCTTCAGGTGGACAAGGTTCTGTCACTCCATGAGCTGAGTTCATCTACACTGCACCATACTCAGGGCTGCTCTGCATTGGATGGTCAGGGTCTGCAGCCCGGCCTTGAGAAACTCTACGAGATGATCCTGAAGAGGAAGAAGATGCTTCGACACAGCAAGAAGAAAAGATGAGGAGGACAGCAGTATGGTAGTGAGCTGTTGCTTTACAAACAAATACTTATATGAGGACCTTCTCACGAGCCAAATCTGTGACATTCTGGACCTAGGCTGCGAGAAACCGAAGAAAATAAAAGTGAAGTCGTCAACCATATTGTGGCTTAGGCTCTGGAAGCTGCGCCAAATGTTAATAGCTTTCCCGTCCATTCTGTTGGGATTTTATGAATGCTCCTCCCTCCCTGCTGAGACCTGGAGTTCCATGGAATCGGTCCAGAACAAAGACACAAAGAATCATGTGCAATATATGATGAACAGATACTGATGCACTCCCTCCAAGATTGAAGGATATGTTGTATAAACTATAGTGCCAACTAAAACCATGGGAGCTTAAAGAATACTTCCTGTTCCTTTCATCTCTTCTAAATATTACACTTTATTATAAAGTCTTTCTGTTGCATGACGTTCATCCAAATGTCTGCTTGGGAATATTAAGGTCAACACTTTTGTTGATCAAAATAATTCTAGTCTTCTTCCTCTAGGTGGGAAATGCCCAGTCTTTAGTTAAGTGTGTCATTTGGAGTCGAGAGTAGGTGTGCCAGAAGTTATATAACATTTTACTTATATCCAGTCATGCAACTTTAGATTGTCTTGAACTCTTTACCAAAGTCTTCACTTGTTTCTGTTGGATGTACGTGAAGGTTGACAGAATTGTTGGTTGGTGTTTTTACATTATGTAAGTACCGTTTTGGAAAATGTCAACAAATTAATAAATTATTGAGCAAGTTTGGCAATTTTTTGGAAACCTGTCTTTCCTTTGGAGTGAATCATTCATTGAGGTTTAGAAGTTATACAAATAACAGTGATGTTTGACAGGTGTAGAGTGATGATCCATCCAGTCCTGTCACAACATGTTTTTAAGACATTAGAAGTGTATTTGCAATCTGCACACTAGATATTATCTGGAAATTAAATTAAATGCGCCAGTACTGACAAGACAAATGTATGATTCATATTTTAATGCTGTTACACACAAGACATTAACAAAGTTAGGTAGTGATTAAATGTTGAATTATTTACATGTATTGATAGGATTATTGGATCAGCAGTAATTAAATATATTAGGTCACTAGATGCTTTTGTTTGCTGGTGGCTGTTTGGGTTTTTATGGGTTAAAAACAAGACAGGTATGACCTATCTTTATTTTTGTTTAAAGGTTTCATACACCCAATTCTTTCTCAGAATTAAATAGGATCCACTCTCACAAAGACTGCATATAAAACCCTCAACTAGCCTTTTTTTTTTCTTTCCTATTCACATACATATTACATTGGGTGCATGCTGGCAGAATGACTTTAAAGGCAAACAGAGGCTGACATGCAGTTCTGTTGGTGTCTGCATAGAGATGAAACGGGCATTATGTCAGTGTCCTCATTCTCATGTTTCATCAGTAGGTCATCTCTATTATTTCTCCCTTGGTGATTCCCCTTCTCTCCTGTTTCTATTTTCCCTGCCCCTGTAACTCTGACATGCAAAGGTTTCTGGTTCTCAGGCTCATATCTCCGTCCTGTTTGAGGTGGTTGTGCCCTGCAGAGTTCATTCATGAGTCCTCCTGTTATCTTACATTTCAGGTTTAATGACGTCACATTTCCGATAGAGTGGCTGAGTCTTTGGTAGGATCAGGGATCATAGGAAATAAGTACCTGTACAACATATAGACTTCAAAAAGTCAATCAAATCCAGTAAAAATACACTAAACATGGGACTTACTCAAACTTAATCAAATAGTAATCCTTAAGACATTGTGCAAATATGTGCATTTTTCAGGATTACTTGGTTTTACTCTAATAAGTCATCCGTCTGCTTTGATTTACATGTCTGTTTGAAAACTTGCTTGCATGCTGTGATGGACTTTCAGAAATTCCGTTTATAAGATGAGAAGACTTTATTGTTCCCACTGTGGGCAAATTTCACTGTTAACAGCAGCAAAATACAGAGAAGTGCAGAGAAGACAGACAGAAAACATACAAGATTGAAACATGAAATATCAAGAGAAAAAAGAAATCTACTCATAAATATTTATATAAATTTAGATTTAAATATTGTTTACATATTTTGCAATTCATATAATAAAGTACATTGTTTTTTATGTCAACTCAGATGTAGCTGTAGTGAATAAATTTCATAAATATGGAGCTATGCAGTGCTTGATGAAGTAAGCTCGCGTTTAGCTTTAGCTCACTTGTGATGTCTTGCAAATGGCTCAGACTCTTCATGGTCACACAGCTCCACCCCTTTTGTCTAAACACTTTAGGCTCCAAAAACTCAAAGCGGCGATAGCCAAAACACTGCTGGGAATAAAATGACAAATGACTAATGTGGAGCTTCTTCAACTTACTGGTCGTGAGGTCCAGTACTACATTGATTCCAAAGTTGTATTGACCCGTAATCTCAATTTTTCTATGATAATAAAATGCTTAAAATACACAGTATACAGTCATTTCTTCAGCTTACTGTTCCAGTTATACAGAAATGCGTGACATGCAAATCCAGTCAGTAGTAAGCCTAATAACGAAATCGTGTGTGGGATAAATTTGGACTGAAGAATTAAAGTAAAGCCAAGTCTTGATGAATTCCTATTTGTAGTTTTGTGATCATAAAGGCATCATGTTCTAGTTCTAGGTTGAGTTTCTGGGGTTTCTAAAATATTTGTTATCACTGCACAGAATACCAAGAATATGACATATGCGAAACCTGGCCTTTCATGAATATTTGACGAAAAATTAAATCAAAGCTTTGCACAGAGCACACTTTAAACGCTACTTTTTCATCTATTCAAATAATCATGTGATTGAATTGAGGAAAATAATCAATAGATTAATCAATTACAAAAATAACTAGTAACTGCAAGCAGTTATGACGGGCCCTCGCGCACCTACGCAACTCGGGGTGGGTCAATCCATTTAAAT
>JAPQRQ010000027.1:5567254-5580217 GCA_037367365.1 Apogon talboti | reverse complement strand
CTTTTTTGCATCCAGTAAGTTATTTTCTCCAGGGGCACACAACTATTTACTTCACTTAGCCACATCTTAATTGGAAGCGGGGTGTCAGATTTCCACTTTTTTGCAATACATTTCTTAGCGATTGTCAACAGGATTTCTGTCAGTTTCTTAGCATATTTTGTCAATTTGAGCTTAGTTAGATTCCCTAGAAGACAAAACACAGCCAGGTAGAATGAAGGAATGTTCCTTCCTCCGTACCACATCTAAAACACAAAGGTGGTACATTAGAATTATATTTGTGTAATTTATGTGGGGTAATATACAGCTGATGTAGGAAGTTGAATTGTATCAGTCTATACCTAGTATCTAAAGTAGAGGTGACCCTATCTCTACACAGATCTGGCTTGAGCAGCATAATACTACAACTGAAAATTGGGCAGTTTCAGCCCTCCATCCTCATAGTTCAGGGTTGGTTTATCCATGCTAACTCTTGGTGTCTTACCATGCCATATAAACTGTCTAATCATTTTTTTAAGAGAGGAGAAGAATATCATTGGAATGTGGATCGGGAGCGACTGCAACATATATAAAAATCTGGGCAAGATGTTCATCTTTATAACATTAATTCTACCTAATAAGGTGAGGGGCATGTCCATCCATTTTTTCAAATTATCTCCAATCCTCTGGAGCAGACTGACTAAATTAAGCTTGTAGAGATTTTTAAGGTTACTATCAACAAACACCCCATGGTATTTAAAGCCCGTAGGAGACCATTTGAATGGAAACTTATGCTTAACTCTGCTAAAATGAAAAACAGACAGCGGCAGAATCTCACTTTTATCAAGGTTAACCTTGTACCCGGAGAATAAGCTGTATGTCCCCAATACTTCCTGTATTGGGGACAAGTACTTCCTGGATTGGGGACATACAGCTTCCCCAAACACTCTGTTTCCCCCTTTCAACCCTTCATGCTAACATAATCTAAGAAATGCCTTTATTATAAATCCCTCATTTGGGAAGTATCATTGTTTCATTCTGTTATTTTTTACACACACGCACAAACAGGAACAATATACATGCACTTAATGTGTAGAGAGGTGTCAGAGTGTTGCAGCAGCGGTGAACAGCTAACAGTCCACATACACTAGCTTGTCTGGGATGGGACTTGAACTTGCAACCCTCTAGTTCCCAAGTCAAGTTCCTTTGGGCTAGTATTGCCACAAGAGCTGCTGATTAAAGCTACAATTTCTAAGAGGGGCAGAGGTAAGAATGGTATCTATCCTCTCATTTACCTCTTGCCAAGACAGTGAATAACTGTATTTTCTATAGTGTCTAATTAGCCCCAGTACTTCATGCAACCATGGAAGTTAACCCTATAACTCTCTGCACTGACACTTTAAAGAGGACTAAAGGACTTACCACACAGTATAAGTCAACCTACCAGCAGCAGCATACATCTGCTCTCTTTGACGGCTCCGCAGCAGCCTAGAAAGCCAATAACGAGCAGAAGAGCTCCTATTGCGATCAACAGGTAGCCCACGTTGAGCACCTGGTTCAGCTCCTCTGGTGTATTTTCAATTTTCTGAAGCAAAGTAAAGATGGAACCACTGTCTACCTTCACCCAGATCCCAACACCGAGGATGGCAGCACCCGCCAGCTGAGGGAGTGACAACAGACGGAAGTTTTGTAAATATCCAAACTGACTCATATTCACAGCAAGAGATCTTCTTATTATTATTTTTTTAGTCCTTTATGTTGTTATTTTGACAAATAGGACAGAAAAATAAAAAGGGCAGTAAATCATATTTTGTCAGTGTGTCAAAATGCACTTACAAAAATGATGCCGTTGAAAAGAAACATCATGCCCTTTAGGAATCCAAAGCAGCCCATTTTTATGCTGCAGATTTTTTTTACCTACAGAGGAACAGGAAACAGACAACATATTCAACCTCATTTAAATTATACTGAATGGGACAATTTAAAATCTAATAATCATCTTTGGTCGAACAACATCATCTGTACTGTCATGTGGACTGTATTAATATTTTCCTGAAGTTCACTATGTTAATATGCATCGTCAATTATGTGACAAATTAACAGTGGGACTCTGAGGTGGACTGTAGAGTGGAGTGGAAAACACCTGCTCCTTTCCCAGCTCCCCACCCTTTACCCTTTGAAAGCTTAATAACTTATCTTACTCAAACAATCAGTGCTCTTAGTCATGTCTATTTTACAGACACTGAACGTAAATATTAGAACTCACACATGACTCGGGGGTTAGGGTTTTGTTTATCCAGTAATTAAACAGTGCAGGGAGGTGATGAAAAAGAGGAAGAATGTCACAGTGTGTTTTCGAGAAAGTGTTTTCTACACAAATGATAAGCCAGGGCCATGCCATAGGAAAATGAACCATACTCGAAACAACACAATGAAATGTAAATTTTTCGGCCCTGCAACGTTTCCTTTTTTGCATCTGAACATGAGAACACTGGGTTCTTATATCATACTCAAAACTGACTCCACAGTGACTTTCATGACAGTATTTGCAAATAAAAGCATGCGGTCAGCCTATGCATTCATCACAGCCAGAACTCTGGGTAGAGTGTTATGAAAGAAACCTAACATTATGGTTGTGTAGCCTTTGTTATTCTACATATTAAATTACAGTGTAACACTGACTTTTCTTATAGAATTAAATCTTTCATCATCAGGTACAGCAGTTTATTATTTTCACGATGTACAGTACTGTGCAAAAGTCTTAAGCCACCTTTATCTTTGTTGTTTTTACAGGGTTCAAATGAGCATACATATTTATTTCTCATTCTCTTTTCTTCAGATACAACAAGAAAATACAGTAAATATGTGCAAAGGCTTAAAAGACACAAAAATTGGAACTAAATGTGTTGTAAAGGCTAAAGTCACTATTTAGTGTGACCCCTGACCCCATTTCAAAAGCAACACAGTTAGAAACATCTGACATGTGTTGAATGAAACCTAGTGAACACACCAGAAAATTAATGCAATGAATCTCATATTGTCTGAACAAAAGGGTTAAGGGAGGTCACACTAACTACAACCACTTTAGTTTATAGAAACTGTTTTTTTCCCTCAAACTTTTGTTTTTACTGCTGTATACTTCACATATATCCAGATTGGATCTTAGTACAGAGACTGACAAATGCATATATTTGGTCATTGTGGTCATCAGTACTTTATTAAACCAACAAACCTAACATTGACCTGGACTTTTGCACCATACTGTATATATGTAACATAACAGTTTCTTTCCCACCTGTCATTGTTTATGGGGGGGCAAATGTGTGCTAAGAGTAAACTTGCTGTATTTTATTGTCATGGACATTTAAAGCCCCTGGAGGATTTAATATATAAAACCCTAACCATGTCCTGGAGGCACCTTTGTGTATGTTAAATAAAAGTACAAAAATCAAAAGTCTTAGGAATTCAAATTATCGTCATCTAACTTTTTCTTGATATTGTCAGGTGTGGTTATGCAGGAAATGTATTACATTATTAATTTCATAAACGAATCATAAAATACAATGTAGTCAGTTGCCATGTTAGCAAGTTACCTATCTGCAAGTGCAATCTAAAGTTAAGCAATAGGGATCTTATTAGCATTTTTAGCAATAAGTTTGGCCCTGGAGAGGAATCTACACTGTTGCCCATTAAGTTGCTTTCAGACACATTCATCTTCTTATTCCTATTCATATACATCAGTAATCAAATATTGTCACAATTATTTAATAAAAAGAAGTAAAAAATATTTTATTCCAACTTTGTGGCCAACAGTGTAGTATTAAAGCTAAAAACAACATGATTTGTTACAAGGTCTGTACAAATAGTCTAAACAGCAGAATGAGCTGTTTTTAGAACAAGTTTCTAATATTTTTGAACATTTATGCACTGTGGATGCTTAATGAGACTCTCCGCTTTGATATACAGTATGTATTTTGACTAGTCAAGCCTAATTCTCCAGAAGTTTTAATAAAGAATATTAGAAGAAACTGTATCATGCTCATAATCACCCAGAATGACCGGATAACACAACCAACCAAGGCCAATTCATATCTTTATATTTAATGACAGCTCATAAAAACATCAAGATCATCTTCCATAATCATCTCATTTCCACACAGGCACAAATATCTCAGTATCATGGGTGACAGGCTTCTCCTCCCACCCCTGTTTACAACCCATCACTTTAAGATTGTCACTTCTAAATGTGTGTGTGTTAACCTCCCAGATGGGGAACAGTGGCCTTTGTGTTATGTGATAAAACAGACAGACTGTTATCCCCAAAGACAATGACTTAGCACCAACATATTGTTTATAGAAACTGGCTGTTTAGTGAGAACTGTGACATCCAATCCTGTCTGACAGCATTACAAATAAGCAAAAACAGGAAGTGGTTTGCTGACTCATTAAGCTTGTCGGGGCTTTTGGAGTAAAGCTGGTCATCATCAAGTTAATCATACATTCAGGGGCCAGTGAGTGGTTGCCTTGACTCCCTAAACTCCTCCACTTACTTAACTCTGAGTTTTTTCCTCACTTCCTCATGGTAAACCATGGCTTGGTGACTTGAACCCTGACAATGACAAGTGATCTATTAACAAGCCAAAGTCAATTGCAAATCTCAAAACCCTCCAGCAACGACAAAATGCATCTGTTGTGGATAAGCAATATCAGTTTCAGCTATAAAAAGGTTCACACTGTAACGTAAATGCATGATCTCTTCAAACACTTGTCAGCAAAAGAAAGGAAGCTGTGGCTTAGAGGTGACGATAGAGTTTTTGTGTTAAATGTATCGGCACAGTTGTCTGCTGGTCTCAGATCAACAAACCTTAGAAATGTCTCAAATGACAAATTAAACATCCATCGAAAACACAGACAGATCATTTCAAAGGGGGCCATTGAGGGGAATAATTGCAGGCAGGTCTCAAGAGACAAAGGACCTTTGTTGGGTGGATCCTTCCCTATGTTGCACTAGACTTTACCAGAAAAATAACCACAGGTCTCAAATCCAAATGAAGCAGCTGCCGTAAATAAACTCTAAGTCACAATTGAGGTATGACATGTTTTTATTAAGGCTTACCTTCCAGAAGATGTGTTGAGAGGCTGAATCTGTCCTGGTGTTAAGGAGACACTTTACCCTCACTCTGACGATGGAGGCTGTGAGTGTGAGAGCAGACAAAGTGCCAGATAACACAGATATAGGAGTGTGTTATTCTTTGTTCCTCTAAAAATGACCTCCTCCTGATGTTTCTCTTGACTCTTCTGGCTCCCTTTTCTCTGCTAGATGTGAAAAAGCAAAACTTCTGGGTGACTTTTACAGCTTTTGGCTTTTATTCTAAGCCTGCTGGCTGTTTATAAGTACAGAGAAGGGAGGGAGCAGGTAGGAGTGTCTATAGCAGCCGAGTAGCGCTCATCACCATGGAGATGGGCTGGTCTTCCTCTGGGAGGGAGGGAAGGAAGGAGGACACATCACCTGCACGCAGCCACACCAACCTTCTAAACCGTGCCTTCATTTAAAAGGAAAAAAATGACACGATGGAAATATGATAAAATAATGTGGCCATTTGTGACTAATAGAAGACAAATCACAAACATTTTATTTCTAAAAAAAATCTGCCAAAAACCTTTTGATAAATAGGTGCAGTATCTTTGAATTCACTGGGGATACAGAAACTGTACTTGTCTCTTGCGTGACTTCAAAGCTCCTAATGACCTAATTTAGTACATGCATCAGACCTTACAGTCATGGAGGTTCCATTTTAAAAGCATCATCCCTGAAAACTAGGCCTTGTGCTGCAAAAGATTTTATGTGAGAAACTTTCACTTCAATTTTTATATGTAAATGTATTTATTTATTGATTTTAATTTGTGGTTTCATTACCTTGTACATTGAAAAATAGGTTAGCAAAGCCATGCGTGTCAGTAAAAATATCCACTTCTTAAATTCCCAAATTCACTTTTCTCACAATTTATAGAAAAGTCATATTGGCAATTGGTCCTCAGTAGTTTGTCATTTTTAAAAAATGGTTCACCAGACAAAAAAATGTTTGGGATAGTCCAACACTTATACACTGTTATTTAGAGTTCAACATGGGTCTTTCCTGGAACTTCTTAAATTTTAAGTACACATGCTCCTACTTGGAAACAAAAATGAGTCACTGCTGAGTTTTTCTGTAGTTTTTTCTGTAGTTTTAACCACTTCTATGTGGCCAAAAAGCAGAGAATTTCAGAAATCTACAGATAGAACATTCTGCATTACTATAATGACAGAATGATGAGTAAAACAAGAGCAAAAGAGCAAAACACTGAAACATTTGGAGATTTTGTAGCTGAGAACGTGAACAAAAAGACACATGTCAGTATATTACAATAAATATAGTTATCATTTAACTGTCCAGCCCTGTTGACTGGAAAGTAAGATTTGTACTCTCTGTTGCACCACAATGCTTCAATTATAATTCTATATATTGCTATTTAGATATTGCATTCGGCTGCATTGAAATTACAAATAATTACTTTTAATGTACAGCATGTGGCTTACAGTGACAAACCATATACTGTATATTATGTAGACATACAGTAGGTACCATGATGTTCCCCATTGTTAGGGATATTTTGAAGCAACGAGTGTGGCGTTTCGGCAGTCTTAGATTAGACTTATATTATTGAAACCAGAGTTAACTATTCTTAAGGGTCTTGGTAGTTCCGAGTTAATGGTAACATTAGTTCATGTAGCTACATTAATAGGCTAGGTATTTTAATTCAGTTCTGATAAACTTTATGAAGTATTTGTATAAATGATCCTCTGACGGTCTCATTAATGTAACAAAACATAAGGTTTGACAGTCCAACTTGCTGTCAGTGATCTGTTATTTCACACATCAGACTCTGTCACATAAAGCAGCCACACCCTGAACTATTTATAACTCAACACATTATTGTAATTCAAACAAGTGAGTTACATAAAAAAGTCATTCTCCATACAGCAGTCACAAATAGAGAAATTATTTGTAGCTACAGTGACCACACCAAGCTGTAAATATGTCTATCTTCATGGTTCAGAAAACTGCAGGTTTTATGTTGGTGTCACTTTTCAGCTGTGGGTTTGTCACTAAAATTATGACTACATTGCAACCAGCAGCGATAATTAACCAAAGAAAATCTAAAGAAGTCTCCTTTTTTGGCTATGTGGACCTCTGGGAGCAGTATCCACTTTGCTTAGCTGTCTCCGTGTGGATTAAAACCACTTTTAACACTGGTATTAATGTGTTTTGTGTCTAATCATAACTTCAACTAATATGAATGATCTCATCAAGTATTGTGCATTGTCTACGATTCGTCAGGGACATTTTTTTGCATCTTGTCACTTTCTTCCCCCCCAACACATTTACATTTCAAGGAAGGAGACCTATCAGATGAACTCTTCATCCAGTTTTCTTAGATTATGGGGACACTAGGATGACTGTGGCCTGTTTTTTTCCATTGTAATTTGACTCTCAGTTTATCTTAGGTACATCATACTGAACAATAGATGCAAAAATAAGCATATGTGAAGGCTGAAAAATTTTCAGCATGTTAACATCAACGTAATGCTTTTTCCACCCAGCTATCCCTTGGATGAATGCAAATATCAAGAGGCCATTTGCATCCCTAACAATTGACTGACTATACATTACTTTTCATGCCTTTTGTTAGTGTCTATGCACACCCACATTTAGTCACAAACACACACCCTTGAGTGAATCATGTAAAAGGCAGGAATATTATGTATATTAAAAACCGTCTGTGTCAAGAAAATTTCTTTCAAACAATGATACAACACAAATACAGATCATATTAATAGATTTTACTGATTCATCAGCGAACAAAGTGCATTTGCTTAGGAACTAAACCCAGAACACAAGGGAACGAGCACACAGGGACTGAGGTGAATTTTCCTGAGAATTGTCACATGTAAACAGCTTAATCATTGGTGATTGTGAGTCAGTACACTGGCATGGCGAGGACTGATAAACAAAATCAAGATTTCAGTCCTGGCCCTCACACCAAACGTTCAGTATAAAAGACTGAAGGGGAAGAGCCAACATTTAGATAAGTGGGGGCGGTCGGTAGAGTGGGTCGTCCAATAACCAAAAGGTTGGCAGTTCGAATCCCGCTCTGTCCTAGTTATGTGCTGTTGTGTCCTTGGGTAAGACACTTCACCCACCTTGCCTCCAGTGCTGCTACTCACACTGGTGTATGAATGTGTGTGAATGTTTGGTGGTGGTCGGAGGGGCTGTTTGGCGAGAATCGGCAGCCACGCCTCCGTCAGCCTGACCCAGGGCAGCTGTGGATACAAACGTAGTTCACCACCACCAGAGTGTGAATGCGTGAGTGAATGAATAAACAGATCCATTGTACACGCTTTTAGTTGCGTTAATAGAAAAGCGCTATATAAATCTAATCCATTCTTCTTATTATTAACTGACCCAACCTCACTGACGTCACAAGTCTATGTTGACTATGTTCAACAGACTTTTGTACAGACGTCTGTCTGTTTAAACCACACTCATCCAGTCATTTAGTTTTCTGTTTCGACTGGAGCAATCAAAAAGCATTTTAGCAATTTAGTACAAACAAGGCAACATGAACATGTACAAAGATATGTACATAGTTGTTTTTCGGGTCACTTTAGAAAGACTTTAACTACTTTACGCTGCTACTCATTTTCTTTAAAAGTATTTAGTTTCTCAATGTAAAGGTCCAGTGTGTAATATTTAGTGACATCTAGTGGTGAAGCTGTATATTACTGCCATAAACATGACCTATTACAGCTGCAAAAAATGTCAAAATCCATTGTTAGTGTTTGTTTCGTCTGTTCTGAGCTTTTTAGTAAGAGGGATAATAACATTGGTTTGCATTCAGACAGAGTAGGTGATAATGCACCTTAGTCCTGAATGGCACCCATCAAAAACACAAACAAAAAAAAAAGGGACAGAGAAATTCCATTTGTTCTGGAGGTGGGGGTTCATTACTATCTGCTTTTTTATCAGCTTACATCTTAGAGGGCTCACAAGCGGCTTCTGGGTAACAGTCTTCACATGTAGTAATTAACCGTTTCACAGCATTACAGTGCCCTCTGTGCTATGTGAGCACATACAGCAGGAGGCGACTGACCGAGGAGTAACAGGCTGGGCCTACTCAGTGAAAGAACAAAGCAAGACTATGCTTTATTGCCTGTGATATTTAACTAAAATCCCCCCCCAAGAAACGCTGTGAACTTCACATTGGTCCAGAATGAAATGAAATGGGCATCAACTAAAGTGGTTTTAATGATCTAATCTAGTGAGTGCAGTGCTGGATCAGGTATAATGCACAGTCTCGTGTGCACTTTACTTCCCCACTGCTACACGCCAGTAAAAACAAGAGAAACATGCCAATTGAGACAGAATAATAATTGCATAAATTAATAGACTTTTTATATAATAAATCAATAAAGATTTTAATGTAAGTGTAAAAACTATTATTCTACATGGCTCATGTACAGGAAGCTAAACCGCAACAATTCATTTGTTCAGGTGATTATACACCAATGAAAACAATGAATATAATATTTTATCTGTTTAATTAGGTCATCCTCTTTCCCTGTATGTCTTACACACAGGACCTTTAACCAGTTACTTGTACAGCCCACAAAACATCAGAGAATATCCAAATATTCTTCAGACCCAAGTGACAGAATGAGATGTCATGTTTTCTTCAACCAACAGTCTAAAACTTCAAAACTAACCAACTAACTGACCAAGAAAAACAGCTCTTTGTAACATGTAAGAACCTGGAACCATCAAGTGTTTGCACTGATGCATTAATTAACTGAAAACTGGATTCTTGTGATGCCTGTAGGAATTTTCTTTTTTTCGACTATTTAAAGATTAAGGAATAACGACTAACTGTCATAACAATGATCAGCAGATTAGTTAATAAAGATAATTTACTGCAGTGCTGAACACTTACATTACCAAATGGCTGCTGATGAATTTTAATTTGCTGAGGTCAACCATCATTCCATTTCAAACAAAATACCTTCAAGTGTATTAAATTGCTCTAATGATTGTATATAGTATGTAAGTATGGCAGTCATGGCTCATAATGACGGTGGACAAAGAGTAGAACATACTTTGGATTATATTCAGCAGCAACAGTTTTATAAAGAGTCACATGAAGTACAGTTAAAACTCTCTATACTGTGTGAAATCAGAGGTAAGTGATTTTTTGTTGTTTTTTGAACCAGTGTTCTAAATATACAGATTTTGAATTCCCTAGGAAAGTTTTAATTAGAAATTGTGACACTGCAGCTCCCTCCCTGTTCGGGCTCCGCACTCTGAAACAGACCGTGTCCTGCACAGTTGTTTGATTTGCCCACTGTTTTTTCTGATTCACAGGTGAAAGGTAAGAACAAATGCTGCAAAGGCAAAGTCTTTGTCCTCACTGGAAGTCTTCCCCGGGTCCTGTCTCTGGGCCGGCATCTGTGTGAGTACCCTTTGCCGTTATCACAGCAGCGTCTCCACGCTTCAGGTGGCCTGTTTGTCTGGGTGGCTCTTTAACTTATGGAATTTGACGCTGTCCAGTTTCTCAAACCTCTTGTCACAGAACTCGCAGGTGAAGTTGTAGTGTGCCTCCGGGGTGTGCTTCTTCATATGCCAATTCAGGGACGCGCGCTGGCGACACTGGTACCCACAAATTTCACATCTGACATGTAGAAAGAGGAAAACGGGATGTTTATCCTCTGTCAGAATGGCAATATAAATCTAGGTAATGGAGTCCAACAGTTTAACTTGCTCTTAATGATCAGGTTCACGGTTGATGTAACCTGCTCATTGTACAGTTAAATTGTTTAGGAACTTACTGGAGTGGAGTTTCTCCGGTGTGTGTCCGCCTGTGGACTTCCAGGTGATTTTTACGCTTAAAGGATTTCCCACACGTCTCACAGATGAAGTCTCTGACCCCTGTAGAAAGATTCTGTTACTTTAGAACTATGACATAACAAACATGAGAGTGTAGGAGCGGGTGAGAACGTGTCATTTTCTGTCACAGTTTCTGATTTTCTGTGTCCTATTTACAATGACTTCAAACACAGTTTAATAACATGGGTTCACTGCCTATTATGAAATCTATTAACAGGATATTACCATGCACATAAGGGACTGAAAAAGGTGAGGAACGGTCTAATTTTTTAAGAAAAAAAAAAAGAAAAAGTCATTAACCCATTTCAATTTCTCCATTTTAAATATTCCAAAAAAAACAAAACAATCAGATTTTATTTATATAGCACCAAATCATGACAAAAGTTATCTCATGACACTTTACATATAGAGCTGGTCAAAACCAGACTCTCAAGCCAATTTATAGAGCCCAACAGAATCCAGAAATGTACCTTTAAAGAGGAAAACTTGATTCTCTTTATTAAGTTATCATTCACTGCCAGTTACAACTATCCTAGTATTAGTTATCATTTTAGTACCAAAACAATGAACTATAGATAAAACATTGGTATCATTATTATGATCAAATAGCTGTTTCTAATTGGTCTGTACTTCATAAGACTTAGATCCCAACTTAAACTGTGAATCGTAATTAAAAACATAATGATATGATTATTTGGACAGACTGCCCACCCCTACACCAGTGTCTTTTCGAGCCCACCTGAATGGATAATCATATGTCGATGGAGGTGGTTTGACAGGTAGAACTTTTTTCCACAGCCTGGATGGGGACAGACCTTGGTCCTGCCTTTCCTGTGGACTAGGTTGACATGATTCTAAAAGGCAGGAGAGTAGAGCAGAAGGGAGTTATTTTAATCAATAGCTAAACAAGCCTCAGCATGTAAAGGATGATTGAAGAATGCACCTGAAAGCTGCTGATAGCCACATAGACTTGACTGCAGCCCTCGTATGGACAGTGGAACATCTTGAGCATCCCGTCAGCCTCAATGACAGGACCCCGCCTGTTTCTCTTTGATCTGACACTGCAAACACAGACACAGTCCAACCTCAGTTCATAATGCCTGCAATGTGGATGTACACTGAGCAAAAATATAAACACCCCATACACAGTACTTGTAGAACACAAGACGCGTGGCCCAAAATAAGCTCATGATGTCTTATAATTCTAAAACATGGTAAATTATATTAATTTGTAAACAAACATTGTGTCCATCTCTGTGAATGAGCACTTGGTAAGCGATCCAGTGATTCCACCCACAACACAGGTGTGGCATGTCCAGACGCTGCTCAAACAGCGTTAACAGTACTCAAGCACTCCTTATACTGGGGACAATAAAAGGACACCTCAAAATGTCACATTTCATCAGATGTCACCATGCCAACGATGTTACAAATCATGCGACAACATGCCAATGGCATACTTGATGCACGAATGTCCACCAGAGCGGTTGCTGAAATAACATTCCACAGGCCACAATTGACAACATTGTCAATTGGATGAGAAGGATCATTTTACAGGAGGCCAATGGTGGACACAAGGTACTGAGTGGTGATTTCTTTGAATTGGCCCCCACTATGTGCACATGAATGTTCTTGAATGCCTGACACCACAATTGTGTTCTAACGGACAGTAATCTGCACCATATTGATCAACAAAATAAATTGTGTGATCTAATATATTGTGCAACACCTATCAAAAATGTACAGTGTCACATGGGGCGTTTATATTTTTTGCTCAGTGTACATGGTGTAGAATATGTGCGCCACAGACCTGCTCAGACCCCTCTGCAGCTCCCTGTTGTCACTAAGCTCCAGAGAATCTACACTGGGCTGCAGCAACTGTTTGTCACTTAAACCTGCAGAGAAAGATGTGCAGAAATGATTAGAGAACCTTCTTTAACCCTACGTTAGTCACCTGGGGTGTTTCGACACCCCAACTTTTTTAAATTGCTCATAATTTCCAAATTAA
>JAPQRQ010000027.1:5556222-5567154 GCA_037367365.1 Apogon talboti | reverse complement strand
AGCATTGGGGTGTGCATACACCCCACGTGACCATTCATGTTTGAATAGGCCACGTGACCAACCAAGGGTTAAAACAATCTAGCAACATGTGTCTAATATTTTCACTGGTCTGTGAGTGGATGAAATCATTACAGTGTGTTTGATACACGGTGGCGTCTTGAACCCTGAACCATCTTAGGATTCATTTTAGATGTTTCTAATTATTGTTTATGCTATTCAACAGATGGTATTGACACATAAACAAGTCCCCATCCCATATGGATTTACAGTAGACACAAAACTATATCATTACTTAGTCTTAGTCATATTAAAATGACCTGAACATCTTTGGTCACATGACACTACAAACAAAGAACCTCGGCTTCAGTTCTGTGCTTTACAAATTAAAATCAGCTCCACAAAACATGTCCTCTGCAGAAATACAGGTCAGGTTTCTAAGGATGTCCGCCACTGAAACTAGGGGTATAAATATTCTCAAAATTCACAGGAACTTTATTGAATCAACTACAATATGGATATTAAGAACACTGAAAAAGAAGGTAAATTAAGTTTATGACTTAACTTCACATACATTTCTTGGAGCTGACTCTGGTTGTTTACAACCAAAAGCACACACTGAAAAATGTGCCCATAAATAGTATATAAAACCTAAGACAAGCTGCGACTGGACAAAGGATGTGGTTAGTGAATGGACACAATTTCTTTATTCAGGGTCAAATTCAAGCACTTTTAAGGGTTTTTCTTTTTTTTCCTGCGGAGCACCTCATTGGGGTAAAATACATATCCACAGAAATACATAGACTCAGGATTATTTTTGTCACTTTTTATCACAATGATGTACATAGTATTATGCTATAAACATCTACATTTATGTTTCATAATAGTGAAAATGTTTAGAAATTAAATCCCTTTTTTGGGATAAACTAAGTTTTATCCCAACTTCGCACCGAGACAAAGATTAAGATAAAAATGTACCTGGAGTTGACCTGAGAACACCTTGTAATTTATTTTTTGTCATACAGTTTTATTTTTCAAAATGTATCATCTCTCTGTAAGTGGCTTTGGCTTGCCATCTAACCTGGCAGAGTTAATATTAAAAATAAATAAATAAATCACATCACAGAGTTATAATTGCAAACCCTTTCAAGCACTTAAACTGAAATTCAAGCATTTTTCAGACCTTGAAAACACAACCTTGAAATACAAGCATTTTCAAGGATTTCAAGCACCTGTATGAACCCTGTTTATTTGATTACTTTCAGTTTTTAGTGGCTGGTTGGTTACATTTAGAGACTAAAACTACTTGTTTAGGTGTAGGATTTTTTAAAAATAAACACTTTTACAATCAATCAATAAATAACAATCATAACATTATATAACGTTATAATAAAGTTGGGTCCAAGCAAAATTTTTAAAAAGACAGAAAAAATTCTATAGACAGAATAAGCAGCACACAAAAAGTAAATAATAATTTAACTATGTCTCAGAAATGGAAGACACTCAATAAGAAGACTGGACTAAGAAATGGACAAAGTCATCTTATTTCAGGGGGAATAACTGGAATGATTCTCAAGCAAACTAGTTTTATGAATTTCTGCCTTATTTTTTGTGCACCTTCTTACGATACTTAAAGAATCTTTGAAGGTGTGCAGAGGTACCTGGCACCAAGACATAAGCTCCCAATCCTTTAAATTTGATAAGGTGTGACAAGTTTTATCAAGCACATCCTACAGATGCTCAGCTGCACTGAAAGTGGGTTGTCCACTCAACAAGACTTGTAGTTGTGGAGATGCTCTGATCCAGTCATCTAGACATCACAGTTTGGCTCTCATCAGATTCACTCAGATCCTTCCATTATTCATTTTGCTGCTTCTAGTACACCAACTTTGAGGACTAAAGGTCCACTTGTTGCCCACTGTATCTCACTCACTGAACACTGCTATTATAAGGAAATGATAAACACTATGGCCATTTCCCCTGTTGGTGATCTCCATGTTATGGCCGATCGGTGTATAGAACACTTATCTCTACAAATGATTGTGTGCAGATGCATCAGCCTAAATAAAATCAGAAACAGAACAACAACCCAGAAGACGGAGTCAATCCTTGAGACTGTGGATGTTTGTATAGATTCGGTGTAATTTCATTACCTTACAAACGTGTAACGTTTGTAAATCTGAGGGAACCCAATCAGAGTCAGACATCTTTAATGCATTTACACAAAGCTGTTCAGAAGAGAACTCACCTGTCACAGAGTCTTCATCTTCTACTGATCTGATTTTTGCATCAGAGGTGCACACCTGGTTGTAAGTGACTCCCCCGATGACGGTGCAGGTGACCTCCTCCACGCTGGCTCCGCCCATGTTGAGCTGGATGCCCTCTGATGCTAGAGCCTCATAGCTGGGCCCAGTGATGATAATTAGCTGAGGATGGTAGGAGAAAGATGCAGTGTTAACTCTGTGTTTAGAATTGATCATTAATCCTCTCTGTGAAATTCACTGACCCACCTGAGAGCCTTCCAACGCCGTCCTCTGGTCAGGAAGCTCACAGCTGGTGATCACCGTCTGCAGAGTCTGAGGGTCAAACAGCTCACTCTGGTTTTGAACTTGCATGGGAGGTGGCTCTGAGCTACTCAGACCCTGTGACAGCATCGAATCCTCATCTGTCTTTCCCAGTTTATCAGATAATGATGCCGTTACCGTAACACACTCATAACCGTGTGATACTGTCCTGATTTCTTCTTCTATGCTCCTCTCTCCTTCTCCTTCTCTGGTTTGTCTCAGATCATCACAGTCATCCTCTGATGGAAGGGGCTGAAATGCTGGTCCGGGGGATTCCTGCCGTCGCTCAATGACCATGTCCATGTCCCAGACGGGCTGTCCAGTCAGTGCAGAGTCCCTGGAAGCAGTTTCTGTACTCGGCTCGTGGTTAAGAGCTGTGGCTTGCTCTGCTGGGATCACAGCTGTATGCTGAACACCAGAAACATCCACATTTTCTTCCAAATCTGCAAAAGAATTAGATACATAAACATATTACATCTGCGTTTTCATACAATTTTATGACTTTACAACCTCAGAGAATGTCTACATTTATTCTCAGAAATGTTATTTTTCTCATGAATTTACATTTGTTGCAAAAAATGTTTCAGATATGCTCACAAATATACGACTTTTTAATCTCATTGACTGACATTTTTGTGCATATTTACCATTTTAATCTCAGAGTATTTGAGAATGTTAGAGAAAGTTTTTTTCTAGTAAATGTGTGAGTTTTATTTTTGAATTACCTGTTTTAAACTAAGAATACTCCACTTTTTCCTGCAAATTCATGAATTTATAATCTCAGAATTTTTTTCTTGTATATTTGCATTGTTTTCCAGAGTAAGTCATTTTAATCTCAGACCATATGCAATTTTTTTGTCTCCAAAATTTACTACTTTAATTTTACAACTTTTATACTGTCTAATAGAGAATATTAGAATAATGTTTCCCCTGTTATATTAAAGTTCATCAAAGTCCATCAAATGGAGAAACAAAACAACAGATAATGTTTTTTTGTGAGTTTGTTCTTGAAATCTTGAAAATTCTGGGTCCTCTTTCAGAACATTACCCCTGAAAATGTTTTACCTATATTGGTCCGGATGTGTGATTGTATATTAAGCTACTCATGGTATCAGTAAGGAAAATAAGAAAATGATTCTTCTGACCTTTGACCTGTTTGTTAGCATTTCTCCGTCTCTTCCTGCCCGCTGGACCTTCAGCTAAAGCTGCATGTGTTGCCACTAGAGTCTCTCCATCACCCTCTCCGTTCATCCCCTCCTCATGCTCAGAGTCACTGGCCTCCCTCTGTGGTGAGTAAAGGTACTGCACGAATGAGTGGTTAGAGTCGCACTGCCATATAGCGGCAGTGGAGAAGTTGGGCTGGGGCTCCAGGGCACTGAGCTGAGGCTCATGAGGGCAGGAACAAGAATGCTCCTGGTACCAACACACCAGACTGTGGAGGCTGGAGACATGCTCCTTCCTGCCTGAGAAACCAAAGTCAGACAAATAATAAGGTGAAATACTAAGGATTCCGCTGGAGATTTTAAGTGTGCAATCATATAATGTAAAAAAGCTGTAGAACTTCACATTGGTTTGAATATTTAACAAATAATGAATGAGCAACACATCTACAGATAAATTTTTCTTGACCTATATGATTATAAGTCTTGTGTACTAATAGACTCTAGTACAAGTACAGATTTAACTTGTGTATTGTAGTAAAAGTGAAAAAGTACAGACACTTAAAAGCTCTATGTAAATGCAGTAATGAAGTATTAGTACTTGGCTACTCCCTTTCTTTGTTAATATGTCAAAACTGACATTAAATATAGAGTGTAATATTTGTTACTAGCGATCTCATAGTCAAAACAATAATAACACAAGGCCCAGATCAAGCGAAAGTCAACATCAGTGTCAAAAATTAAAGTTTCACCTAGAATTTCTCAAATCGGCTAATTTTTTAGCTTAAGAACTCTATTTTATGGAACTGTTTACAAAATTTCAGTATTAGAAGTTCCGAGCCTACTGATCAATATAAAATGAAAACTAAAAAGGACTAAAATATGTAAATGCACTATTAACTTTAATAATATTTTTTCTTGCTTGTATAAGTGGTAATTTAAGTGAATCTGTAGGAAGTAATTATTCACCAGTACAAGAATATAGACAGGTTATGTACAGTCAAATTATTTGTAAAATATGCTCTGCTATTAGCTGTATATATCACTTCAGTTGTAATATGTATGTTAAATAAAAGTTTATTAGCATATTTGTAGTGTTTTAGTTCCAGCAAAGTCTTTTATTCTGACTACTGAACAAAGTAACAAACTGCTGCCCCCCGTCACAAGATATTTGTGTTCATAAAAACCTATCATTCAAACATTTTTATCCAATATTGATCACAATTGTAGTTCAACATCATAGCTAAAGCCCTATGTTTCATTTAGTATCAATTTCTTATGAAAACAGCATGTTTTGTACATTTGCATAAAGTGAAAAAAAAAGTTTGTTTTGAGTCCCATGTCATGCAGAAGTAATTCAAGTATTTTTACCCCAAAATGTTATTTCTGTAAATTGTAACATGTGTCATGTGAAATTACTTACTGAGACCTATTCATACATGTATTAAACATGAAGATAAGTTATTTAGTTTTCAACACAGAGCTTATTGAACATGAAATGTGTCCCTGTGTCACCACTTGATCTTGCCCAGAAGCAGCAGGTGCTGATGCTGTGAAGTAGAATGGGATGATGAGAGACGTGTTTTTACCACTGTTGCCTCTGAAAATCTACCTGGTATGACTTGGGAAGAAACCATTTTTACAGACTATGTACTGCATTAAAGTTTTATACTCATCCTATGTCTCTTTTGTTAGTTTTTTCTTTCTTTAAATTGAGCTTTATTACACATGTTTCACAGTCAGTCTGAGTCATTAAATTCCAGCCAAAACAGGCTTAAGTTATTCATCTAAATTTAATTTGGTTTTATTGTGTCTAACTTGGCATCTGGCAATATGGATTATTATAATTATTATTTTATGACATTGTTTCTTATCATTTTTTGACTGAAAACCTATCTTCCTAATCCTTTTTTCTGTTGAAGTCAGATTTCTAACTGACATAACTATAATCATATTTCTATTTTAACGTATTTTACAAGTTAATGTCCAAGCACACCTACTTATTGCTGTTTACAACCAGTTTTCTCTCACATAATGTGGGCAAAATGTAACCTATACTTCAGTCTATGAAGGTTTAATTAGTGATTTGACATTACTGATGTTTCCCAATATCAGTGGCACCACCTACCTTTTTTGTGACGTGTTGGGATCTCTGGAGAAATCTTCTTTCTGTAAAGCACAATCATTTGAATGAATCATGAAAATTTAGCAGAAATGCAGACAGTATTACCAGACAGAGGAGAGGGACGACTGATATTAGAGCACACACGCACTCTCTGTCACTGTTACATAGCAGACCTACCCGCAGTACTTCTGCTGGTACTTGTCTCCATAGGTGGAGTTGAGCAGGATCAGGTACTCTGCCAGTCCAGCATCACTCAGACTGGTCCGTCTGCGGAGCTCACTCCATAGCTTGTGCGATTCTCCCAGGTAAACCCTTCTAACGTCGTACTTTTTTCGGGATTCAAGACGTCTCTGTGCTCGGTCCGAGTCTGTGAGCCTGGGCCTTCCTCTACAACGCCTGAAGCCTCCTTTCCCTGGGTCCCCTGTCTGGTCAACGTCCAGGGGAACCTCCAGATCTGCCAGGCTTTGCGCCATCTTGGCCACAACAGCTGATGTTGTGATTGCAGCAAAGCGGAAGTTGTCGGACGTAAACCGGAAGCTATGACTGGGAGGACTTCTTTGCTTGTCTACCTAAAACACCTCTGTGTAAACGTCGAATACAAGTTCTAAACCCGTGAATAAGTAAATGTGTGCTGAAATGGTTGCTGGCCACAGGGGGAACCGAGGCGGAAACGGGGCGGAACTGTAGAAAAATAGAGGCATTTTCCACCCGGACCTCAGCTGCACGAACACCAGTATGCAACATGTAAACAACCGCGGGAAACTTCAACATGCTTGTCCAGTAATAAGAGAAGTTTATACGTCTAAAGTCAGTGATATCAGCCATGACAGACATTTTAACGCTTGTGTTTAAGACTTTTATGTCTCAAAGTGATTTGGCGACGGGACAGGAAGTGGTGCCCGGGCCGGGCCGCAGCGCACTGCTGCTGGGGGAGAACAGCCTGGGCCGCTCCGTGCTGCTGCTGGCCGCCGTGACAGCTGCCTCACAGATGGACCTGAGGGTGATGTTCTTCACCCAGACGCAGATTCAGAGCCTCCCGGTGTCTCTGCAGAAGCACATTCCCAACCTCAGTCCAGGAAGTTTAAAGGTACAAGTCACTGCCTATGGCTTTTCACTGGCAACAGGGCGATATTCACCTGTCAGTGGTTTATTCATTTGATAGCTCAACACAGATTTGATAGTAACGACAAACCATGAAACAAAATCAGCTCATTTGGACCTGATGAAAACTGAAAGATTGTATAATTACATAAGAGGGAAAGCAGCAAATTGTTACCCTGATGATTGTTGAACCAGAAAAAGGTTTACATCCTCGCTTTTGACATGTGAATTTGTTCTCATAAAGTGAAATTGTTCAATGTAACAGGAATGTCACTGACAATGTTACTATAAAAAGTCATTTTATAGTGGTGTTGGCAGTGAAATTCCTGTCACATCAAACCACTTTTTACTGTGTTATGTCCAGTGAGAGAAAAAGAGCTGAAAATATTGAGTAGGGGAGAAAAATGCACTGGTCTCCAAGTAGAATGCCTCCTGAAGAGATAGTTGAAACCATACCAAGTTTGAGTCACCAATAAAGAAAATTTAAGTCAAAATGCTGGTTGGCAGTAGTTTCCAAGATACATTCTTGGGTCATAATGTGAAATTCTGTAGAATAATGAGAGAATGGGTATAAACCAAAAGGAACTCAGCACTACTGTGAGGTGTATAACCTACTTTAGGCAAGGCAAGGCAAATTCATTTGTATAGCACAATTCATACACAGGGCAATTCACAGTGCTTTACAAGAATGGAAAAGAGACTATTTAAAAACACACAATTACAATTAAAACATAATAAATAAACATAAATAATAATCAATTAAAATAAACTAAAAGAGAAGGGTGCAGATAGAACACTTTCAGTTGTTATATTCACAGGTGAACAGAGCTGTTTTCAGCCTGGACTTAAATATTGTCAGAGTAGAGGCCTGTCTCACATCATCAGGAAGACTGTTCTAGAGTTTAACTGCATGGAACTGAAACACAGCTTCACCGTGTTTAGTCCTGACTCTGGGCACCAGTAGAAGACCTGTCCCTGAGGTTCACAGGGTCCAAGATAGTTCATATGGGACCAACATGTCAGAGGTGTACTTTGGTGCTAGACCATGGAGAAACTTATACACGAGCAGAGCTGTTTTAAAGTCAGTTCTCTGAGCGACAGGAAGCCAGTGCAGAGACCTGAGCACAGGAGTAATATGGTCGTACTTCCTGGTTCTAGTCAGGACCTGAGCAGCAGCGTTCTGGATGTACTACAGCTGTCTTACAGCTCATTTAGAGAGTCCAGTGAGAAGGCCGTTACAGTAGTCTCACCTGCTAGAGATAAATGCATGGATAAGTCTCTCTAAGTCTGGTTTACACAGTAAACCTTTGATTTTAGCAATGTTTACTGATGATGATGTTAGTGATTTCATGTGGCTGTTAAAGTTTAGGTTTGAGTCCATTGTTACCCCAAGATTTGTAACCTGATATTTGGCTTTTAATGTAAGCGATTCAAGATGACTACTGACACTTTCTCTTGGTTTTTGTGGGCCGAAGACAATGACTTCAATCTTTTCTGAGTTTAGCTGGGGAAAGTTGTTTTGCATCCACACAGTGATCTGTTGGAGGCAGTGACAGAGTGAGTCCAAAGGCCCATATTTTCTGGCTGTCAGCAAGATGTAAATCTGAGTGTCATCTGCATAGTTGTGGTAGGACACGTTATTACTGCGTATTAACTGGCTGAGGGGCAACATGTAAAGATTGAACAAAAGAGGTTCCAGTGTGGACCCCAGGGGGACCCCACAGGTCACTGCCATTTGGTCTGAGACACAGTTTCAGATTTGAACAAAGTACTTCCCGTCCTCAAGATAGGACTTGAACCATTTCAGGGCAGGACCAGAGATGCCTACCCAGTCCTCTAACCTCTGTAACGAGGTCACATTATTGACTGTGTCAAACACAGCACTCAGATCCAGCAGGACTAAGACTGAGACTTTACCTGCATCAGTGTTCAGACGGATGTCATTGGTCACCTTGATAAGAGCAGTCTCAGTGCTGTGATGGGGCCTGAAACCTGATTGGAAATCATCAAAGCAGTTGTTCAGTTAAAGAAAGTCAGAGAGCTGTTGGTAAACAACTTTCTTAAGGACTTTACCTAAAAACGGCAGGTTTGATATGGGCTGATAGTTGTTCAGTACTGTGGCATCCAGACTAGTCTTCTTTAGGAGAGGTCTAATGACAGCAGTTTTCAAGGCCCTGGGAAATGGTTCAGATTGTAATGAAATGTTAACTAAATGAGTAAACTGGGGTAACAAACTGCTCAGCACAGATTTTAGAAATCTAATGGGCAACTTGTCGAGGCAACATGTGGCTGAACTCAAACCAGAGATGGTCTCTTGGACTGTTTTGTCTGTGACAGGTGTGAAGTGTGTCAGCTCTAGGTGTCTGGAAGACTGCAGTGTTAACTGTGTTGTGGGATTAATTGAATGTTTAATGCCCTGAACTTTGTCATTAAAGAATATTGCAAACTCATCGCACTTAGATGTGGAAACTAGTTCTGACAAAATTAAATGTTAGGTGCATAACTAAATAACAAAATCATGTGAGACTCATATGATCTCTCATAGTCAGTGAGATAAAGGCAATGCCAGTCCGTCATTGTTTCCACAAGTTACACTGTTGTAGTCAAATAGTTTCAGTCACTCATTACATTTGTTGAAGTCACATTTCCAACTTTTTTGTAACGAATGTCTACGATGTCTGGCTTGTGGGATGCCCTGTGGCATGTTACAATGTTTCCTCCAACATTAAAGAGCCTCTCAGACAAGGCTTGCATGGCTTGCATGCTTAGTCTTGGAAAGTTGTCTCCATGTTTCTTCCACCACTGAAGAGGATCAGCATCTTCACTTATCTCAAGGGTCAATAGGTAGCTTTCTACCTGAGTTCTAACTTTGTCTTCCTGTGACAGGGAGGAAGAGGGCACATTCTTCTTTTGGAAGAAGCTTGCCAAGTGTCTCCTTTTCTTTGGTGCAGGGTGAGGTTGAGCTGCTTCTTCCTGGCGCATCTGCAGGGTTGATCCAGGCTCTGGTGTGGTTTTGTCAATAGGGAGATTCAGCAGCTCTGTGACAGCTGTCTTAATGCGTTCCACCATCTCAGGATGAATGTACGCTGTGTGGGAACCTGGGATCCATAAGTGAGGCCATGTCCAAGAGTTTGTCTTTGTCAGAGTCAGCGTAACTCAGTCATATAACTCAGGATTTTTTCTATGATAGTTTTTGTGAGCTCAGTGTCATTGTCTTTGGGCTTGAGGAGACTGCTTCTGAATATGCTGAGAGATGGTTTGATGACAGAGACAGTCATGTAACTGTCCCAGACAGCGCATTGGTAAAATCTTGCAGTGGTTTAACGGCTTTATTCACAGACTCCAAAACTTCAAGGTTTTGCCAGGTGGGCACGAGGTGCCTGCACTTCTTATTTGACCCCAGGACACATCCTATGGCTTTCTCTTGTTCCAGAATACATTCTGTCATCGCTTGTCTGGACCCCCACCTGTTTGGGGACTCTGTGATGAGCAGAGACACGACGACACAGACAGTATTGTGCAAAAGTTTTGGGCCGGCTTTAGGTTTTGTTCTTTTTGCAGGTTTGAAATGAACATACATGTTTATTTCTCAGTCTCTTTTCTTCAGATACAACAAGAAAGTAGATTAAATACATGCACAGCCTTAAAAGACACAAAACTTAACTGAATGGATTTTAAAGGTTAAACATCTGACATGTGTTGAATGAAACCTGGTGTAAAACATGATAAAATAAAATGAATGCAATAAAACTCATAGTTTGAACAAAAGGGTTAAAGACATGTTAAGTTCAAAGGGAAGTCACACTAAATACAACCACTTTGGTTTATTAATAATAATAAAAATAATAATAATAATAATAATAATAATGCATTCGATTTCTATAGCGCTTTTCAAGGCACCCAAAGCCCTTTACATTATTGATGCATTATTCTTTCGCTCTCACAGTCACACTCTGGTGGTGGTAAACTACGTTTGTATCCACAG
>JAPQRQ010000027.1:5531160-5545841 GCA_037367365.1 Apogon talboti | reverse complement strand
TGTTGGAAGAGGGAAATATCTAAAACCTGCAGGGACACCGGCCCTCGAGGACCAGGATTGCCCACCCCTGTTATAGAACATTTCTGATATACAAGGTAGGACACTAACTGCTCAGCACACAGACATTACATTAACTATTAACTATTAATATTAGGTATAAACCACATGTAATGGTGTAGTCCTGTGCAGACCAGGGATGATTTGAATAGAAACTGCATATATACATCCAGGGGACTCTCCTTTGTAAGTCCTACCTTACTCCTGTGGTGTCAGCTGGCTCCTTGTTCCAGTAAGAGCACTTTCTTAACAGTTGATGGGTGGCTTTGTGGCTTTGGGTGAACATCCAAACCCTCCACAAAGCCCACTTCAAGCCTCAGTCCATGTACAGCCTGTCTACCTTCCCTCCTTTTCAGCAGTCACCATGGAGAGAGTATTGCCTCTGCAGGAAGGGTCCTCTGTAAACTGGGATCTCATTCTTGTAGTCATGGGCATAGAGAGCCACTCTCCCGATGTCATCTAGTCTGCTCATTGGGCTGTAATCCATAGAGACCCCTGAGTCCGCCACTGCCATGTAGGTGTAGCCAGGGCACTTGGAAGTCCCAGCGTGGTTTGGGTACTCAAAGCTGGACTGGGAGGACAGATGACCTGAACCAGAGCCCAAGTCAGAGTGAGATTCAGACAAGATGGTCTTTCTGGAGGTGAAAAGCACCTCAAGCGGTAAAGTCTCCTCAAGAGGATCATTCGGATGTTCGTCTTCACTGTGGTTGTTTTTACTCAGGGTGATGTAGGTGTCTTGAGACTCCAACAAAGAAGACTGGGAGCATGGGATGGGGTGCTGATGCATGGCCCTTAAGCGATCCATCAGCCAGTTGTCACTTTGGGTCGAATCTCCTCTTTCCAATGGCTCTCTCACCTCGAGTCCTGTCTTTGTATCGTCCTTTCTGCCAAGGGATAAAGCTCTAGAGGCTTTGGGCGGCAGAGGAGGGGAGGGTAACGAGGGGCTCAGGCAGAGCTCTGACAGGACCTCCAGAGGAGACGGACATTCTTCTGAGTAGAAGTAAGTTGGTCTCAACCACAAGTTTCCATTGGTGTGTCCTAACCACTCCTGTCCAATAAAAGAACAAAGGATTATGAAAGGTGTACAGTCATGTCACTTTCACTTTGTACAGTCGTATGGTGTGACCCCTCCCCCGTCACCGCTTCCATCACCAGCATGTGCCCCCTTAACATTCCTGATTGCCACCTCATATATGACTATCTGGAACCGGACCCTGCATCATCTGTTATTATTGTCTGTGCATACTGTGTATGTTATATTTTCTGAGCAGAGATGAAAATGTAAAAGACAGTTAATGTAAACAAACCCGTTTGTACTCTTTTATTCCCTCACCTAATGAAAATCGATAAGAGAATCGATAAGGAATCGGATCGATAAGCAAAATCAATAATGGAATCAGAATTGTTAAATTCTTATCAATTCCCATCCCTATACTTCAAACACCTTGCCTCCAGTGCTGCTACTCACACTGGTGTATGAATGTGTGAATGTTTGGTGGTGGTCGGAGGGGCCGTTGGCGCTGGTTGGCAGCCACGCCTCTGTCAGTCTGCCCCAGGGCAGCTGTGGATACAAATGTAGTTTACCACCACCAGAGTGAGAGTGAATGAATAATGGATCCATCGTACACGCTTTGAGTATGCGTTAATAGAAAAGTGCTATGTAAATCTAATCCATTATTATTATTATTATATTCATATCATGATCCAGAGTGTGTTAGTGCCCTGGCAATTGTGTTTATAAAACTGAAATCCCACCTGAAAGTTTCCATCGTAGACAGTGAAAAGGCCTTGGAACTTGCTGTCAGGAGTTGGGATAGCAGGCCAGATCTTATTCATAAGAAACCTGCAAAAAGCATAGAAACTGAAAAAGTGTTTTCCCATCAGTTATGGAGGAAACCTTGACTATGGTTGTGTTTGTGCTAAACTGACCTGCGATAGGATAGAAGCATCATGATAGACACAATAAGGAGGATGACAGAGATGATCACAATCAGAGACACGATGAGTGGATCGAGTTCTGGGAGCAACACAGAATAATCAAAAAACAAGGACACAGGAAAAAACTAAACAAAATAAATAAAACCAATCTAAATGACATCTTTGTAAGCACAGTTATAGTGGCCACGATGAATACATGACAGGACGAAATGACTCCCATAACCCATAAAGAACCAGTACTACTTCGTAATTTTTCTCTCCATTGTGATTTATCACCATTTAGTTATTCTAATATAACCTCTGTATTTTGTATTTTACAGTGAAAATCTGGTATTTTCCTATATTTAATTTACTGATCACAGATTCATAAAGCTCAGATTAAAGTTGAGGTTTATTATATCACAAAACAGAAAGCTGAACAAAAAGTGACTTTTTCAGCAGACATAATTAACTGAACATAAAATAACTGCAGAACCTCTGAATATCCAAATGGGTTATATCTGATGACCATGAAGAGATGACAAACTGCATTTTACCTCAGCTATTTAGATGTACTGATAGGTTTAGTGGTTCTGAATTTATTACCCATTTTAGATCAGTAGATAACTTTGGTTACCTTAACCACCTACAGTCGGTAAGGCCAAAATGCGTGTATTAGACTTAATTTGAAAAGGAATCTTCTTGTGTATGGATTTAACATTTCTTTGACATACAACAGAAACATCATCAGTGGCTCAAATGTTACCTTGATCCTCCATACACTCACCTGCAGGCAGGGTTTCCACAAACACCGGGTCACTCCAGGCGCTCCAGTATCCGCTGTAGCTGATCCCGTCCAGCTTCACCCGGACTCTCACCTTGTACTTCATCCCTGGCTGCAGGCCTCTAAGGATCGACTCTGAGCTCGCCCACACCACCTCCACCTGCAAAACAGTCTTCAACTCATCAATCCAGATCTGATGAAACAAACCTGTTGCTCAAAGCTTAATTCAATGTGGAACGGCGAGAGTAATACCTGCCCCACTTGGCTGTCCTCGGCGGTGTAGCTGACCTCATACATCATGCTGTCGTCCATGTACTTGAGAGGGGGAGGCACCCAGGTGACATTCAGCTGGCCTTGGTGACCAGTTCGGCTTACTGTCACATTAGCGGGAGGGTCCAGCAGAACTGAGGGTCGAGCAGAAAGGGAAATTTAGCTTTGAATGAGAAAAGTTTATCTGCCACATCGGTGAAATATCTTACAGGTAAGCTCAATGAGGAGGCTACGGTTGTAGATTGGCTTCCCCTCCCGGTTAATTTGGATGTCCATCTGGACAAACATCTGGGTTTGGTTCAGATGGCAAACAAACAGTCTTTTCCCTCCTGGCACACGAAGTGCTCTCAGTGGACACCTGCTGCTGTTTTCATTCCTACAAAGATGCCAACAAAAACATGACAATTTAAGTGTGGAATGAGGCAAAGAATTCTTTTACAGTCTTTCTTTTTTCTACATCAAGCTATTTAATCACCATAACTTTAAAAAAGAGCAAAAAAAATGAAGATAAACATCAACTTCGAGCTACAGTTGTTGATCATTTTAAACACCACATTCTTCTTATTATAGTGACAGTGAATGATGCTTACTGGTAGGTGTACATGAAGGCGTACTGATCCACAGAGCCAGCTCTCTCCTCATCTTCGGCCCAGAAGCACGTGAAGTCCTTTCTACCTTGAGCAAAACACTTAGGGTTCTCTGGCTCCTGTTCCAGCAGCATGGACACTATTGGGTGAAACAAGTGTGAGATGACCATGTGGGTTCAGCTGCTTTGCACACAATAATGGTACCTATGTCATATATGTCATATATATATATATATATCAAATATAACTACCTGTTATAACATCACCACGACTGATACGTTGAGGAATATTTTTTTTCAAACAAATGTCCATTAAAAGGTTCTATTGCTCCTTTAAAATGGTGATGACAAACTTATTTCAAGCTATTTCACTCATAGATGCTGCGATCTTGTGTCCTTTAAAGGTACAGAAGATGCAGAGAAAATATGTCCTACCTTTCTTTTCGAAATCTCGTGCGCCCTGGGCGAAGTAGGAAGCTCGTGAGGTGGCGCAGATAATCAGGTAAAGTGCCAACAATCGACTCGGGTGATCACATGTCATCCTTTTGTCCTCTCTGTGAACAGAAGAAAGACTTTGGCTTTCTGTTATTCGTCTGCATAACTGGAGAACAACCTGCCAGAAACGCGACCGCCGCAGCTCTGGTCTCAGAGGGAGGTTTGTTTGTTTTTTTTTTTGTTTTAGATATTGTGGATAGCGGCGACGCGGTTACGCGCCTGCATGAGTGCGATAAGGTATGTTGGAGACAAGCTGTTTACTTTCACCCAAAACTAGTGAAGAAGAGGAGGTGGGGCAAGTGTAAAGTGTACTCCGGCGGGAATCACGCACTCATTGATGTTTACAACTTGTATCTGCTGAATATGAGAGAAAGAGAGACTGTGCCTTTTACGTGGCCCGTGCGTAAAACCAGTGTGTAAATAAAATAAGTTCTGCTTACTGACATAAAATCAAAAAGACAGAATTTGAAGAAAAATAAACAGAAGCAAAGAACGCGAACTAAAACCGAAAGGGAACTGTAAAATCTGATTTTTATTCTCCCCCAATGTTGACGGTGCATACCGTACAAGAATGAGAAGTAACTGCATAACATGGGACCTTTGATAAACAAAGTAAATAAATACATAGTTTTGTAAATCCAACTTTATATCATGCATTTTTTCAATGTACCCTTTTCAGCCTCTGGATAATGAAGGCTTTACCTATACTTAACCTTAGTAAAAACTCAACTAAAACTAATTAATTCCTCAGAATAACAATAAAACTGTATACTTTACATAGATAAATAGATAGAATGGCTTTTAATTAAGAAACTATCGAAACTCATACACCTATGAAGCAAACCTTAAACGGTTTCTTATCTCCACGGTGCATTCATGTGTTTTCTTCGTTTGGCCGTCACTATCAGAGCAGCAGAAGGCCCTGTTTCTCCACTCGCGGTAAGTAGTGGATAAGGGGACGTAGCGGCCCATCCCCTTCAGTTTAAATCTAATTCAGCGCTCTTGCATCAACTAGGAGGGGAAAAAAGCATAGCCATATGGTCACTGGTGTAAAAAAGTGCAGGATTTCATCAGCCCTGAGTGAAAACTAAAGAAAAGAAACAAACGACGAAAACGAAGCAGCAAAAACAATGTTTAAGATGCAACAGGATAAAAAAAACACACACTTAAGTTGAAAAAAGTGCAACAAGAGGCCAACAACTTATTATAAGACCTAATAAGATGAGAAGCGCATAAGACTCATTAAAAACAAGATGTGAAACGCAACAAGATTAAAACGTCAATCATAAATTACATTGGAGGTGCTACTCACAGCGAGTGTTGTGTTCACTGGAAAATATGGGCAGGTTACTTTTAAAATTATGGCAAAAGTTGTGAATTAAAATTAAGTGCAACTTTAACATAACAAAATTAATTTCACAAGAAAATGAGATTCAGAGTTTATTCAAGATGTATTTAGTACCTGGATGTTTCTATCTTAGATCTACTAAGGCTCCATGTAAAATGTGGTTAGATTGACTTATTTTAGTAAATTTTACTCATGTTTTTGGGAAATGTAAATCTACTCAATAACATGATGTTCCATTTTGTTGGTCTAGTTGATCTACCAAATAGCATCTGTAATTGTTCACAATATTTATACAGTACACGTGGGTCATACATAGCTGGCATTGAATTAAAGTGATACTTAGAACAACATGAAACAACATTTTAGGTTGAAACTGAATAATAAGTCACTTTAAGTAATATTTAATGTCAAAGATTTTACTGTCAGAGAAATCAATTTCCTTAGTCTTCTGTTAAGCAAGCTCCCTGTTATTATATACATAAGATTTTTCATCTGCAATGGATTAAGATTTTATTAATAAATAGGTTAGATGTCTTTAATTCAGGTTCATATCTGTTAAAACTACCTCTAGCCTGTTAAAGTATAAGTTCACCCCAGTCCCAGTCTTGACAGTGTATATGCATCAGGTTTCTCCATAATGATCTTAAGACAGTTGTTTAATGAATATATTCTTTATTTTCATACACACATTCAACATATCCAATTTAGTTTTCTTATGCAATTTCTTTAATCAAAGTGTCCACCAAACATACCTATGATAAAGTGATTTACAGATCAAGAACACGAAAACAAAGAGAACATAAACATTAAGAAACTTTAGAAAGACTATATCCATGACTAACATCTTCAGATGCTACAAATTATTTGTGAAAGAGCTGGAGTCTGCTCATTTTCACTGACAAACTTGGCAGATACTGGATAAAGTGGTTAAAATGTAATGTCACCTTTAGCGCAGGCAAAGTGTGTTTAAGCAGCAGCAAGTCTCACAGCCATGATACTGTTCTGAATTAAAACGCACAGTGCTTTACATAAGCATTTCAATACAATCTTAATGTGGTGAGTCAGTGGTCTGAGCCCTGGACACAACCTCTTTACATTAAAGTTCACTTTGAGATGATATCAGTCGTGCGATATTTGTGAAACTGTATCAGGATACAGCAGCGTGCGCTGACAGAGGAGATAAACTGACCACAAACACAAACAGTGGAGTGTGAGACACTGGTAGGAACGGTGGTCCGCAGAGGCTGTGGTTTTAACACTAACTGACAGACTGTGACCAGCATATGTTCTAATAGCACTGAGGAGGACAAACACGTCCTCAGGTGAGAGTCTATCAATGAATGACCTGACACACACACACAAACCTCTGCAATCTGTTTTTATCTGGAGACTGATCAATGCAACAAAAGTCATTTCATCAACAAGTGGTGAACACATATTCACACACACAACCTAATTTAATCATAAACAGTAAGACAAAGATTACAGTAATGGGATCTAAAGTGACAGAGGCCTTTTAACCAACAACTGCTTTCATTTCATTCTGTACCACCTTTTCCTGATAACAGCAATAACTTATCCTTCTCAGAGATCAGTGTTCTTCCCTTTCTGAGTATAAACACACACACTCTGCAATGCACATTCTGAAAAACATTATGATTATGTCAGTAATGAGAAATTAAAAACAGATTGTTTATCACTATAGCACTACATATAAACTGTAGGTTTGCCATGCGTGCTGTTTGGTCATGCTGCAGGTAGGGGGAGCAGTGTGTGTTATGTGTCATGGTGTGTGTGTGTGTGTGTGTGTGTGTGAAAGAGAAGGAAGGAACATTGGCACAAAGAGGGTAAGTGAGGATATGTATGTGAAGCAGGTCATGTGACATACACGTGTTGGCAGTGTTAAACGGCTTTATCACATGAGTGTGTTACTTTGTGGGCGGGGCAGAGCTCAACATTAAATGCAGTGAAGAAGAAAAGGAGGCAAAATGTGGTGAGGGACCAATGTTATGATGAGGTCCACTGTCTCCTCAGTGTGGGCTACATTCAAACTGGCAAAAGTTGTCCCAATTAGCATTTTTCGCTCAGATCTGTTATTTTTTTTCATGGAAGTGAACAGAAAACGTCACATGGAATCTGACCTTTACAATTCTTATTCCACCTACTTTCACATCTAAAGCACATAGCGATCTGACATCTAGAAATTTCATGTGACTTCTGCATTATTCTGGGTTGACATTCTCTGCACTGGAGGGTTCAGTCACATACTATGAAGTGGGTCAAAAGAGCTCAACTGTAAACATGTACAGGAGTAAAATGAAAAATACACATTAAAGGGTCAGTGTGTGATATTTAGTGGCATCCAGCAGTGTAGCTCCAAAAGGATCACCCCCACCCTCAAACCCACAGAAGCCCCTTGTTAAAGCTAAGGAACTATGAAGATATTAACTCTACAAACACAGTAGGAGGCAAAAACACACCCCAAATGCTGGATACCATCTGTAGAACGATAAGAAGGACAAAAGGAAGAGCATTCTGAGCTACTGTAGGAACATCAGTGACCTGCTCCCTCTACATGTAACCAGCTTATTCTAAGGTCATGAAAAGGTTCTCAGTTTTGTGTGAACATTACATTCCTCTTCTGCATTTAAATCTTCCTAAATCCCCCATAAAGGTCACACACTGGACCTGGATAATGCAGCAGTAATGTGGATCCAAAAACATTATATATAATCTCTAAACACTAACAGGCACCAGTGCATAATAACTACTTGCATATTATTTTGTAATTCAGTTTAATATAAAGCTTTGAATTCACAACTTCTAATTTTGGTGAAGTATTTTCCATGTGATACTAGTACATTTAATGAAGGGGATGTTCTGAAAGTGGTTCAGTACAGGACTATGACTAAAAAACAAAACATTGGAATCTGATATTGCCTGTGTTAAAAATTAAATAAATGCAATACCACTGATGGCTACTAGATGGTGTCTCTACAAAGTTCCATAGAACTAAACTTTGGAACTAAAGTCCAAATTTTATTTGGACTGTCTAAGTAGTATTCTGGTGGTCCATCTTTAAACTATTACCTTAATATGGATGCTAACTTCACTTCTTATACAGTCTACGGAACAGCCAACAAAATCAGACCTGAGCAGTAAACCTGAATTGAGGACTAAGGCTGGCAGTGTGAATGTAGACTTATAGACAATTTATGAATCCCGACATCAACATCCCAATCCCAACATGCATAGAAAGAGATATGTAACTCAAAGGTGTAGGACACATATAAAATACTACTAGGCTAGCGGTGGACACTGCATGGGGCCCTAGTGGACAACTATCAGCTCACAGCAGATGATGGGCCGAGGTAGCAGAGACCAAGTGGGCTTCTATACCGTAGTGGAAACAAAGATAGAGCGGCCTGACAGCACTGATGTAGATTAGCTGTTAACGACCTGGCCATTGGTTAGCACTGGACAGAACAAAGGTGGGCGTGTCTGGACAGAGGAGACTGGAAGAGGCGTAGCACGCCCATGGCTGAGGCACGGAGAAGGGTTTGGTCCTGTATCAGTATCAGTGCTTGTGTATGCGTATATGTATTTATACTCCTGGACTGGAAAAGAAGTGTATGGCTTAGCAGGCGCAGCCCCCTTGGCTCTCTGAAGGTGAGTCTTTAAGGCCCTGGTTCCTGTGGTTAGTCATGAGGTTCATGTCTCCCTCCATGCTCTCGTTCATCTTCTCGCAGATGACGTCCACCAGCCGCTCAAACACCTGCTTCACGTTGATGTTGTCCTTCGCACTGGCCTCAAAGAACTGGAAACCTGAGGGCGAATAAACACAATGTGATTTAAGTTCAGTTATTGTATTACTATGACAGTTTATAGTGAGTCAATTTGGCCTGAACATTGTGAAGGTAATGTGACTGTTATAATAATACAGCATGAGGAATGACTTGATGGACTGAGATTTAACACATCAGGCAACACTTGTGCTGCAGTGTCTCTGGTCCTCTACAATACACAGACCAACCGTCTACCTTCTTCTCTAGTGATATGTATGAGATAAACCCCCTGCTACAAGGGACAATAACAAAAAATGAAAGGTAGAGCATAGAGAGAATAAAAAAGAAGACCCTGCCCCTGATGTGGTTTAATGTTGTAAAATAAACGTCTCATTCCACATGAAAAACACCAAAATAGTTCAAATACAAAGAGTGTACTGTTTTATGGAAACCAGTCAATGAACATCATAATCTTTAAACCTTTTATTGCAGTGAAGCAGTTTCTGATCTTTAATATTATACTTAATTCCATAATTGTAACGCATGTTCAGTTTCAGTGAATCCATGAGTGAAAGTTTACATATGAAGAGTATGATATGAATGTTTGATCCATTCCTGCATTTCAGTCTTTTTAATTAGAATGTGTGTGTGTCTCTTACATTACATTTGCATCAGAGCCATGGCAGATCTACAATACTTACAAATGTTTGTATTTTCTTATCAACGTTCCTCCCACTTCACAACTAGTTTGATAACTGTTACATCAGCAAATTTGGCTAGCCTACGTAGACAACAGATACAGGTTTGAGCTTTTTGGATTTTCTTTTTCTTTTACCTAGTTCCTCTGCTAGCCGCTGGCCATCCTCTGTGGGTACAAGCCTGTCGTCCTCCAGGTCACACTTGTTACCAACCAGGATCACCTGAGCATTGTCCCATGAGTAGGTTTTAATCTGCGTTGCCCTGTAGAAAAGATGCATATTGACATTACATTTACATGAAACTTTTTCTGTTGTCAAATTTTACCAGACTGCCAGAAAAACAGTACATACATATGATCTCAATGCAAATTTTATACAAAGAGGCAAATAAAAATATTAATCTCCAGTTTGCCCAAATATGTTTTCAGAATATCTGTGTAGAAAGAATAGATGTGGCCTCTAGACAGATCCTTAATTAATTGAAGAATCCAAGAAAAAAAAAACTGCTTGGCTTTTGGCCTTATACCTCCAAACTTATTAGCCAATTAACACCAGTGTTTTTTGAGAGATTTTTAGGCAAGCAGACAAACTGGACCAGTAACAGAAGTTCTCTTACCAGTCCTGAACGGCAGTGAAAGAGTCCTGGTTGGTGATGTCGTACATGAGCAGGAAGCCCATGGCTCCTCTGTAGTAAGCTGTAGTGATGGTACGGTAGCGCTCCTGTCCCGCTGTGTCCTGGATTTACACAAACACACTTATAAATACAGTTGGTCTGTTCATAGGTCATAATATCGAGGTACTATGATTTCACACCACAAGAGGGCACTGTTCTCCAACTATTTCCTTTACTGCTCCAGAGGCCTGTGTGTGGACTGAACACAACATTAGGACATGGGGTGTTTTAATTAAACAACGGTAATGAATGGTTGTAAATCTGTCCATTTTTCTGGACACTGACAAGTTTGTAATAAGCCATTTCAATTCCATTGCATTTATAGCTTCATAATAGATATGAAACTAAAGGTTGAATGACCTGCCAGTGGAGTCCAGTCAGTCAGTCAGTCATCTTCTGAACTGCTTAATCCTTGAGAGGGTTGTGGGGCTGCTGGAGCCTATCCCAGCTACCTTTGGTCGAAGGGTACACCAGGGTACACCCTGGACATGTCGCCAGTTCATCGCAGGGTTGACATACAGACAAACAACCAATTACTCTCACATTCACACCTATGGGCAATTGTATCTTGACCACTTAACCTATTAGTGCATGTCTTTGGATGGTGGGAGGTCCCCGAAGAGATTAGAGAACCCATGCAAACACGGGGAGAACATGCAAACCCCACACAGCACTGCACCCCTAGCCCCTTGAAACGGAGTTGCAAGGGGCTAGGGGTTGAAATATTCAACTACCAAATGTGACAACCCCTTCGAGCCCTGTTACATCATCAGCGGTCATGATGCCGCTATAAACAGATGCGACAACTTTGATTGCGAAAGAATTCACCATGTTGTCAGCAGTTGTAACCGTCTCCATTGTATGGGCTTTGGGCATTTTTTTTTGCGGCTATCAACTGTAAACCACAGAAATGTGGTCTATAATACATTGAAATGGCATGAAACGGGCAACCAAATGATTAAGTTATTTACGAAAAAATACGTACATTTGTGTGCTTCTTTCATCACACTGCTGCACTTTTTTGCTGTGTTCACTTCCATCTTGCCGATGATTCGAATAAAATTATGGGAAAAAGGGGAGAATTGGGATTGGGCCTAAGTCTAAAGTGGTGGATTTTAAAAGTTCATCATAAAGTTCTTTATAAATAATTATTGTCTTATTTTTAATCAGACTTGGCAGACTCTCACACATTCTTTACTCAAACAGAAGTATAGATACTAAAAATAAGAAAGTACTAAATAAAAAGTAAGAGTGAAAAAGTTGAGGCAAGTATAAAATTTAAAAGTCGGCCCTTGTGGAGAATGTACTGGGTGAGTGCAACGCAAACTGAATCTCATGTCACAGTAATATAATGTTTAAATTTAAAACATTCTAACTTCAAATAATATAAAATCTATGGACTGAAAGTGATGAATATTAACACTGCTCTGATGAGAAAATCAGTTGTCAACGGCAGCAACTGAACAACAAATATTATGATAGTTTTTTCTGTGGTTCATTTTAACTATATCATCCATTCCATCTCGTTACATCTTCCATGTCATTTGTGTCTTGTTGAATAAGAACTCAGATTGTTCTCATTTTCTTTCTTTTAATTTGAAGTCATGAACAACATTACCATTGAATTGTGAACTCAGACACTAAAGATGTTTTCCTCATGTTGCGTTTTTATGTTGATTTTTGCCTTGTTGTGGCTTCAATGTTGTTTGTTGCATCTTTTATGTCATTTGTGTCGTTATGTCATTTTCATCATATGGTCAATTGAGGATTGTCTTTTTTTGTGTTATTGTTTCATCCATTTAGGTTGATGTTGTTGTTGTTAAAATTAAAACTGTTTTGAAAATGTAAGGGGTAGAAAGTATAGACATATCTTAAAATGTAGGTAATAAAGGTTTGCAGAAAAATATACTCTAGTGCTGATAATGCAAAACTCTATTTAAGTATAGTTATAAAGTATTTATACCAGACTTCCTTTTAAAGCACTTGGTTTCTTTACCACAACAAAATGACACTCTATTGAACGTACAATCTATCAGAACATGTCTTTAAGATATGGACTCCTGCTTCATGTCTGAACAAACATGGATGTGGGGATTTCATCGAGCCTAGTGATGATACAGATGAGTGGTCCAGAGTCTGAGGGGGTGTGGCTGCAGAGCACTGCTGCCTCCCAGCCAGAAAACCTGATCTGTTTTATCAGAGGCATCATCTGATTAAACATGGTCGTGTGTGAACGGCTGGAAATGGTTCAAACAGGTAGACTGACAGAGTCTAACGGCAGCCCTCGGCTCACACTGTTACTTGGTAACCCTGTCTGAGCCCTTCATTTGCATTGGAAGCCTGTCTGTGTTATTGTGCTTGTGTGTTCTCTGCTAATGTTTTTCCTCACAGTGAGGAGGAGGAGGCGTGGGTTGTCCAGGTAACCAGAGGCCATCGAGGGTTATGAATGTTCCATTACAGTCTTAACTGCTGTGGGTGGTCATCCTAAATCAGCCTTCACACATTTTAAAAAGACGATGCATTAACCCTGGCGCTTGTAGCGATTATCCAACATTCTGCAGCATAATGGAGCGTCAAACCACAGACAGGGCTGCTAGCATCAACATTGGCCAGCAAACGAAAAGCTGCTCAAATGCTAAAGACATATTAAGTACAAAGGGAGGTCACACTAAATACTATCATTTTGGTTTATAAAAGCTTGTTTGTTTGTTTTTAATGCTGTACATACTTCCCATATATACAGATCTTAACATAGAGACGGAATGTGTGTGACCATTATTTAATTTTACTAAACCAACCAGTAGGACTGGACAATAAAACGATACTGGCAGATAAAATGACTATAAAATTACCCCATAACAAGGTAAGTCTTCATCTCATCTCATCCCATCCCATCCCATGTTCTTCCTTAAAGTTGGTCTAGATCTGGACCTGGATTAAGGTTCAATTATTATTCTTTATTTTAGGACTCCTCAACAAAGCAATTAATATTTTCGCACTTTTCTCAGAAATGAATGCAACTATTGGTCTGAGAAAAATCACACATGCTGTAGGCTAATATCCATCAATCAATTTCTTGGTAATTCAGAGGATGATCAAGAACTCAAAGCATATATTTTTTATTGTATTTAGAACACAGTGGTACTATTCAGCATGGTAAAAATGTTCTAAGGGTGTGAGGATCTCTGGTTTGTGTTTTTTTATATTGCAAGTACTACTGCAGTGGTCAGCATGGGCTTTTCTGTGCTGAGTTTGTATGTTCTCCCCTTGTCTGGGTGGGTTCCCTCAGGCTACTCCTTTTTCCTCACCATCCAAACACATGCTCTGTAACAGGTTAACTGGTCACTCTTTACGTGTAACTGTGAAAGTTAATGGATGTCCATCTGTATATGTATACGTCTATTTATAAGTTTTAGACTCAAGTATGATTCAACCTTTAGTCTTATATTATTTTTTAACAGTAATGCTTGACTTGCAATCAGAAATCCCATTTATTATTTGTCATTTTTATTCTCTACCGTGTGCTTGCATGTAATGCAAGGAGGCACAAGGTACTATTGTTCGTCGTATTTATTATTATGACTTATTTTGACTGACTGACTGACTTATGAATTATTATACAAACTTTGGAAAAAAAATGTGGCCCAGAGTATTGGAAATAGACCAAAACATATTATTGCAAAATTGTGCAGCCTCCTCTCCACTTTAGCTTAGAGTGGAGAGGGTTGGTTGTTTTTTTTAGAAACTCTAGACATAACTCTCATATTTCTGGGAATTCATCAACAGAGTCCCAATTTTTCTCTCATTCACTCCCATGTAAAATTTTTGTCACTAACATGTTTGTCAAACTCCACGTTCCCACAATCACTGCTTATTCAGTTCTTACTTTTTTCCACATACTATACATTGATGCCTTCACAAGAGTCACCAGAAGTCTAACCTGCAAGAACTTTTGTTTGAGATGTGGTTTCTTAGTGAATTTAACATGGACACCTATGTCTCCTCCATAGAGAATGTTTATGAACAGGTTTTCATTGACTGTGCTTTGTCTTTTCAAGTCATGCCCCC
>JAPQRQ010000027.1:5503425-5517232 GCA_037367365.1 Apogon talboti | reverse complement strand
TTTCCACCCGCTACTGACTTTGTCAATTTTGGTTATTTGGGGCTATCTTTGTTCTTGTCTAAATTGTTGGGGTAATACTGTAAATATTGAACTGATGAAAATGGTGTTTCTTCTCATTCATTAATAGTAATATCAAGGGGAACTATTACTTATTTCATTGAAATTCAAACCAAACAGGAAAAGCACTCATGTAAATAACGAAATCCCTAACTTATTGTGAGGAGTGTATGATCAAACCAGAGCTGCCAACAAATGTTCCTAGACTCTATAGAATTGTCTAATGCCACGCAGAAACAACTGTGTACTCTATTAATGGGGATTGATCAACAACACGAAAAACACATTCGGCCCACCATCTATAAGAAGTTCCTTGTCATAACTGATTAATTAAAGCATGGGGATGTCTTCCAATGTCTTGTTCTGTTTCACCAGCAGTCCTAAAACCAAAACGATATTATTTCTAGTTACATATGCAAAAGCAGTATCTTAGATCTTAGACCAAAGGATTATCTTCGCTAACATACTTTTTATAAATTAATCAAGTAATAATTTTAACACTAGAGCTCATGCACATCTAACTACAATCTTCAAGAGTTTTATTTACAGTATACATAGATTTTTTTGTCTCCAGCTAAAATCTGTGTCAGTGTTTGTCCAACGCATGATCCTGTTACAAACTCTATTATAATGTTTGTAATCAAAAGGAATTAGTAAAGTTTTGATTGGCTGAGACTTTCAGTTACTGGAGTCTATGCAATTTGTCTATCTGCTTCTTCAGTGTGACCTCTTTTCAGGACAGGTAAGTGATTAAACTCCATTAAGCCATTAATCAGTCAGTCATCCAAACAGAGGGAAGAGGGAGAGCATCTGCACAGCTTTGGGTGCAAAAAGGAGAGATAAGCTCAAGCCATGTCAACATCCTCAAACACATACATTAGGTGGATCAATAGGTACAGATCAGCCCTACTTTTCTCTGAAGAGACACGTCTCCGTGGAGACCAGACTAGGACTCAGCTGCCAGCAAGACCCATTACTGGTCAGGGCGGTCAGTTTGCTCTGCTTTTAACTGGCCAGATGGAGGTCTCCAGAGCTAAACAGTGATATCTATCACAATAGAGGAGAGGAGAGGAGAGGAGAGGAGAGGAGAGGAGAGGAGAGGAGAGGAGAGGAGAGGAGAGGAGAGGAGAGGAGTTCTTTGCAGGCATGTGTCTATTAAAATTCATTTATGTGCTCATGTTACAGGACTGTAAGACTGATTGCCAACCCTACTACTAGTACTCCAATGAACAAATGTAACAGACTTGTATTATATTGTTCAAAATGATCAACACCAGCACCCAAAGTGATACTGTCGATGTGGTTCATGAACAACTCAAAGCTATTTGATAACAATATAAACCTATTTTGCACATGTGGTTTTTATTAGTTTGTCTGTTTTAACTCCTTAGTTATGTTTCAGAATTCTGACATTTTTTCCACTCAAAACAGTTTTGCAAGATAAAAAAATTAATTTAATGCAACCACATGTTGTCTGTTAAGAGAAAAACATTTTAAAAAGTATAAAAGTCTTAATGATGACAGCAATAATTAAGTAATTTTATCCTAACATATAGAAATTTGGCATCAAATTACAGGACATTTTTTGTTGTATTGGTAAGTTTAGTATCCAGCCCTACCTTTTACAAGTAATGACTTTTACTGTTGTTATAGCTACACTTAAAATTATCCAATTTCCAGGTCATCGTGACATCAAGTAGATCTTCTACACCACACACAGAAAAAATAACACCCTCTAAATCAGCTCAATCATCCTTAGGATTGAACTCACACTGGCACTTCTTCACTTTGATGAAAGGTTTGTTACATTCGCTGCTGATGAGCTCAGATGAATGCTTCAAAAAAAAGCTCTTGAATGTTACCTTTTTAACAAAGAGTGGACAGTAACATATTTACTACAAGTGTCAAAAGCAACATATTTAATATGCCAAGACACTATAGTAGAGTTAAAGGAAATCAACATCAAGAGACATATCCTCATACCAGACTAATGGCCAAATGTTGACTAATTTAACTGTTGATACTACATTTACAAGGATAAGTCATGTTTTCCATGTAAACACCAACATTGTGTAGGCTTGCATTTTGGTTTGATGTTGTAATAGGAGGCTGCAATTTTTCTCACAATGAGAACACTTTCGCAACTTTGTGCACTGTTCAATCTGAAGCCTATGTGCAATCCTGGCATATTACATAAAGTGCCCTGTTCATGTCACAGCACCCAGCTCTTTCTAATCTCTCATGACACTCGCTCTTAATTCCCAAATCACATGATTCACGTGTTGTTTAAGGGTCCACAAAGGTCTGGCAGAAATATTTTTTGTTTTTGAAGATCCCATAACGTTGATCCACCTGCTTTAATTAAATCATTTATTTCTTCCAACTTTGGATCAACTTAAGCCGGAGGTAAACCCAGTCACATGTCGACAATGTTTACTGTGAAGTTCAGTAAGTCTACATGCATACAAGTCATTCACTTCAGAAAAGTTCTCTCCTGATTAGGTTCATGATAAATGTTCTTGTTACTGTCTCTGTGTTGCTTAATTCTGTGGTATGAAGTTCCCTCTGAGTGTGTAAAATTACTAAGAAGGCGCAAATTCAAAGCATAACAACTACCTGCAATGATAGGCTAAAATCCTTCTTCCTTCACATGTTGAAAATGACAGTACATCATAGAAACAACAAATGTTCAGATCTATAGCATTAAATATCCTGACTGTATCACAATAAATAGCTGAGATGACTGATAAAATGTTCAACATCAGTGCCCTAGTATCAGCACAGTAATCTCTGAGAGGACATCCTCAGTGTAATGGAGATGGCCATTTACTGAGCTGCAGCATGGATGAGAATGAGAGCTCCTTTATGGCACACTGAAGTAACATTATCTCCAGTAAAACAAATAGAGGCCACAGTGGTGGATAGGGTTGGATGATGATGCAGCCATGTCCCTCAGTTGGCATTGTTTGCTAAGCCAGGAGGTTGACCAACAGGAAATGAGCCATATTGATTAGCTGGCAGCTGTCACATCTGTCATTAGGAGGAGGACACACGCAAACAGAGACGAGAATACAGGCTCGGGCGTTGGTTTTAGTTGAATATAGCTGAATATAATAGAGCTAATATACAACAGAATGCCACACTGCAACAACATTAACAAAACATAAAACACTGTCTGGCTGTATGCGCTGTGTAACTTCATTACATTATGAGTGAGGTGCGAGGTCGCGAGCACGTAAAGAAAAACGGCGACAACACACATAAACTTGGACCAACTTACCTTCTGCCGTAAAAAACAAACAAACGCACAATTCGGTTTCCTTTCCGACTCTCACTCAGTTGTACGCTGGTGTTTTCCGTGAGCTGAGAAGTAATACCCAGCAGAAGTAAAGCTAACTAACGTGCACCTGAGATGTCTTTTTCACTCCGCCGGCGAAAAACCCCCGCGCGCACCCGACCAAACAAACTACTTTTCCGTCCGTTGCGGCTCCCGGATCTCAGCTGCGGACACGACGTACAGACCTCTGTGTCTGAGTAGATGAGGACTCTTGACTAAATTTGAGATTATGTCTGTCTGTCCACACAGCTCGAACTGAGGTGTTTGCCGGGCGTTCACGGGAGCGCGCGGGAGCCACACCAACGCACACACCCTGAAGACACACCTCCAGTAGAGCTAACGCCACCTCTGTAGCCAAGAAAGGGTTAAACCTCTGTCAGCCCTTGAACATAACCATAATCTGCAAGGGATGGTTTTGTGACAGTGGTGTTGTTCGATCTTATTTGTCCTCCTATATGGCATCTTTAGCAAAAAAATAATCCACAAAACTGCAGACCTCAGTTTTAAGGCTTAATAGAGATTTTGTATAAAGTATCAGAAATACTGTAACTTAGAAAAATGAGAACAACTTTGTCTTTTTGGGAATTATTTCACAGCAACAATCTATGTTTCTGTTTTAGAGGCACTGGCATAAAATACATTATTTGTTTGATTATTCAGGGACAGTGCCAAAGGGCATGGACCTCAGCTCCAAAAAGAAGCAGAAGTATCTGAAAGTGTTAACACCAACAGTTAGCTCCAGAGAGCTCTGGCTTCCATAGGCTTACATTGGACCAAAAATTTCCCCAAGACTCACTCTGGTGGTCTCATCATGATCAGGTGATCCATCTTTAAATTTGTGCGCCCCTCCCCCACCTTGGACAATCCGACCATTTCTCCCTGCTCCTTCTCCCATCCTACATCCCCCTCAGAAGACAAACAAAACCAAGTACACAAACAATCAGAGCCTGGCCTGAAAATTCTCTTCTCCAACTAGAGGACTGCTTTGCTTGCTCTGTCTTCAATCAACTAGACCTGGAGGCATACACAGAGACAGTGCTTTTTACATTAAGAGCTGTATAGAAAATGTCATGGCAGTCACACACATCCAGAAATTCCCAAACAGGAAACCCTGGATGACAGGGGAAGTCCAGGCCCTGATCAAAGCCCATAACACTGCCTTCAAAGCTGGAGACAATTCAATGTACAGTACCACCAGAACAAACCTGAGGAGAGGCATCCAACAAGACAAAGACTCCTACCCAAAGAAAATACAGTCACCTCACTGACAATAACCCACAGCAAATGTGGAAAGGCATCCAGGCCATAACAAACTAAAGGTCAGAGCCCAACAACCACCGACAGCAGCAGCAGCAGCACACTAGCAGAGGAACTCAACAGCTTCTTTGCCCAGTTTGAGAACACCACACACCTGAGTACACTGCTACTTCACAACACCCCAGGAAAACTGCAGGTCCCGATGGTACCCCAGGCACTGTGGTGAAGGCATGTGTGGACCATCTGGCAGGGATCCTCACCAAGTTGTTCAACCTCTCCCTGACACATGCCTCCATTCCCTCATGCCTGAAAGCAGCCACCATCTTCCCCATCCCCAAGAAACGTGCCATAGCCAGCCTTAAGTGCTACAGACCAATAGCTCTGACATCTACAATCATGAAGTGCTTTGAGCAGCTAGTCTCGTGACACATCAGAGACAAGATCCCCTGCTGATGGAGGACGCCATTGCCACAACACTCCACAGCGTGCTGAGTCGTCTGGAGAAATGGAAGAGCTATGTGAGGATGCTCTTCGTGTACTACAGCCAGGGGCAGGCTGGCCAACAGGAGTACCAGGAGTTTTCCCGGTGGGCCGCTGGGTCAGTGGGCCGGTGCGGCCAGTGAGTGGAAAAAAAAACTGCCATTGCCAATGCTTAGACGGCCCACAAGGTTGTGGCCAGCGGCCCACAACAGGGTGAGTATTGGCACAGTTGGGCCGGTGGCCAGCAACTGGCCTTTAATATGGTTTCCAGTGTTTTATAGGCTAGTTTCACAAGTGACAGGCCAAATAACTTTGGTCCACGTGGGTGTGTCACACCCCTTTCCCCTTTTCACTTGGTGTTTGGGCTGTCTCGGCCAATCGCAGCCGAGAGCCATGTTGTCATCGTCTCAATCCATCAGTCGGGCACGTGACGGACAGATAAAAACACGGATAAGAAATGAAAAGGAGGTGCGGAAAAAATCTGAGGGATAAAGGCAAGCAATGTTGGCAGATGCTGCCAAATGCGAAAAAATAACTGAAATGTTCTCTGCTGCTGCATCAGCTGTAGCTGGTACTCAACCTGATGTTCTGAAGATGCTAGAAAATGACAAAATAATAGATGGTGTTGTGGAGAAAGTGAGCTGCTGCAAAAATGTAAGGTGATGGTATGTTCAGAATTATGTGTATTATTACTATGCTAGTTTTCCAGTGTTTTGGTAAAATAGTATTGCTTTTAGGGGAACTCAGTGTTCTGTTAACATCTGTTATAATTGCACACACGCATAGCCTACGGTTGGTTTGTGTGTCAAACATACACTGTAATTATTTTGTTGTGGGCTGATTTGTGTCACATAAATTTAATAATATCAGTGTTTTATGGGACATGACATTTTTTTCGGCTGACCACTGCCACCCCATCCACGCACCCTGGAGAGTGGCTGGTCAGGTACAAATTCCCGGACCCCTTTTTTGCCTCAGTCCACTCCCGACTACAGCTCAGCATTCAATACTATCTTTCAGGATATACTTGTCTTCAAAATGCACACCATGCAAACCCCCCCCCCCCGCCGGAGTCAAGCCATGCTTGAACTCCCTCCAATAATTTGTTGGCCGTGTTATTTAAATTAAAGTAGGTACATTACGGTGGCACTTTGCGATGTTTTGTAACCGCAGAAATGTTTTGTAACTGCAGAAATGTTTTATAAACGAAGAAAGCATTTTGTAAGACCAAAAACAGGTTTGTAGGAGCAAAAATAGCAAAAATAAGTTTTGTCGGTGGCTTTAAAAAAGAAATATATATGTCTGGTTTACAAAACTTCATTTCCACTTACAATACTTCCGGTACCCTTACAATATTACCTGACCCCATCTTTGCTCCATAACCTGTCCAACTCTTGTCAACTCATTAAGATCAAAGATCTTATGAAAAACAATGATTCTCACACAGAATATTTAAATTGTTGCAGATTCTAAGCATCTATGCTTTTAGGGTGTACTCACTTTTGCTGCCACTTTCAGAAGTCATTTTCAGAAATCTCATTTGTGTCATTTGTAGCAGCTATGTTGTTGCAAACTTATCACAGAATATCTACTGTTTTATGAACTGTTTCTGTGCACTGCTGATTTCTCATCTGTTTCATAATTTTCTATTTGTTGTGTGTGTTGAGCACTGAAGGATACACCAAGGGATCTTTTCACTGTGTTATTGCTCCATCAATTTAGGCTGAAATCTGACTTGGTTTTGGGAAGGCATGCAATTATGTTAAGTAATAATAATCAGCACTTTCCCCCATGTATGAGTATGCAACAAGCAATAAGATTGTTTCTGGAAATGCACGAAGTAGAAAGTGAAGATGTTTGTGTTAAAATAAAGGTAGTCAAAGTGTGTTTTACAATCACAAAACTATTGTTGTAAAAGATTCACCTCATTTGGTGTTTCAATGATGCTGCCGAGTGTTTAGTTGAAAATCTCCCTGAAGTGTTCAACTGGATTGAGATCGCTTGTCTACAAAGGCTATAGCATATGACTAACATAATTTTAATACTTTCACTGACCCTTCATACTCTTTGAATGAGGGAAATGTCATCTTGCAAGATACCATTCCTATCAACTTATTCCTTTAAATTGCCATCTGTCTGTGTGAACATCTGTGAAACTGATACAGTAAACTGACTAGCAAAAAAGTTTATGCATTAAGGAGATACTGAGCAACATTAGCATTCATATATAGTGGTGTTTGTGGCGACCTGATAAATGTAAATCCATTATCCATTTTGTCTTTGTAGCTCTGTTTCATGTCTGAACATTTTGGATTAAAACATTTATGCCAAGGGGAACCACAGAGTCAGGCAGTTTTTCTAAAGTTCACCATTATGAAAGATAAATACAAGAACTTGTAAGAACTATTTTATTGTTACAAATATTGATGATGTTTTAAGAATATGCACAAGTGTGTCAAGGGCCAAGAAGTATTAGCACTAGAAGTTAACAAATAGCCATACAGCACTGAAAATAATGCAGGGGCTGCTTTGAGGACTATAGCTTTTCAGGTATTGTTATCACTAGGTACTAAAAAAAAATCTAATTATTTAAAGAAAAATTAAAACAAAGCATTTGTCAGGCTGCAAAAAGTGCTATCTGTACATCTGTGCCTGTACAGGTAAGTTTCCTCTTTTGTCCATGTGGTAATCAGGCCCAATTTGTTTGAGATTAAAGTTTGATGTGGCGAAGTTTATATACTGAAATGAATCATTTTGTTATTGGTAGGATGAAGTAAGGCTTGCAATAACTGCAGAAGTATATGTGATTCTGTGCTTGTTGATTTTATTGAACAAAGCAGCCCAGTCCTCTGACAAATGGGACATGCTACTGGGCCTCAGTGTTTTCATGCCACATAGGTGCATATCCATCACTGAGATCAGACAACTGAAAATTAGCTCTACATTTTCACATTATAGATGATTGAATAAAGCTGCTTGAGACTCTCCAACTCATAATTAATCTAACACACACCATATTACTGCAGGGCTGCTCTGCAGTATGACAATGGGCCCTGAACTGGCACTAGTGTGTGTTGAAAGCAAGCGATCACTGCAGTGCTTCTCAACACAAACACACGTATTTCATTTCCTTGTGTGGGTCAGGAATGAGAGAGATTGGTGGAACTTGTCTGGTGGAGGTCCCCAGCACTTCCTTTTGTTTCCTACTTCCTCATGTTTTACTTTGCACACCCATGACTGAGGAATTTTGAAGAGGGTATTTGCCTCACACATGATTTACATGAGAAGTGTTCAAGATTTTTTTTTCCAAGTAAATGTACCAAAAAATGTTTCATTTCAACATGGAGGAAATAAATATTCCTGTAAAACGCTTTCATGCTATTGGTAAGTCATGCTATGAAAAGATGAGTAGATAAACCTTGGTTAAACAAGGTTTATTTCATCATGCCAGACCAACAGACAAGCAGACAGAGCAGTTAAAACATGCATGTTCTTTTGCTCAACCCTTTATCTTTTAACTGGTAAAATAGCACAGTCGCAATACTAACAAACTGTATTAAGCGTGTGCTTTTTATTTCAAACTCTAAAACTATAACAGGGTTCTTGATCTCTGCTTAGGAGTAAACCGCATAAAAAGTAAATCATGAACTGCAGTAATAAAACTTTATCCCTTTCAGTCCCATTTTTTTCCAGATAGAAAGACTCCAATTTGAGTCATTAGTATTAATAGTGTAGCTATAATAGGGACTGCAGGTCCTTCACTCTATATCTGTCTAGCAAAGCACTGTATATGTTGTTTTTTTCCCCTTCTGTATTCAAGGCATGTTCTTCTTAAAATCTGATGTGCGTCAGTTGTAATTTAATCAAAACCTGCCGATTCCAAATCCAGGCACTGTCTGCCGCACCTGTGTTCACTCATCACTGTTTCCTTCCAAAATAGTCCAGTAAAATAAGAGTCTTTTTGAACAAAACTTGTATTTATTATAGGAAGACAAACAGAAAGAAAGAAAGAGCAGAACAGAACACTGCTTAATATTCCAACCACAGACCAAACACATTTACATAACAATTTGTGGAAACAGATGCAATTAATGCAGTATATTGTACTGAGCAATGGAAATACAAACATTCCCTGAATGTGTCTGTGTCCACACATCGCCACCTGCTGGTAATATGAGCAAATTACCAGATGGGACCTTAAAAATGCAGTTTCTACCAGTTACAATGACTACATTTGCATGTACAAAATATTTAGTTTTCACAGTAATTCTTAAATATTTTAATTTAAACTTTTTCCACTGGTGGCTGATATTGGCTAATATAAAAAAGGTTCATATTATCTTTCACAATATTTAAAATATACTGTGTTTTTTCCTTTTATTTTTTGGAAAATACATTTCTACCAGACAGGCTCTTCGTTGCTGTTTCAGCTGACTGTCAATAGGCACCATTTTTCACAACCTGCAATAAAATTCCTAAATGAAATTACAAACAATTCTCATAAAACTGGAATGATGGCATATCTAATGCTTATTTTCAACATAACCACATAGATTAGCGTCTTAACACCATGTGCATGTAAACATACACAGTCTTGAGACACTTATCAGGACACTTGTAACTTCTGTGGGATTTAAAATGCAACAGAAGTTAAAGTATTTTGATCTTTGAGAATTACTTAAAATTTCTGTTAATTGACACTCTTTCATCCTGATGTGTAATCATCTCTAAATGGTAGATAAATTCAGAGCGGTGTAGATTAAATTGACTGTTGTGCAGATGAACCCTATCAGGTTGCAGAGGCTGGACAATCCATGATAACGGCCAAACGTGCTCTTGTAGCCTCTGTACTTCGGGTCTTGTTCTTTGAGCTTTGCATAAGCCTCTTTTTGGCTCCCCAGACCAATCTCATTTCCTAAACCGTGCTCCTTCTCCACCTCCCTCATCTGGAACATCACCTCAGTGGTTGCTGGGCCGAACCACTGGGTGTTCAGGCCGGCCACTATCAGTGCCACAAAGTACAGACCCATCTGCAAACAATCGAAAGCCATAATGACAGGGGTTTATTTATAAAGCATGATATTATGAATGTGTCGCTGTTTGTGCAGGTGATATGTATTACCTGTATGCTTTCATAAGTGTCAAGAAGGTCTCGAGGGTGGTACACTGCATAAATAGCCAGGCTGATGAAGTTGCTCCCCAGCAGGCAGTAGAAGTACACAGGGAACAGTTTACTCTGCACAAGGCCAAAGGTGTGCAGACTTACCTGCCAAATCAGGGCAAAACCTGCAGGCACACAAGGAGATCAATGCAAAGGTCAGAAATCAAATATGGTGTTGAAACAGGGGGCATGGATATACCATTCTCAAAATTTAGATCATGTGCATTTATCCCATCCAATAAAAGCACTTTTATTTTATGTTTGGTAACTTTTAAAACACTGAGCCCATTTATTTATTTATTTATTAATGGGGCCATTCAGAGTTAAAAAAATTTCACTACGTTCTTCAATGTTTGGATTTCGTATCCAAACTCAACTGATAACATTTCTCTGAGGAAAAAAAACGCAGTTTTGCTTTAGTGCCTTCTATGCTGATATACAAACAAATCTCTCTATTTATTCTGACGTATCTATGGTGATATGGCCAAAAATAATTATTGTTTGTTACAATTTCAATTATAATTACAATTATTAAGAAAAAATCTAATTTAAAGACTTTATTTAAAGGTTTTAAAGAGCTTAGGGAATTTAAGGAGTTTTAATCCTGAATGAAAGTAGCCAGACTTGTTTTAAACTATTCATAGAAGATATATATAAAACGTAACAAAATGTAAAAAAATCTCAAAATGCCAAAAAATGGAAAGAAAGTGAAAAACCCAGACAGATGAAAACAGTGTGAAAGATGGAACAAGACAGAACATTACCAAAAAAAAAGAAAAGTTAAAAATGTAATAAGATAACAATGACCACAATAAAAAAGTAAATAGATGAAAAGATAGAAAAAAAATTATATGGTTAGAATTTTTAATGAGCAGAATAGGCTCCGGTACCTCCGTGACCCTCACAAGGATTAATAAGTTCAGAAACTGGATGGATGAATGGTTACAATATTTAATACAATATATATTTATATAATTATATTTTCTGCAGTCTACAGTTACACCATGATAAATACATATCTAAATATGATAAAATATTCATATTACAAAAAAGCAAACATTTTAACTGAAAACTTCACAATCAAAATATCCTGTTAAAGTGAAGTCTACATCACTCATACCTCCAATGAAGGAGACCCAGACCTGCATGCCCCAGGTGAAAGACAGCACCAGAAGGTGTAGCACTTTGACCAAGTCTGTGGGTTCCCCCTCTGTTACCATGTTGTCCAAACTACACAAACACACATGATAAACAGTCAGCTGTTAGTGGGTTAAGAAAAACAGACTCAGCCTGGTGGGACCTGATAAGGGTTAGATAAGAAGGCAGGGCAGAAAAAATACATTTCAGAATTCACAGTCGATAAACTGTCTTGATACCGTATTTAACGCTTATATTAATACGGCAAAACACCTGTCATTAACCCTGTACTGTCTGTAACTAGTCAGTCATCTTCCAGTTCAGACCTGACAGGCTAACCAGCTTAGCCACTGAGCTAAAGAAGAGTTACACAAGTTTCCTATGACCACCGTTGAGTTCATTTTGCACATAAAGCGCAAACACTCATGGCACGTCACTCCATCCCATACGCAATTTGCGTACTTACGTTTCCGTTCCCTTTAAGTAACAATGAAAGTCAAATATAAGTGAATAACGCTGAAATCGTCCAAGGTTCACGCCAGCGGATCCACTTCCTCAATTCAGTTATTATTCACATAAGCCCCGCCCTCGACACCAAACCGACCAATAGTTTGCAGAGAAAAAAAATAAATATTCAGCACTGTCATCTCTCAAGATCAAGAATCTTTATTTGTCACATGACATTGATAAGACAATGACAGTGAAATGGGGATTGCAACAGGCCCCGATTGTGCAAAAAACAGTAAGCATAAATACAGTGGAATAAAATAAATTTGGCGTTAAAAATAAAATTTGCATCTCCATGGGTTTGTTTCCTTTCACAGACCACCCACCAGTTTGTTTAAGACTCACATTATCTAACTATAGGAACTCATTTATACGTACAAGGATAAAAGGAAATCATTATGAATAATTAATGATAATAATAATATAAATAATTAATAATTGTCAGGAACTGAAGGGAATCATTATGGGAAGTCAAAGGATGAAGTACAGTGAAACTCAACAACAGTTTGTTTCATTTTGTATGAATGTTGTAGTAGACCAGTAGTGAGAATAAAATAGCACATTATTATACAGTATATACTTGATTATTTCTCCTACCCAGCTGCTTGTTTTGATGTTTAATAGTAGGCTACATAATATTACCTTGTGTTTTACCTCTTCTTTACTCTGTAAAGTAGCAGGAGATGACAGCAGTCAGAAATAAAATAAAATGTATTATTATTATTTTAGATTTAACATTTATTTAACCAGGTAAATCAACTGAGAACCAGCTCTTATTTACAATGATGATCTTGGCCTAGAGGCAACACAAAAACAGGGCAAATGCACCACAAAAAGGGATACATCCACAACAAACAATATTAAACAATTCATAACCAGGACATGTATGAAATGAAAATAATTGAGAATAGGTGTGCAACAGTCATAAAATGTTGTCTTCACTAAATTTAAAGAGAGTGGGATAAATGATGATAATTCCAATCATAAGCAGCAGAAAATTGATGATGAAAAATGATGATGATGATGATGATGATGATGACTAATCTTATGGATGTTGTGTAATGAGTGAAGATATGATGGAGTTTTGTCAATTATGTTTTTTTAAGTCAACAGAAACCAATGTGTTTATCTGTGAGACAGAACCAGTTGATCAGGGAATACAGACTGCATGGTGAGTGTTAAATGATTAAATTAAATCATAAAAGTCGAAGAGTAGGTGCAAAAGTCACCAATGGTGCCCTCAAATCTTTAAATGAAACTAAAGAGTCAGAATAATATCTGGAATGTAAAAGCTGTATTTTAAAAAAAGTCTGTGAAATACAATATGTATTCAGATGTTTTTTGAATAATTCTTAAGTAGGTATTGATTGAAGTAACACTTTCAGAAATAGATGGTTATGTATATAGTTGCAAATGTCTGAAGAAAACTTGAAGAAACCCAGGAATGCACCAGTAAGATCATGCATTTACACATAAAGACACACACCTGGTAAGCATCCATCTATCTCATTGTCTATTCTAAATAGATATATAAAATTACTTGTATTTTAAGTCTGCATTTTGATTGCCTTGTTTGATAATCCTCCACTGACTACTTTAAATTCAAGGGAAACATGGAAAACAGAAATAAAGCTGCCCCACAGGTCTTTCTCTGGACCCCAAGTGGCGATGTGATCTCTGTTCTACACATCTATGATGTCTCATTTTGATGTATTCTGAGTTCTCAAAAGTTCTATCTTTTACTTCATCAGAGCTCTATGGCTTCTTTGACAGTCAAAAGAAGAATGTTTCTATTTGAAGTGGTTTTCATTTATTTATGATGCTCTGCAACACAGCAGGACTCACACAGAGAACTTTATGATCCTCCTGAC
>JAPQRQ010000027.1:5485878-5503094 GCA_037367365.1 Apogon talboti | reverse complement strand
GTGCGCTCCTTTAACTATCTCAGCATGAAGCTGTCTAACCATTTCTGTTAAAAGATGGTGGTTATCAGTCGAGGCAGTCCACGCATGAATCGTCTGAGGATTTCTTTGAATCAAGCATGGGTATGGTTTTGATGTGGCATTCACTAATAGCTCTGGTTTAAGCAGGTCCGGGCGTGACATCTGTAATAACTTTCCGTATGTACTGTACCTTATTGTTTCTTTTCTAAATTGGTGGACGACGTTTAGCTTACTGTACAGAAGTTTCTATTGGACATTCACATATGTCAATCTCCCTCTGGGACCAATCACAAACCTATTAACATCCCAACTAACCAATCAGACGCGGCCATATGGAGCCGCAGCATCCGGATAGAATTGAACACAGAGCATCCTCCAGTGCGAGTCATCCGTGCGGTAAGTAAACAGTCACATCATTATGCCAAATGCAAAGAACTGCAATCAACGACACATAAAACATGCAATTTAATACGGCCGCTCACCTCCACATTTGCTCTGAAAACCATTTTCTTCATGTTGCGTAGGGGCTTTCTTATTCTTCATGCTAGCAGTTGTTAGCCAGTTAGCAGGCTAACGTATAACGGTAGCTATTGGCGCTTTGTGTATTTTTTCCACAAACGTTAGTTGAGCTGTTTGGAAAACAACGATCGCTTTTCTCAACAGTTTAAAAGTTAAAAACGGCTTCTCAAACACTACTGACGAAATTAAATCTGCTCGTCACATGTTAGTCTCGCGATTTTTACCTGTCAGATGTAGGTGAGGAGAGATATTAAAACGGAGTTATTACTGGTTAAAATTATGTTTAAGGTTTTCTGTATTGACACCGAAGGCAGACAGTAGTAGATTACGTATTACTAGCTGTTATAGGGCCACCTATTCCCTATCAGTTATCAAAATCAATGAAGCGAACAATTAATGAATGAATCAATGAAATGAACCATCTTGGTACTTGGTTGTGTTTTATTCTCCTACAGAGATTAAACTTTACAAATGGGGCGCAGAAAGTCGAAGAGAAAGCCACCTCCTAAGAAGAAAATGACGGGCAACCTGGACACCCAGTTTACATGCCCGTTTTGTAACCACGAGAAGTCCTGTGATGTCAAAATGTGAGTTGAAGTCAGTGCTTCATTTACACAACACAGTGCATTTTGAATATGACTAATAAAATCCCTGTTTTCCAGGGAACGAACCCGCAACACAGGAATTATATCATGCAGTGTTTGTTTGGAGGAGTTCCAGACTCCGATAACCTGTATCCTTTAAACCTGCAAATGGTGACATCGTGTTTGCAGAGGTGGAAGTACTACATGTACTTTGCTAGTGTGCATAAGTTGAGTTTTCAAGTATCTGCATTTAGTTTTCAGCATGTATTTTTTCAACTTTTTTTCTCTTACTACCAATATTTTATCATAAATATCTGTAGTTTCTATTCTTTGCATGTTCAAAACAGGCTTCTCACTTTAAATGCAATGTATTTCATACGAATTATCAGTTATTTTTGTCTTTTCATCATTATGTCATCTCAACATTAAGATTTATTTGTATCAAAAAGAATGGGACGATAAAGTAACCATAGACCATACCTTTGTGTATCAGTGCATATCTGACATGACGAACAAGAGCAAAACAACAAACTCAAAATGAAATCTGTGCAATACAAGGCCTTATTCAAGGGGAGGAACATGTAAAAGATGCAATAAGACATAAGAATGAAGTGAAACGAAGATGAAAGTCAGAAAAGATGTGCAAGATGAAAATGACAGAGGGGGACAACTTAAGATAACAAAGTAAAAGATGTAAAAATGACGTAAAAGATGTAACAACACACAATATAATGAAAATGGAATAAAAGCTTTAAAAAGACGATTGCCGCATAAGATGAAAACATCAAAAACAAAGCAGCCATGAAAATAAGAATGAACCATGTTATTTTCAATCTTTTTTTTATAAATTTGAAGTTACAGTAGATTAATAGTCTTCACATTGATATGATTTGAGGCTCACAGTATGCACACAGACATGTCCTACAGACCTCTACTTTTTACTTTTATACTGTTAGTTCATTTCAGAGCCTTAACTCATTTACTTTTACTGCAGTAACAAAGCCAAATGACTACTTGCATACAGAATCTATAGTTATGATTGAGTAAAGAATGTTTGTACATTTGGCATCTCTCCCTCTTTGTGCATGTGAAATCATTTCCACCCGCCAAAGTGTTTATTAGTAGTGGTATGTAGTGTCTGTGCATGTAAAATGTCCCTTAACTGTTCCTCTACGGACCTGTCCGAGCCAGTGGATGTTTACAGTGACTGGATTGACGCCTGTGAAGCAGCCAATCAGTAGTTTTCGCACACCTCACCTTCTCTCTAACCTCACTTTACTTGTCATGACTATGTTTGGTCCACTAAATTTGTGGTGAGCTTCCAAAATGTTGCATAATATTCACAGTGTGTTACAGATCGAGTTTACGCTGCTATAGTGGCTTTTTAAGTGCAACACCTTCCTTTGGCTGGGCCAGAGTGTCCTAAACTGTCTACGTCACAGTTGTCAATGTCCTTATACCTGACGGCAGCTCATGTGAAGTGTTTTTTTTTTCTTTCTGAACAAAACTGCCATATAATTATATTTTTAATGTGGTAAGACTGACATTTCTATAAGTGTAAAACATTCATTGTCCTCAGTCGGTATTCTTTGTGAAGAAAAGAAAAAAGTTAAATCTGTTTTGTTTAGATTGTTGCAGGACTGTATTATCATGGCATTTGTGTTTAAGTATGTTTTTATTTGTAAAATTTCCAACCCTGTTCAATGCACTAATGTTTTGTTTTTGACGTTTCCAACATTTTTGGACCAGTATATATATTTGTACTGTAAAGATTTTTCTTTTTTCAAATCCCGATCATGTAATTTCTATTACACTACTTTGTGTACTTCACATCTACAGTGTATTTTGAGGCAATCACAATAACAAGAAAAAATTAATTCACAATTAAATTTTTGAAGTGTTTTTATTGCACAAATGTCATGTTTAGTGAAAGGCATAGAGAAAAAAAAGAGGTTAGTCACCATGTGTGGTTCAAACAGCATTGAAACAAACACATAACGGTGAAATGTTATTTAACATTGTTGCCATTCTGGATGTCACAGGGTAGTAATGATACATACATTTCATTTGATAAAAGAAATAATATATTTAATGAACTTAAAATACAGTAAATGTGCTTCTTCACAACTTTAAAAGTTTTTCAACACTAGATGGCGTACTGCTACAAGCCATCAGCCACGGCTACAGCAGCTCTTGGACAGTGACTATGAAAGCTCAAATGTGTTGGCCGACTTTACCATATACCATAATTCAAAGCCAATCTAAATGTTGAGGCTCTAATGTAACATGTTTTTGCCTTCTACTGTGTTGGAAATGAATCCTATTAACACCAGTGGCATTTCTAACCTACAATGACATTACATTCAAGACATTCGGTGGGTTAACAGTATGATGCAGAAAAGTCTCATCTGTGTGTGCGGCATGATTCACATTGCACCTGGGTCTGCGTTATTGCCATTTACTGCACACAAGGTGAAGAAGCCACAGTGCAACAGCACTTAAGCCAAAGGTCACTGGAATAGGACCTATGAATAAGGTGACTTGGAAGCAAAACACAACAGGACTTATTCCTTAAATACTGGTGACTAAGCCTACCCCTAATTTCAAATGGTGTCCTACAACTGGATATCACAACACCTGCATTCACTCTTTTACTTTGTAAAAGCATTGCATCACATCTGATCCCTCAACTACTCCAATATACTTCTCACAAAAACCAAAAAAAATCAACAAAAGCTGCAGACAAGATTGCTAAATTAGCCCTGCGTGGGGCTGGGTACTGGACCTCAATACTCATGGCGCCAAGTGAAATAATTAGGTAATATCAAGCATGGAAAAACTGGTTTCATCTGTTAATCTCATAAGTCTCATGCTGCATGCACAAATGTATTTTACATATTTTTATTAATGATGTTAAGAGAGCATGTGAAAAATAAATAGGCTGAGAGAAATTAAGAGATTGAGATATTTGTGGTATAGTGTGTATTGTAATTTTCTTTTAGTTAAAATGGGAAAAGTGCAATTAAGTCCAGCGATTGGCACCAGTACTGGGGAGTTTTTATGGATACCCAGCCCTAGTCCTGCATAATGACATCAGGGCTAATTTGACAACCTTGTGAACAAAACTAGTAATCTGTCAGCGCAGGTGCTCAAAAACAAATGTTTGCACAAAAGCTACAAGTCCCCCTGCATCATCCACTCCGGTCAGTCAGATGACCCTGGATCTTCTGTGATCCTCCTGAGGAGTGGAATCCTACAGGCCTGCAAGAGCGCCAATGTGAACGTGGACTCTGTTTAAACTGGGTCAAAGTTCATTAGCACCAAGACGGTCATGTGCTTTCCTTTCAAGGAACTTTCATATTCTGCTTCGTCAGTGTTCAAACTCGATTACGAGGGTAGGGAGGTGAGGAAAGTGGCAACAGTTAAAAATGTCTAATTACGATGCATGTATAAAAAGCTGTAGAAAAAAAACAAACTATAAATAGCAAATGTCATTAAATCTCAACTTCTGAGAACTGTTTCAATACTTTTGGATGGAATTTAATTCTTCAAAGCAAATACATATTTGCTCAAATACAGAAGTTGGCCACTCCATGAAAATTTTGATCAGTGTAAACACTTTTTTCTTTACTCGTGGAAACTCAAACAAATTCCAAAGAGCAAAAAATATACTTATAAGACGATGGGGAATGAAGACAACAATGACGTCAATCAGTGTTAAATAACAGTCTGCTTGTCATAAAGACAGTTGTGTTTGGTTGTCTGAAGTTGGAAGCAAAGAGGAGGAGAGAGGGTGGGGTCAGGCTGTCCGTGGGTTTCTAGTCAGAGTACTGGTTGTAGCCGTCGAACTCTACCTCGCTCCCGTTGTTGTAGTACATCTCAGTGGGGTTGGTGCAGTACTTGTTATCGTAGACCTGGCGAGGCAGGCCGTAGGTGGTCATACCCTGCTGGGAGGCCACTTTGTTGGTGCCCATCTGCAGAGAGATGGTAGTGGTGTCACAGTTCTCCAGCTCCAGTTTCTTGTCAAAGATGTGTCTCCTTGTTCCTGGGGCCGTCATGCCAGACTGGGAGACACAAAACAAGAACAGTGGGTTTTGTTACAACATTAGACAGCTACTGAATATTAATACAACTGAATATTATTTGTAAATCTACAAATAATACTTGTTAGTACAAAGTCATTGGGTAAAAAACAGTGACATGTTCATGCTGTTTCCACTGTATTCATTTAGTGATGGGAACCACTACTACCACCACTTCAAACACATGTTCACACTGAAATTTAACATTTTCTCTAACTTGTACAAGCAGTCCAGGGCCTTTGAAATAATTATTTCGTAGGAGTTGAAAATGTTTTCAACTTTCGGCAACCAGCAATGAAGACAAAAGTAGAATCATTTGTAAAGCACTAAACTATATTAAAATTACAGAAGAAATACTAATGTTCTTTTATTATGGCCACACATAAATTATCATTTTATTTTTTGTTAATTTGACTATTTCCATTACTTCTGTCGTACAGTACCATTTCAGTAATTTAGCCTTTTAAGGGTGTAGTTGTCCGTTTAAAATGTATAGAGCTTAAAGTTATAACTGCTTCATTTTCAGAACCTCACGTATAATAAATGCGTGAGGTTCTGAAAATGAGTTGTTTTGATGCTATCATAATTTAAGCTAACTGATTTTGCTAACACGATTTTGTTAACACAATTATTATTAGTAGTAGTATTTATTTATATATTTATTCAAACAGGTAAATTACATAAATATAAAATAAAATTACAAAATAGAAAAGAATAAATACTGTATAGTGCATTATAACTTTTCTGCTCCTTTGTCTATTTTTACTCTTCCTTATTACATTAATCCGCAAATGTCAAAAATCTTTAAAAAAATGTAGCTTACTCCTGTCTATATGTGTCAATGATGTTTAATTTAAAGCGGCAAACACAGTGACATTCTGCTATAGAAACCAAAATGTTAAGGATCCAAGGATGCACTATGTATGTCTGATTTAGTTTTTGATATTCACTGACAGTATGCAGAAAGCCACTCACTTTATTTTCAGTTTTAACACATTGCATTGTGATTGATAATTTTTACATGATATTGTTGGATACTCAGTGAGCAAATGAAGAACAGATCATTATTTTAGTGTAAAATATGAGTCCATTCTCACCTGGCTGGCTCCCTTGTTGGTGCCCATCTGTAGGCTGATAGTCGACTGATCCATTGGGTTGTCCATGCCCATCTTTGCATCATACAGATGGCGCCGTGTGCCATAAGAAGTCATGCCCTTTTGGCTGGCGAACTTGTTAGTTCCCATCTGGAAACAGGAGTGACAACATTTTCACATAAAGAGATTACACCTATGTTCATGGATTTCACATCTATCTGTTAGTACATTATTCATTCAAAAAGTGGACCAGTGGTAGCAGGTTCAGGTCTTTTAGGCGGTGTCTGACCTGCAGGCCGATGATATTGCGTCCCTCCCTGAGCTTCTCTGGGGCAAAGCGGCGATTCTGTTTCTCTGCGTACTTCACTCCTATGTCGTACTTGGAGTGGAAACCTTTGGACTTGGCCTAACATGAGGGAAAGAGAGAGAAAGGTGGCAGAGTCAGAAAGGAAAATGGTGGTAATAGTGAGTGGTTTTCATACCCATATTGTTTCTATTACACTCTTGCCTCATTGTCCAACATAACACATCACAAAGAGCTCACATAGGTAAGATGATCATGTCTGTAGGCCAAAAATGATTCCTAGATTTTCAATTGTTTGTTGATTACACTTTTTGTGCAATTAAACATGAGCCTGTCCTGCAACAGATGTCAGTGCGATGTGTGTGTAGAGCTGCTCGTACCATTCCAGCCAGAGTGATGAGTGTGCACTGGACTTGAGTGTGGTTGACATTCTCAAACAGATCGTTGGCTTCAAAGATGTCATGTGGCTTCAGGCCGTAGTCTGTAATGGCACGGACAAAATTCCCTATGTTTTCCAGCTGAGGATAAAAGCAAACAGAAAATGAAATTAGTGGAGAAGTGCGTATTTGGCGTCTACGGTATGTTACATGGTGTATAGCTGGACTAGAGTCCTCCTGTTTCACTCTTAAGCTCACTGGATGCAGGATGCATTTGACCGTTTCATCCTACTAGTAATATTCTACCTCTGCAGAAATCTTCAACATGACCATGACTATTTTCAGGCAACTTCTCAAACTTCAATAAAACCTTAAAAGCTCCATTTATTTGTGTTTGTAGCCCTGTAAAAGGCTAACAGATAACATGCTGAAATGGGTTTCATTTGAGATGGTAGCTACTAAAAGAATGTAAATAAACTGTGTTGTCAGTGCCACTAAAGCACAATAAGTTCCACATGTTCTGGAAAACTCTGTTTTTCCACAGAGCTGCTACTTTACCTGGTGCCAGTTTTGACTGGAGTGGTTGATCTTTCTCACAGAACCGGGCTGAAGAACATTAACAAGTCTACAGAAAAGAAAGATGACGATGGATTTTCAAGACACATTTCTTTCAAGAGGATTGAATAGTAAAGAAATTAATATGCTTTAAGGTTTCTGCGCTGCAACATCCTTTCTGTGAATCAATGTGCTCCACTCACTCGCACAAGATGACTCCATCCTTTAGACTCTCCATGAAGTTGTCCCCTATCCTTTTGCCTGTCACCTCCTGAATCCACAGCCTCAGCTCCTCCTCCTTCTGGGGGTCATACTTTCCTGCCAGCTGAGACGGGAAGTGAAGCAAAGGTTAGAGGTCAAACACCACATCAGACTTTTTATTTGATTGAAACAAAGCAGCCACTTGTTAAAACTAATCAACCTCGGTCTTTAATGATCAATTATTCTTGTAAAATTCATGAACAGCATCATGACTTTTATATGTTTATGTTAATACCAGTAATTGATTCTCATAACATTCAGTATTTCAACTCTTTATACAGTTTACACAAAAACAAAACTATAAAATCTACTGATGACGACTCAAATTGTGTATTTTGTCACACGTCAGTAATTCTAGTGCAACCACAAATATGTAAATCATTACTAAGTATACCAGGGGTTCCAAAACTTGAATCGTGACACCCAAAAAAAAAATTAAAAAAAAAAAGAATTTAGGTTTCTCCCTGGGATCCAACCTTACATTAGGAATAGCCATAATATCTAGATTTTTACAGACACCAACTACAACTCATTCTTGCTACATATTAGGGAACAGCATCAGAGTGTCAACAAAAAGTGTGTTCCCAGAAATATAATGTGCATTTTCAAATGTCACACTGGAAAATGTTTATAGAAAAAAAATAATAAAATCACAAAAGTTTTTTTCAGTTGCTCAAGGGAGTTTTTACCCGCTGTCACACAAGAGTAATTGTGCATAGCAGGAATGGAAACACTTTTGAAACCTTTTTTTAATAAATTGTGACAGAGTAAATGAGACTGATCAGCTTTTTGCTGCGTCTTCTAAAATTTTCCAACAATCTCCAGGTGGTGTGGACCGATGAGGAGACTCAGAGAATTATTCCTCTGCCTCACTCATGAAAAAGATATGACAGCCACTGTAGATGGAACAGAATACTCTGCTCTGTTTATTACATCCATACATAACATAGGCTGCAGCACCACCTACTTCAAATTCTCTTGAGATTTTATGGAAACAGTCACTGATAAATGTTAATCAACACTAGTCATCAAAAAACAGGCACACAAAACCAACAAGTCAAATGCTAACACACAAACAAGCACGTCATTCATTTTTATTTATTTATTAATTTTTTTTTTTACTGTAAAAGACTATTATCTATTCAAAGTCTCCTCTTTGCTCAGAAAAAATCTTCTGACCTGCCTCTATATGGAAAATATAGATTTATTGCATAAATGCATGTATGAATCATCAGATTGTTCTTTTATTCTCATGCTTTCTGCTCATGGTTATTTCAAATAAATAAATAGCAAATGGTAGTCTGGAAAATGTCTGTACTTTTACTATAAATGGTATTAAATGATACTACTTCCCAGGAAGTTGCTGTCTGGAACATTATTTGGAGAGGACACAGTTGGAAAATAATGTGTGACCCTTTCAAACATTACTTGGGCAAAATCATAGAAATAAAAGCAGGAAACAGAGCTCCACAATCAGCACAATGTATGTATGTTATGGTGGTAGGTGGAATATTTTTGGGGTTTTTTGCATTAAGCTTTTATGGGAACTGGAAAAATATATGCTGCAAATTTTTAAAATAATTTTAGCATTTCTTTTAATGACTATGCAAGTACATTGCAATACTGTCCACAATATGACGGCAAAAGGATGATCCTTAATTAGAACCTTTAAAGTCCATGAGTACAAACACATCTCCAAAGGATATATTATCTCGGATCATGATTATTATCTTTGATTTTAAGATACCAAAACAACTGTGGTTTCACTCAACCTTTTGGAATCTCTATGTATTAAAATTTTACTGTATAATAAAAAATATTTTGAGATGAAAGCAGGAGAAGAAATGGCTGTGGACATTCCTGCATGTAGAAACACTGGCCTCTCTCTCGTCTCTCCATGTATTTCCTTATTGGCACAAACGTGTTACTCTAATACTTTGAATTCTAGCGAGGGGTTTTAAAGCTGCTCCCCCTCCTCACATGTGCGCATACACACCCGCGTGCATACCCTTGTCCCCTTTTCCTGAACGTTCTATGGATAAGTCCTCAGTCTGGGATCAGTAGCCAACACAAATACGCATTTCAAAGCAGCAGCGATAGCAGAGCTTCCAGTTCATCACACCAAACTTGGGAGAAACAGCTTTCCCAAACACTCCTCCCTCCCTCTTCGACTGTCGTTCTCATCGTTGTTCTTCTCCTCCTCCTCCTCCTCCTCCTCCTCCTCCTCCTTCCTCCTGGCTCATATTTCTCGCTCCCTCTCTTTCTCTCCCTCTCGGGTTTTCCAGAATCTGCCCTTTTACAGTGAGTCGACTATACAGACGGACTACGTCTGATAAAGACAGGCCAAGATCGACAGGACCTTCAGGGGGATTTAAGTCTGCTCCAGGACAGGACTTACCAGTGTTGCTTTTTTCATTGTAAAGCTTAGGGACACAGATAGAAATGGATGTTTAATGTCATTCTGCAGATAAACATACCATTAATAATGTAAAGTCAAACAGCTAAGCATGGGGATGAATCAGAACCAATGTATCAAACATGTAAACCCTTCTTTATAATCCTGACAACAGATTAAACATCTTTACAATTCTTTATTCAGATATTCCTGATCATTTTAGATTTTAATGCACTTATTTTTGGGCTGCTTAAGAGGGAAATGCATCCATTATTCCCTAAATTGGACACATATTTAATCAATGTAAAGATTTGTTTGACCTATTATTTTAAAGATTATAAAAATATTTGTTCAAAACAATGCCCAAATGCACTGTTTTTATCAAGTAACAACAGAAAAAAGTCACCACAATACTAAAGACCTCCATAAATCTAGAGAACACCCTCAAATTGTTAAATAATAATCACCCTTGTCCATATGCATATGTAAAATTTAAAGTCCATTTGTAAAATTTCACATTACCATGTGAGGTCTAACAACAGAGGACACACCATGAGTGAGCATATCTCGAGGTGTTTGTAATTGGTAAACGGAAATGCCATAGCGCAAACAAATGGATTGTTCAGAAATGACATGATTATGACATAATTAGAGTTCAGAATGGGTCCTTTGTATGAGTTGTTGGCACTGGTTTGTCTCCCCCTCTATCAGCCATGTTCCTCCACCTGCGTTCTGTCAGAACAGTGTTTTGTCTTCCATGACTTCCATATAAACTGTTTAGAGTGAGGACACTTTCTCGAGTTCCAAGTCAGAGCCTCGGTCACTCCTTAAAAGGCCAGTTAGATTATCCTGATGTTACCTGTCACTCCTACCCTGCCACATCCATGCTCCTTTCTGCTATGTTTCTTTCTTTCTTTTTTTTTTTTTTCTTCAAACCATCCCTGCCATGAAGCCCTTGGGTGAACTGGCTGTTACCTTCTCACAGCATGGAGTTTCTGCTCCTTTGTTTAAGTAATTGAATGCAGCAAAATAACAGCCAGGCTCGTGCCAAAAACAAAAAATCCTGCATGAATGACTAAGACCTTACTGACTGTTAAATAGCTGCGATGAAAGGAATGCGGCTTTCACATGGAGCATGGAGTGTGAGGTTAAAGCGGTGATGAGCCATGGCACTATTCTATGCAATCCCTCGGACAGTGATGATGAAGATGATGATCTGGGCACTAGGACACCATGTCACCTTTCCTTCCACACACACACACACACACACTCATCCACACTGAGTCACTCACCATATTTACAACCTGACTGAACCTAGTGAAAACATACATCCATACCTGGTGTCTTACTGTAAATGAACAAGTAATAGAAGAATAACAAAACACACATACTGTTCCGCACCCTCACAGTCTAATGCCTTGACCCTTCATAATCACACAAATAATTTGGCCACTAAGACCTACTTTCAGCTCCAAAAACAATCACCTCCCCCACTGTGGGATCTGTTATCAAAAGGCAGGTGTGTCCAACCAGACCAGAGCGAGTTTCCCATGAAAATGTGGAATTCAACTAGACTGGAGATCCCTGACTGCGTCACATAATGCATCTAACTGAAGATGCCTCAGTCTGACATACTTTAAAGGAGCATTTTTGGATAGATATCATCCTTTTAGGTCTGTTTGATGACAGAGCACAGGCCAAGATATTCCTATTTTATATATTTTTTAGTGGAAATATATAGTATGCCATATTACGACAATAGATCTAGTCTGCGCATCATATTTAGACAAAAACACACTTTAAAAATTGTTTAGATACAATTGTATTGTACAGAGAGGCACAGAGGACCATGTTAATAAACAGAATAGCAAATGAGTCATTCAGATGTTATAATATAAAATAAAGGTTGCTACTCCTTACTAAAAACATACCAAGTTATTGAAGTTTATTTGACTACACACCCTGGAGGAATATTTAAAATAGAAAGTCATTTGAGAATGATTGTGTTAGCGCAAGATGCAATTCCCATCTACTGAACATTTATGGAATATTTGATTTATCTTTAGTGCCATGAGAATTAGTTTTCATTTCCTTTGAAATGGGGGCACTATATTTAAAGACAGTGAAGACTGTACGATGAGGGAGGATTCCATCTTTTTTTAAATTTTACTTATTAATGATCAGACTTTTAGAATGGAACATTACAGTTTATGCATCATATTATTTACACTGGAGTGATAAAATTAAAGAATGTGACGTGACGGACAGGGATAATCTGATGTCCTACTTTTGAAGCGGAGAGTGAAGTACCATTGGTAGAACCACAACAAGGTAAACAAAAGTGTTAACCAGCTTTAGTTTAGATAAGTGTCGCCTGTTTCAATGTTTTCTGAGCATCACTACATTGCTCCTTCCTCCACAGTGTCCACAGTCCCACTCATGGTGGACCAAAGCTACCAGGTCTTATGTGAATCCATCAGGACTTACCTTACTCTTGACCTCCGCAGACAGTCCGAAGGCTGGACCGCTCCTGAAATGCGTTGACATCCTGTTTATTTACAGTGGTGCTGAGGAGGGCTTGAAGAAAAAGCGCAGATGCAGGTTAACAGCAGCTCTGTGACTGGGCAGGGAGGACGCACGCGCAAAAACAGTCCCGAGCAAAATCCGTGGGTTTTTGTTCTCTCTCTTTTTGTAACTCTTGGTTTGTCGTCGTGCTGTTGTTATTGCTATTGCTGCTGCTGCTGCTGCTGCTGGTGAGGCTTTTGGACAACTTTCCGACACTATTCTGAATCTTTTTTAAACTCTTCCCATGTGTCTACTCTGTGATTGGACAAAGGGGCTCGGCCAATCCGAGAGTAGCGTCCTCATCATCTGGGGGAGTGATGTCACCGCTCGGGTATTACATTTAATCAGTGTCATTTTTTCCACCTTCAGTCGAGTCACGGATGCGCTTGGCTTCACTTATGACACTGTCACATCCTGTCTGATTACTCTTATCAGGCCAAGTCCCAAAATATCAGCAATTTTATTTTACCCCCCCCCCCAACTAAATAGACACAGAGGATGTAGTAGTCCTAGTCTATCATATATCTGTGATATCAGTATTCTGTATGTATGTATGATACGATGTCCGTCATCAAACATTCCACTACAGCTAAATCTAAAACATTATAGTATAAAAAGAAATCAATAACTAATCATAACTAATCAATCAAAGGACTATAAAAGTCTTGAATATCTCCACAAACAATGAAATAAGAGAAACATGCAATATTAAATTAAACATGAGGCTATTTGGTGTATAGCCCTTTAAATGTTGAAAAATATGTATATTAGGCTATTTATTGTAAAGCATTCAGTAGAAATCTGAAACATAATTATGTCGCCTTTGTGTGTGTGCATGTATGTGTGTCCGGGGCTTCACACAAAATCCGGAAAAAGCTGACTGCTGCAGTTTGGCATATTTTTGGTCAAGGAAGAGACTAGCGAAAACAGTAGAATAGGACCAATATTTTGGTAGATATTACTAATTTTGGAATACAATAGCCTTACATATTGCTATGGCCAGAACGCTTTGGTGGTGACTGCTGGACAAATACTGTACAGCATTCATGAATACACAACACCATAAAAACTACATCTAGAACATGTGGATCCCCACGGGTCAACACTCTAGTTCTACTTAATCCATCAAAACTACAATAAACTATAGAAAACCCTGTTCAATGAAATGAATAATATCAGATTTTCTTTGGTATTTTTGGATTATTAGTTAATGTATTATTATCGTCCAATGCCAAGTCTCTATTTGATCATGTGACAAGATGGCGCGATATACTGGGATCCATCATAACTGCACCACTGATCGGGAAAAAATAAAAGTATACACATATTTTCAAGTATACTCTAGAATATATTATGTATATTGAAGTATTTACTGGGCTGTTGTTGAACGATCCATAGCCTACCCAATCCAGTCATGTACTTTTACTGCCCTGAAATATTTCAGCTTTCTCTAACTCAGCTTGTGGTCTCCATTTCACAACCATGTAAATAATCAGAGACTCTGAGATAATCAGAGAGAATATTCAGAAAGTCAAGCTGTGTTGACATACAAAAGTTACTACGAATTTTCCAAGGGGGACCCCTTGGAAAATTCAGTGGTTCTCTTTTTCATCTAAAAACCCCCATAATAGGCCTAATAAGTAAGTGAACTTCAAGTGAAATGTGGGGGGAATGCTAGGACCCAGTATTTCTCTCAAATCATTTCTTCAAATAAGAATAATCCTAGAGCCTTATTTGACACTATCAACTCTCTGGTCTCAGCTGCTGTCCCCCAGTTCCAGTAAATTGTAAAGCAGACAGCAATGAATTCCTTAATTTCTTTGTGGACAAAATCAGAGACATCAGGGCGAACATTTCACCATTAGGTCCTTTTGCACTGTAGGGACTTTTTTGCAGTTCCTGTAACCTTTTCAGGACCTAGGCCCTTTTTTCGCACATTCGGACAGCATAGGAACTGTGGACCACGGACCACAGTTCCTATAACCATTTTAGCTCCTACTCCCAGGCAGGGTCTTTTGATGGTTCCAAAGGAACTCATATGACATAGGTGTTTGGTGATTGGTAGAACTCAGGTCACGCCCATTCCCAGATTTCAGGTTCTTGCAGAAGAGGGAGTGCATTATGGTGAATATAGCACGGCTGTGATTAGGTCATAGGCATGAGGCCTGTTGCTTTTCTACAACAGTATACATCAGTTTATACAACAATTCTACAAATGGCATTTATTAGTTAACAAGAACAAGCACTTCATGTGGCCTTTTGGGCTTTCCTGTTGGCAGGTCATCGCAGCATTTGCCCTTCTTTTATCCACATCTCTGTGAACTTCTGAACAGGGAACGAACACATGTCTGGCCCATTAACAGTGATGAAGAGAAGACTGTTCAGTGTGGACACGTTCATTCTGCTGCGCTTATCAGTGACAATGTGATTCATGACACTAAATCCACGTTCATGCACTACGCTGTCGACACAGGGGAGCATAGAGACGGCAGAAAACACTTTACGGAGATTTTCTTGGGCTCCGTGGCATTTATATTCTCCAAACTCTTTCAGAAGCAAAGGGATGTCTGAGACCTCAGCAACAAGAGTTTATTGAATGGTGACTCAGTGTTCGATTTCCCTGGGAGCCAGATGGAGCTCAGCTCCCATAGAGTGAGGACATGGTTCCAGTGAAAGCAACAAAGTCAAAAATCTGTGGGGGTCCCTCAAATGTCGAATTATATTTTGATCATAAAATAAAGCTCATTTTCCATCCTTGTGCGTGTGCGAAAGTTGTGCCGTGCATAAAAGCACAAAAGCACTGGGGAGGATGCAGAATGTGATTGACAGTCCTTCTGACATAAATGATGCACGTAGCACTTGAATGAACACACTCGAACATTTTAATGCTGTTTATCCTGTCCTTATATCTTAACTACAGGTCTATAGACTACCATCTTTTTGCGGTGTTTGGCACTCATCACTTTTGTTTAAAAGGAGTGTGTGGCACATTAGGAGAAATGTGGGTGTTCCCTGTCTGTGCAGCCTCAATACGTGTAGATGTTATTGGCCATGGAAGGTTAATGCAGTTTTTCTTTCACCATTAATCCTTTCTGACAAATCGTAGACCCTAAATGCTCTAAGTGCTTTGCTTTAAAAATGTGTGATTCCACTGACACCTCCGGGAGAGCGCACGTTGTCGGTATGATTATATTTAGGCTACTTGTGCAACTTTTTTTGGAGATAGAGAGCCCCTTAGAGAAAAAAATATACTGTAATTTGAACCCTGATTTACTGTATGTGCAAGGGGACGTTCACAAATTCCAAGACTGCCGACATTTTGGGTCAGGTTAAAGTTAGTGCCCCCCCCCCCCCGGAGGATGACATTCATTCAACAGAAGTAGGGATGGAAAAACCAGAGAGGGAGGTTGATCTCCCCCCCAACAAATGACATCTTGCTGTCGCAGATGTTTGCGTCACCACGGTCCCTTCCATGGTCCCTTACTGCCTGTGCGGATGCAAAACGAAGAAGTTCCCCTGGGGGAGAGTAGTTCCTAGAATGAAATTTGAAGTGGACAGTTCTTGGAACTGTGTTCTTAGAACTTCTCTGTCCGAAAGTGCCTATAGTCTTCTCCTAACTCTTTCAGTGTACTGTACTCACCTTGTAATTGGTCGTCTTTTAACCCCGTGAACCTCGACGACATCACTGCTCTGCTGCACAAAATGAAACCATCCTCATCTCCTACTGATGTCCTCCCTACCAAGCTGCTTAAAACTGTCTTCAATTCAATTGGCCCCTCTGTTGTCAGTATGATACATCTTTCACTTTTGACTGGTGTGGTTCCAAGCTTTTTTAAACATGCAGTTGTTGAACTTGCACTCAAAAAGCCAACTCTGGACCCATCACAGCCCAAAAACTATAGGCCAATTTCTAAGCTTCCCTTCTTGTCCAAAATATTAGAGAAAATAGTGGCAAAGGAGCTTACACTGGTTTTGGAGGAAAAAAGTGTCCTGGATAAATTTCAGTCAGGTTTCTAAAGAAATCATTCTACTGAAACTGCCTTGATCTGAGTTTCCAGTGACATTACGATGGCAGCTGACTTTGGTGAACACACAGTTTTGGTTCTATTGGACCTTTCTTCTGCTTTTGACACTGTTGATCATAATATTATGATAAACTGATGCAGGTCAGACAGCTGATTAAAGAGGACAATTTGTGTAACTCTGAGTCCTTGAAGGAACAGTACAGCTGGATATCGTCCACATATTGATGATAAGAAACATTTTAAAACTGGCTAATTATCTGACCCAGAGGAAGAATGTACAGTCCAAAAAAAATTGGCCCTAAAACAGAGCCCTATGGTACCCCACATGTCAGGTGTTTCAAAGAAAATCTGATTTGCAAGTAATAATAATAATAATAATGCATTAGATTTTCTATAGCGCTTTTCAAGTCACCCAAAGCGCTTTACATTATTGATGC
>JAPQRQ010000027.1:5471008-5485778 GCA_037367365.1 Apogon talboti | reverse complement strand
ATATACAACTAACCATACCTAAACCATAAACCAACCATATTCATAAAAGGTCAGCGTAAATTTAAAAAAAATGAAGAGAAATAAAGAAAAAGTGACTCTTTCAGCAAAATTTATTAATGGAATAGTGGTCTACAACCACTGTTGTTTGTCAAACTACATGGGTTTTACTGGTGAATCAATGCTGCAGAAGATGATGTTTCCACATTGACTACAAAGCCTCTGAATGGGTGTCATGGTGCAATCCTGCTTTGCCACAGACCCCTCCCTCAAACTAACTAATTGTCTTCACCTGTTCGCACCACACCTGAGTTAGAGCTCTATTAGGAGCCTACTTAAGTGGCTCCTCTGCTCAGGTGCAGCGCTGGAACATTCTTCATTTCACTATAGCCTCACCCTCATGGACGCCGGAACCAAAAAAATGTGTATGGGACAACTTAAAGGGAGGGTCCTCCCCCCCAAAATTTTGTAATAAGATAGATGCTATTTCCTGTATTCCGGTGCATTTTAACATGTGGTTTGACACTTTTATCTAGTTATAGCAAGAGAAGAAATATGGGTACAAATTGTAATTTCTCCAGTCAGATCATGTATAATACAATGACTAATTTAGAGGATCTCTTCATGTCTCTTTATGTCTGCATGCAAATACAAATAGGCTACGTTAAATCCAACACATAGAACCTAAAAATCTCCTAAAATATTGAAATGATTATGACACAATTACCCCAAACCCAAAAATGCTTCATACAATTAGCAGGTTTCGAGTTATATTAATGAACAAAAACACAATATAGATAGGAACGGGCAAATGATTTTAACTTGAGAGAGAGCTGAGAACCTTTCATAATGTTGGTAGACAAAAATTCAAACCTCACTCTCCCTGTCTGTCTGTGTGTCTGTCTGTGTGTCTGTCTCCTGTCTGTGTCACTGCCTCTTGCCCTCTTTGCTGCTTAATGAGATATGCAACATTTCCACATTACGGCATATTTCACTTATTTCTTGTTAACATCTTTTAATTGACTATCTTTTAAAGTGATAGGCTATGGGGCTTTTACTTTGTGTTTTGGGGCACTGAAAAATGTTTGGAAGTCTGAACATTTTCTCTTTGCTGCCATGATGTGATTGCTGGCCACACACACACACATACGTGCGCACGCACACACAGTAGTTAGCATGCTAGATATCTGTTAAAACAACATACTGTGACCTGTGAACTAGTGACCTGTAATTCAATGCTTCTAAAGGCAACAGGCGGACACAATTTAGCTTGTAGTGACAGTTGTGTCCAGACTTACCGTGTGTGCTGCTCTTTTGATTCATACAATGTTACCCTACCTGGGATTGACAGTCAGAGTAGTGAAAACGTGGCATATGGAGTTTTTATTATTATTATTATTATTACCCCTTGGCTGAGGGGTATTGCAATTGTTTGGTCGTCTGTCCGTCTGTCTGTCCATTCAACGGCGTAACAACATTATCTGAGGAATGCATTGAGATATCCACACCAAATTTATAATGTAGATGCATCTGGGCATGGAGCAGAGGCCTGTTGAAAATGGGTGAAATTGACCTACATTTACAAGGTCAAATGGCGACATGTCTTTTCAGCAACAACATATAAAATCCTTTAAGTGGGTTACCTAGCAACAGATAAACAATAGGGCCACTTTGCCATGGTGTCAAATGTCATGTGCAGAAACAGACATGCCAGCTGAGAGGTTATTCAACTAAAAATGCCAGTGGAATTTACCAAGAAAGTAAAGGAATGGCATGGAGCATAAGCCTATTGAAAATAGCTCCGTTCTGGCCGAGGGGTCTTAGTGCGCAGCACGTTATGTTATTGCAATGTAATGGATTTGAGTCAGCACAGCGCGGCAGACAAGGTAGGAGCAAAAACGTGGTGTGCAGTTTGTTTAACCATTCTCTCCAAGATCAAGCACCACGGAATGGATTTTACTAGCTGGGCGCTGAAAATGTCATCCTTTCCAGACGTGAATAGCGGTTGAGGTTCGATATTATTGGGTGGGTCTTGTCCCACTCACAATGGCTCCAGCGCCCATGCTCACTCTGATATCATTCACCTCATCGCCATAACCTGAACTCTTCCATCCTGATCCTCTCACTGCGGACTCTGAAGTTTCATCCCTCAGGTTTTTGTTAATTCATAGCCACATTTATTTTCATGTTTAATAAATCTCTTTACTCCCTTCAGTACCGTGCATTTGGGTCTGTTCATTCACTCAGTCTTGACAATGGGTCATATCTGAGGCTGCTGAAAAAACTGAGAAACTACATTTTATTGGAATTATTTAAATGTATTGATAAGATTATTGGTTCAAACATTTTAGATCCGTGGATGATTTTTGTCTTTGGTGGCTGTTTAGGTCTTTGGGGGTTAATGTACACCTGGTAATGTTTTGCCAACATCAGGAGTAACAGGCTGTATTAATTATAAAATATGATAAAGGAAAATAACCCACACTAATATGACTATGTGGTCATAGTCATACAGTGTCACAGTTAGAGCTGTGGCTACTGATTAGTTTTGTAATTGATTAATCTATTGATTATTTTCTTTGATTCAATTAAGTTATTATTTGATTAGGTGAAAAAATAGTAAAAATGTGAAACAACAACCACAAAAAGTATATATATATAAACACAATAAACAAGTCAAATGACATCTATGAACAATATGTGCTCTGTAGTCTTCAACACATTTCCAACTTACTAACAACTTAAGATGCTTCAATTCAGTTAAATTGTGGTAATCTTTTTAAATTGATTTGAGTCAATTAATAGATGAATAGTTTCAGCTGTAGTCACAATTATGGAACTTTTTGCTGTTAAATTGTTGCTCCTGTTACTATATTATGTAATAAAACCCATACACTACATATTTGACATATGTTTGGTGGTGCGTGGAAGCTACTGTATAGTGCCTGATGTCACTTTGGGAACAGTGAGGTAGTTTTCCAGTTTTAGACCAGTGTGTGCTACCCCCACCCACACACACCAGATCCCTGAGCTGGATGACACAATGAAATGCAGTGGATCATTCAGGGGGTCTGTGGATAGGACAGTCAGAGGTGGACAGAGGAGGTGGCTCTGCTGCTCATCTGAGACTATGATTCACCCTCTGATTTTGCATTTGTGTGCATCATAACCACACACACACAGGGCAGGCATACTGATGGAGCCAGAGAGAGGAACGCTTTGGAAAGGGCAAGGATTGTCAAAAGAATGGCAGGGCTGAGTTACAGTACAGGATAAATGGCTGCGGTTGTGGTGATAAACAGTGAAATAGTACAAATGCAAGATTACTGGACATACACAGTTACCCAGCAACAATCACACACACACACACACACCCACAAAGCTGAGTATAATTACCGCAGGGCAATGGTCTGCATGAGGGATTTCCACTGACCCCAACACTACAGTTGTGTTCACAATACGACACACTGCAGCTGTGATATTTCACTCTATACTCTTGGAATGGAAACGCAGGCTGGCAGATGTACATAAGCATACCGTAGCTACTGTACGTCTTCTGACCTTTTAGACAGGATATATGGTAAAGTAGATCTCTCAAGATGATTTCTCAGGATGAGCACCAGAGTGATATTGACCTCATAGCATTGAATGCATCTTTGATAGTGTGAGGCACAAATGTAATCAAAGAGGAGATATTTGGGGTTTTATTCAGTACTGCATCAGATATATGAGAACTTGACTCCGTGTTTTTAGCATTACAGTTGGGGTGAAATTCAGATTTGTAAACAGTCTGATTACACATTTGAAGACTAATTCAGAAAATGTCTGGTGTGAATAGAGGCAACACAATGAGGAGATTTAATGTTTCATGTACTGGCACTGAGAAGAGTGTTTGAAAATAGCTTTTAGAAAACAAAGTAGATGGATTTTACAAGAAGTGAAAAGTTTTAATAAACTCATTAAGCTAATAAGCTACTGATAAACAAGAAAAGAAAATAATAAAGAAAAACAATTAAATGTATTTCTTAATGCAGTGTAAACAGTACTAGCAATGGAAGATTATGCTGAAGTTGAACCACAGACTCTGGAGGAGTCTGAAGATTCAGAGCTAAAAGCAGCTGAAGTGGATTGTCATATCTGAAAGCATTTAAGGATTTAAGTGTTAACCCTGTGGGTAGTGGAACTGTTTAGAGTGGATAACCAAAAGCAAATTACCAACTGAAGAGAAGGAACTGAAAATGGATTTATTTACAGAAAGCAGCTGACATGTGGTCAGTGAGCAGGTATTAAAAGTAGCAGAAGTATGAGTCACTTCAAAAGCAAAAGATGAAAAGTAGCTTTAAGTGAATCTGAACCGGACAGCGATGGAAGCAGTTGTATCATTATATGATTTAGAGATATTTTAAGGGTCCAATGGTGTTAGCTGAGGTGCCACTTGGTGTGATTAATGATATGAAAGTGTAAAAATATGTCACTACATGTGTAAAAACTGAAAGCACGTGTTGAACAGTTAAAGGTTCGATTACAAGATTCAGTCTGGAGATTACATGATGTTTCTGTCCAAGGCTTTGGTTCCGTTCAAACCTGGTATTACTATCTGACCTGAGAATTTGGATCACATATGAACAGCTCTGATACCAGGAGTGAACACACTCAGGATGCACTGAGGATGCAAATCTAATCTCTCACGCCAACGGTGTCATATTTAAGAGCTTTAATGACATCTGAAAACCTAAAAAAGCCCACAAAGATGTTTTAGGAGTTAACCATGTGTGTAGCACCTGAATGATACTCTGCGACTTTTCACCTCTGTAAGAAAATATAATATTAACTAATATAATACACAGTTGTGTCCAAAAGTTTTAACAGTGAAACAAATGTTAATGCATAAATGTTATTCAGTTTTTGAAACTCAGAAACACATGGGATAAAAAAAAATCTAAAAATAGTGAAGGAGCAAAACCTGCAACTGTACATCATATTGAAATTCATAAAAAAAGTATTTTTAAGACTGCCACAGAGCCAGTAAAAACATATGTACTCGTCAAATTACTGACTGATTCATACAGTGAGTAACAGATAAGGAAACATTCAACCTTAAAAGCTGCTGTCGTTTGTGGCACAATTACATGACAAATCCACCCTATTGAACTGAACAGAAAGACTGCATCAACTTTAAGGCTATAGATGGGAATATTTATTTGTATATTGAAAGGGATGTGAGATTGGATCAGAAGTGGTTACTTGTAGTGCTGCCACTAAAGACTAATTTTCTAACGACTAATCTTTTGACTAATTTTTCGATTAGTTGACTAATCTAAACGACAAATTTTTAAAAAAATCAAGGGTTTGTTATTTTGCAGTGTCCATTTCATTTTGAATACAACTCAAGGGCCAAAACATAAAATGTCACCTGTACCATGTCAAATGTAAACAATAGAAATAAACAAAAAATTACAAATGTAAACAATATAAATATTTAAATAGTACCAAATAAAGAATTACAAAGTAGGATGTTTTCCACATTCCAAAAGAAAAAAATGCACAAAGGTAATCAAGTAAATAGATAGCTATATCAATATAAAACGAAATATTAATACAATAGGCCATTACAATTTCCAGTGCAAAGTGACTTTGAGTATTTGCTTAACAGTGCAAATATATATGGTGCAAATATAGTCTCATATCTCTCACAATCATTTTCAGGACACTGTCAGTGAGTACTGCTGTAAGTTGTGGCATGCAGTCCTTCTTTGGAAGGACGAATTCAGTCAGACTACTTTGACTGCAACTGACAAAAAGAGAGGAGAAAAATACACAATCAGCCTAGTGATGTAGAGGTGGAGTGCCAATTCCTAACATTCTGTCTGGGCTTTCACATTAACCTTCACATCAATATCAGCCTACTTTTGTTGGAAGCTCATTAAGTAAACTGTTCAAAAACATTATGTATTAACAGTCTAAGCATAAACATCCGCATGTCCATTAGGCTATGCTATATTAGTCAGAGTCTGGACCAGGGGCGGTTCCAGACAGTCCTATATAGGGATGGGAATTGATAAGAATTTAAAGATTCCGATTCCATTATCGATTTTGCATCTGTGTCTCCCCCTGTTGTGCACCTCATTTTCCTTCTTCCTACCTTCAGAAACTTTTATTTGAGGGGGAGGGCGTTTGTTGGCCCCTCCTAGAACTGGGCCCGGATGACGCCCTAGTGTTTACTCTGTCGCTAGATTCACAAGCGTTGCTAAGTAGCATATCAAACACGAGACATTTCTGCAAATGAATTGCATGCTGTGTGGACAAATGTTTTAGCATATTGGAGGTATGTTGAAGCCAATAATGTAATAACAGCCGATAACGTAATAAATTCACCTTTTTTAAAATGTAATAGGCCAATAACATAATAACTGGCCAATAACGTAATAAAAGTCCTGAACCGATAACATAATAACTTTTGGCTAATAACGTAATAATTTATTACGTTACTGGCTGCTTATTACATTATTTGCAAAGTTTTTTTCTTTTACCAGGCCAATAAAAGAAAAGAAAAGCATAAAAAGTTTTCCTTTTCTATGTGGCTAGTTTTAGACAGGTACCTTATGACATTGGCTTTAGGAAATTCTGGTGTTGATGAGCTCAGTGGCCTGATAACAGACTAATAATCAACTTAAAGTCCAATTAAAATGACTGTTATGGACCTGGTTAACCTTGTGGTATTACAATATTGTAATCTTAAGTAATTTAGCTGAGAAATTATGTAACTTGGAATAAAACAATTACATGCTGAACTGATGAACTCTATGACCAGAGGTTCCCTGCTTTCAGTGCTGTAGAATCATACAAGCCATTAATGGTTTTATTTTTTCCCCACATTAAAAAACTGTAATATTAGAAACACATCACAACCTACTCTGCCACACTTTATGTTTAAAGCTATACTGTACAGTCTGGCATTTTTACACTTTTCTTTTGTTATCTTAAAATGCTTGTAATAAGCATGTGGCAAACTAAAATGTAAAAGAAATCCACCAAGTTTTGAAACTCAAAAAATGTTTAATTCTCATATATTTCTGATAAAAGTCTGACCAATTATTTTATTCGGTCCAAATAACATGATTGGCTGAGCTTCCTGTCTGTCATCCATTGCTCCGTCCCACATCAGTTGCCTACTCCTGTCACCGCTTGCAAGTCGAGCACCTCTGTGATAGAGCGGCAGAGCGGCCTATGAAAGATATCAAAAAATGGCAAAGAACTTTCAATGACCGACCAAGGTGAGCCGCCACTTCCACCCCCAGCTGCTCACACAGAATAAAGATGCACAGAAAGACTGCAGCAGAAAAAGCTGCCCAAAAAAGAATTCTCGATGTGGCAAGAGGCAAGACGCATATCCAGAACTGAAAAGCGATGAGATGGTCGTGGAGTTTCTGCTGACAGGTACTTTCAGTTTGCCTAATCATAGAACACAGTATTACATGTGATAACGCAACATCCAAATGCTATCAGTTCATATAGTTCTGTAATGTTGTTATTTATGCAATGAAGATTAGCATCAGTGTTAACTTTACCTTTAGTGTAAACAAACCAAGCGTGTAGCATTAGCGATCGCTTTAGATTTAGCTGTAGCATGACGGACCGCATTATTGGTGTTAGCGTCAGCGCTTACAGCAGCCTGAGTGTTAATTGTAAAGTTGTCATTAACCCTGTTCTCAAACACAACTCCGGGGTTGCGTTTGACTGCGTTGGTCGTACAGTAACCAGAGCTAGTTCAGCCCATTGCTAGAGGACTTCTCTGGCTAATAGATAATCCTGGCTAGCTAACATGCATGTGTCATGGGAGGAGGGGAGTGTCAGAGGTCAGGCAGGGGGCAGTGGGTGGGACTTTGGAGGGAGGCGGGTTGTTCATGTTCAAATTTTTACTAAGTGCTGTGCGACATGCCAGATCGGTAGGTACAGCTTTAAGGCAGTGCTTAAAGTAGTTAAATTGTGAACAGTCACTAGTGACAGGGATAAAGTATTATCGCTGCTTTTATGCTTTTATGAATCCAGCCCTGTGATGAACTGGCAGCACATCAATACTGGCATCTTTAATGACAGACTAATGAAACAACCATTTTGAGTCATGTGCAGCCAAACATCTTTTGCACCTGAACTTTCTGAAGTATCTCTATTGCAGATGTTGCTACTGTGGGTGTTTATCTGTCAGCTGTTAACTTACCAGTACATAACACAGCAGTTGTATGACCCAGAGACAGCTTAGAAATTTCTGACTATTTGTCATTTAGGATGACACAAATGACACAGTGACCATCATGACAGGTATGATTATGTTTGATAAAACCACTAACATCAAGCTTTCTTTGCAAACCTCTCATCCTAAATTGGACCATTTCATGCGTCATAACTGGTGTCAGGGCCATGTTCTCCTCCTCCTGCCCTCAGTAGTGAATTATTTCCCTTCACATAAATACCACTGTTGGAACGGTACAATCACTAACTTACCACTATTGTTTCCAAGTATAGTGACACTAATAGATGACATGTGCTAGTTATGTTTAATTTCTGGGTCTTAGTTTAAGATTTGTAGATGGTGTCATAAGGTGTGTTTCCATAAATGTATTTAATGCACATTTTGGCATTTTGTACTGAAAAATGTCTATGAAATCATCAAAATCTGAAAAAAGAGAAAACAGAAACATATTTTTCAAGTAAATTCCGATTAACTCAGTTGCATCTTCCCAGATATTCTGATAAAGTGTGAAAATATGTCTGTACAGGTTGTGTTGAGACAGGTTAGAATTATGTGTGTTGAATTACTCCTCTCTCCATGAAATCACATCATCCATCACAATCATTTCAGACGCAAAACATCAACTGAATGATCTGCTTTTTCTCCTTTGTTTATGTCATGTATAACATATCTTACAGCACCACTCAAATTCATTTAATATTTTATGGAAACAAGGCCACAGTCTGTGTTCTTGCCTCACATAGGTTTATTACATCCATGTTGGACAGTGTGGCAGCCATTAAACTTGTACAATTCTGTAATCTTACAGTCTGCAGAAGACTTTAGATGTGTTTTTTGTGTTTTCACAGCTGCAGTGGGTGACTGTGATGTCATGTGCATACCCTCTGTTTTCCATGAAATCACCCAGATGAAGTCATGTGTTCAAGGTTGATTCACAATATATTTAATGATGTCTTGTATGTTTGTGTTATTCCATTTCATTCTGATGAAACAGCCATATGTATCTCTGCATCTGAATATGTATTTGAAATATTTGACATAATGTAAGTACTTAAGTCATCAAAATATATAACGGATCTGGTTGTTTTCAGTTGTTTTAATGTGGAAATTTAATGTATTGCAACTTTAAGTTTTCCTCTACCAAACCAACATTGCAGATTTCTACAACAATGCAAATATCAAATTCTGCTTGCAAAAACTTAGCCAAGCAGAGACAAATGTTCATTTATGCAAAGTTGGATTTCTCTCTCACACATATACACACTCAACGCGAAGGTCTTATAAACATTTCACAGACAGAAGACGCACACACATGGAATTTGGACACTTTATTTGGGCATGATGGGAGAAGGGACGGCCCTGAGCGAGCTGAGAAGGAGAGAGATGTAATGTCCTGTGGAAGAGGAATCCCTCACACTAAAAATAAAAGACTACAGTCTGATATTCACTGTGTGGCAACCTTTACTGTTTATATTGGCCGAGAGTTCATCTGACGATTAAGCTAATAAGCTGCTTGGTATATTTACTGTGTTGTGGATAGAAACTGATGAGTAAAGAGGCCTTGTTAAAGGAAAAGACAATAAATGAGTCATGATTTATCACCTGGAGGTCAGAAATTCAGTGATAATGTGCTTTTTATTTATATTGTAACTCTGAATTAGCTGTAGGTGTTTTATGGGACTATGGTTTTTATGAGCCGGGTTCAGATGGCAAGATCATAAACAATACAGCAGTCCAAACCTGTTGAAGTGTTCAGTGATTTACAAATTGCAATTTCTATGAGGACTAAAACATTTGAGAAGTATTTTATTTATTTATTTATTTATAAACTGAATCATGTACTTTTGTAAAAGGAGTATGCTCATTTGGTGTTCCTGTATTAGAAACGCATTATGATACTTTTACTGAGATTTACTTAGCTGTACTAGGCAATTTATGCCACACAGTAGTTAATTCTTATTCTGTGTTTAACCCATAAAGACCCAGTGTTACTTTTGTGACAGTTCCCAAATGATTTTTTCCTCTATATTTAACCTTTTTGAAGTGATTTATCACCATTTATTGTAATTTTATCCTCTTTGTTTTGTTTTGTTTTTTTGTGAAAAACTGGTATTTTCCCATATTTAATTTACTGATTATTTAGATATTCATAAAAGCTCAGACTAAAATTAAGAGTTATTAAATAAAAAATAGAGAAAACTGAAGAAAAAGTGACTTAAAGCAAAATCTATCACTAACTGAACATAAACGAAGTGTCTCCATCCACTGTCATTTATCAAACTCCATGGGTTTTACTGGTGAATCAATGTTGCAGAAGATGACGGTGTTTCCATGTTCATTATGGAGCCTCTGAACGTCCAAATGGGTCATATCTGATGACCACGAAAAGATGACAAACTGCATTTTACACTGAAAGATATCAAGGAACGGCAAGTATTTACATGGATTGATAGGATTTGTGGATCAACAGGTATTAAACATTTTACATCAGTAGATGCTTTTGGTCGGTGGTGGATGTTTGGGTCTTGGGTTAAGCACTAGTAACTATCAAGACTAGGGATGGGAATTGATAAGAATTTAATGATTTGACTCCATTATTGATTTTGTTTATCGATCCGATTCCTTATCAATTGTCATTGAGTGAGGGAATAAAAGAATACAAACGGGTTTGTTTGCATTAGCTGTCTTTTACATTTTCATCACTGCACAGAAAATATAACATATACAGTATGCACAAATGATAATAACAGATGATGCCGGGCCTGGTTCCAGATAGTCATATATGAGGTGGCAATCAGGAATGTTAAGGGGGCACGTGCTGGTGACAGAGGCGGCAATGGGGGGTCACACCATACGACTGTACAATGTGAAATTTAAGACACTTTACTAATTCCTCTATGTCTCCCACTATTGTGCACCCCATTTTCGTTTTCTCTACCTTCAGAAACTTTTATTTGAGGGGGGAGGACGTTTGATGCCCCCTTTAGAACCGGGCCTGGAGGACACCCTGGTGTTTGCTCTGCCATTAGATTCACAAGCGTCGCTAAGTAGCATATCAAACACGTGACATTCCTGCAAATAAATTGCATGCTGTGTGGACAAATGTTTTAGCATATTGGAGTTATTTCCCCCCTTTGAAGAAATGGAAGCTTTGGAAGTGTTACAAGTGGCCTTGGTGTCATCTTTTTGTCTGAAATATAGCCATACTTTGGAGCCTTTCTGCCTTGACACCATGTTGGCTACATTCTAAACCAAAACAACGCAGCGTGTGTGTGACATCATCACGCAGTTGCAATGAAGGCAGAATCGATAAGCAGAATCATTAAGCAGGCAGGCAAACAGTTTCAAGGAATTGAACGACTGGGAACCGGTTCTCAAAAAGAACCGATTCTCATCCCTAATCAAGACCTTGGCAGCTTCCACTTAATTGATTTTGTGTGTGTGTCCACTATCCTTGAAAAAAGAAGACTCAAACCTTTGAGGATTAATCAATTGCATCACTGTATTTACACAAATAAACTATACAAAGCCAATGCCTTATATGCACAATTCAGTCTACTGATTTAACATATTAGTGGGCATCACCAGTTCAAGCTAGCAAAACAAAACAAAGGCACAAAAATACAAAAGTAGGTCTCTCTGTAAACCACATACAAGGTACAGTATGTCATGACATTATTTGATTAAGTGTGCCATACTCCATATACTGGTGGACAATTTAGGTAAAAGCACCAAATACCTGTTTATGTCTATGACCTGGTCATCTGTGCCTCCTGTGCTGCCTTTCTCTGTGCTCTCTCTCCCTCTCTCTGGTCACCTGACCCTCCATTGCCTCCTTCTCTCTCTCTTTCTTTAAGTGCTACACCTCCTCCGTCACCTCCTCCTCCCTCTCTCTCCTCACCTGTGCCTCCTTCTCTCCTTCTGTCTGTCATCACCTGTGCATCCTTGGCCATTTCCTTCTCTTTGGTGACTTGTTCTCTATTCACATTCTAGAACCTTATATAAAATAAGTTCAGTTAATGTTCAAATGGGCTGAGAGAGGTGATGCAACAGTTTTGGAGGGTGTAGGAATACATGTAATGTATGTAATGTAAATTTCCTTACCAAAAAGTTGGAAAGAAATTAACACCACTTACTAGCATATTAACAGTGCTACCAAGAGGTTTTTGTTTTTTTTTCATTATTTATTCTCATACCAAGGTCATCATTGTAGTTGTAGAACTGAATTAGTGAGCCTTTAGAAAGTGGATACAAAATCAGTTCATTAACCAAAATAAATAATTTCATTGTATTTGATTTTGTTAGTCAGTCATAACCATTATCATATCAGTTTTCACACTAATATTCAATAATTACCCTAGTTTATCAGGTCATCACAATCTAACCTATTTCTTACCAAGGTAAATAATTAAACTTTACCAGATGATTAAATGTGCTACTATTTTGTTGGCAAACAAACGAATAAATAAAATGTTATTCATGCAAGGTAATTAATATATATATATATATTTTTTTTATTCATCGCAATGATGTGATTATTGGGGGGTTATATTGGTTGGACCTGATTTTTTTTGGGGTCATGACCCTCGTAACCCCCATAGAAACTATGCGCCTGTCTCAGTCTCATTGGGATGAACAAAGAAAAAGTCAAGAAGGGAGGGAGAGATGTGGAGGACAGACAAGGAGTGGACAGAGGAGATTAGTGCCGTTTGACGAAACAGTAGGCTGTTTCTCCCACCCACTCGCAGACCCCTCTCTTTACTCCACTCTGTCTGGCTATTTATGGTAGAAGGCCTCCAGATCCTACGCAGCTCAGAGGAGGCTGAGTTCATGACATCATAATTCTAACCTGTCGCTACAGGACAGGAAGTGTCAAACAAACCTCAGTTTGGTCAATTAAATCATAAACATTAATGCAGATTGAGTCATTCACTTGTTTGTGCGTTCGCCTTCAACGCAGCGCAATTACATTAACATTTGAACTCTTTATATTTTAGTTCTCATCAAGTTCTACCTTCAGCTGCTTCAACAAACACACATATTTAACTGCTTTTACATGATACATCACATCACATAGTTTTTTCGCAGTTTCAGATCTTACAGTTAAAGCTATAGTGCGCCACTTTTTTCCTTTAACTTAACCCAGAAAGACCCAGTGGTACCTTTGTGGCAGTTCCCAAATGCATTTTTCTCTATATTTAACTATTCTTAAGTGATTTGTCATAATTTATTATATTATTATTATTATTATTATTATTATTATTATATTTTGGTGTAAAACATATTTTCCTATATTTAATTCACTGATCATGTAGATAAATTCAAAGCAAAACAAAAAACTGAAAAAAAGTGACATTTTCAACAAAATATATCATTAACAAAACATGAAAACAAGTGTCTCCAACCATTGTGAATTATCAAACTCCATGGGCTTTATTGGTGAATAAATGTTTCAGAAGAAGACGATGTTTCCACGTTCTCCAAGGAGCCTCTGAACATCCAAATGGGTCATATCTGATGACTATGATCACGTGATAAATAGTGACACTGACTCCCATCCTATGTAAATCCTAGGAACCCAGGTTTTCATAGAAATTGTCAGTTTCTGGTGTGCACACTGAGAAATATTGTCTTACATTTTTTAAAATTCAGCCAAATCACAAGTAAGTGGTTCCATGTGAATCATTTACTCATCTATTCCCTTCAATGGCCCACAGGTGGCAAAAGTACCCTCATTCTTCACTCCAGTACAAGTAATGGTATATATATATATTTATTTATTTATTATATTAGTGGTGGGACTCAATTAAAAAAAATTTATGTAATTAATTATTGACCATCGTAATTAATCATATTTTAATTGCATACCAATATTTGACCTCAGAAGGAACATTTTCCAATTCAAACAGATTTGGGTAGATGACTAAATCAGTGACTAGACACATATATACGTTTAAACAACCAAATCCTGTTTATTACTTAATATAATCTGCTAAACATGTTTGTTTTATAAATAAACAGTACTTTCAAGTACATTTCAGAAGAGTAGTAACATGATAAATAAATATCCTTAGTCAAAAATAAAGAGACCAACAGCCATAAAACATTAAGTGCCATACCATCTAAAATGGTAAAGAAAAAAGACAAAGAAAAATGGTCCCTTAACTGACCTCAGTCAGTCTTTCCCTTTTATTTGCTTATCAGTGTCACAAAGCTGCTGGATTTTGTTTAAAATTGTCTTTCTGCATAGCAGTTTATGAATGGGGTCAGGTGACATTATCTGTAGCAATGTTGTGACTAATTTATTTGAGTTACGAGAAAACCAGGCAATTAATGTTGGTTTAATGTTGGCTAAGGGACAGTAGACCATTGTCAATCAGTCTCCTCCCTGTCATGTCTCCTGTACAGTACAGAATGCGTTACTGTACTTATTTTTTAAAATCTTCGAAGGTTTGAACTTTGAGAGTGTTTAAACAAGAGAGAAATGTGAGAAAATGTTAATGCCTGTGAGAAAAGTGTATA
>JAPQRQ010000027.1:5453439-5468931 GCA_037367365.1 Apogon talboti | reverse complement strand
GCTAATGTTGTACTGAGGTGAGATTAATTTTATAAGCCCCACAGGGTTTTCAATCATTGCGGTATATATATATATATATATATATATATATTCCATGTTTAATGCTAACTCCATTTCTCAGCTAACATTAGCTAGATTTGTACTGTAGAGAAAACAGGCATTTAAGAAGGTGGCATAAGCAGTTCAAGTATAAGGATGTTTCTCAAAAAAAAATAAAAATAAGAGAAGCACTGTATATCACTGGGGATGAAACAGATCTACCAGGGAGCAAAATTTACTCAAAAGAGTGACATCCAAAACGAGCAGTGGACTTGTGAAATTCACGGTGCAGAGGTCTGTTAAATAAATGAATAAAATAAACTTTTCATTACATTTGTCTGAGAACTTTTTGACTCTCCCTTGTAAATACAAATCACAAATAGCCTAAATGGATTTCAGCACAAAACAGACTCCAACACAAACTTAACATAAGCACATCTATGAATCTTACTATTGAACCTTTAATTTTATTACCCTTCGGCCCAAGGGATATTAATCGTTTGGTCGTCCGTCCGTCTGTCTGTCCGCCTCCCTGTCCATTCAATGACGTAACAACATTATCTGAAGGAGATTGAGATATCTGCACCAATTTTATACTGTGGATGCATCTTGGCATGGAGCAGAAGACTATTAAAAATAGCTCCATTCTGGCCAAGGGGCGTTATGTTTATTTTTATTAACACTATCTGCAGTGTCCTAATGGACTAAATCTTGTTCATTTCTTTACCTTGTTCCACACCATACCAAATCAGAGCTCTGGTGACTTTCACACATCCTAGTGGGCCTTACTCACAGGCTGCGACAGCCTCATGATGTGTTCGGGTGAGCTATGGTGGTGACAGTTATGTGCTGCTTGTTAACAACACGGTTTAAAAGTCATTTCGATGAACTGCCGGCAAAGGATTTAAGCACCTTGTAAAAATCCCTTTATAGCCTCTCCAAAGTCTGGAATGTTGATTTTTGATATGTTTTTGTTTCCCCAAGTCTGGGAAAGGACTTCCAACATAAATTCCTCCTGAAATAGTCATATCCGTATAATCTATTTATTTTTACACAACAATTTGCTCAGTAAAGTGGCTGGCCTGCCTGTGCTTCCAGGGGAATTCAAAACACAGACAGAGGACCCTCTGAAAAGGAGACTTGACATTTACAGACATGAATTAATTTTGTTAAAATGTCTCCCAAACACAGCTGAGAGCAGGTAAACACCCAGATGAGTTGCTGTTCACTTGCGGATTGAGCCACTATGTGAAAACAACCCAAACACAAATATACAGTGCAGGCTTTTCACATTTGTAGAGTGACATCATTTGTGTTAAAAGTGGGTGAGGACAGGTTTTATTAGTGTGTGATGTGCAGGTGTGTTTCTCTGTGTACATGACATGCAAGTGATGACATCCACCCCGTGCACGAGTGAAGCCCAGCAGCACACAGTATGTGAAGTCCACACTATGAACGTGGGGCTGTAGTAGCAGAGGAAATTTTCATTGAGTCTCTGTTATGTGACCATGTTTGGTAAAGCTCTTCAGGCATGGACTCGGACCAAACCCCTTGACCGATCGGTGCACACACACTCACACAGAGGAGATGGTTTCAATCACAGACCTGCTGCAGCTCAGAGCCCCCCCAAAATATTTCACTTTCATCCCTATTTCAGTCAATCCTCCAGTTTTGACCCTTTCATCTCAGACTGAATGTCTCAGAATGTACTTCACCTTTCCTTTTTTGTTGAATATCTCAATTACTTTTCTACACACACACACACACACACACACCAGTGGGTCCATGGCGGTCGGATGCCAACTACCAGTAGCCAGTTTTGGCTTGTCTAATTAGACCTGAGTTGACGGACGACTGAATGAGTTCAGGTTACTGCTGTCAGGTTGTTCCTATGATTACATCATTGTTTAGAGACAGGGGAGAGGGGAAGGGGAACTACTGTTACATACAAGCACAAAGAGAAATGGGCTGGAATGAGCATAGCACCTCTCTGACATTCCAAACCATATCTGCCATCTGAGTACAAATACAACATACCTGGGTATTTATTTAGTAAATGTATACTCCATCTATTAAAGCAGCAGTGCCTGTTTTTTTAGTGTCAGTTGGGCTAAGTTACATAACTTCTCAGCATATGATAATTCAGGTGGTCTAAGAGGACATCACACTTCTGCATTTAAGTCATCCATGTTTACATTTCATCATTTGATTTGGACTGGACGGAGGCAGCTACAGATGGAAGGTGTGCATTTTGATTCTGGTGTTTCTCCTGATTTTGGCTCCTGAAGCTTTTAACATGTTCTCACTATATGTGCTGTTACACTACCAGATACTTAGCAAAAAACTGTAGCTTGGCTGTGTTGACTGCCTCTTCCAAATCACATAAAAAAAACAAAAAAACAACAGTATTCAATGCCAAATTATGAGAAAACATTTTTATTTTTTTAAATTTTCAATAATAAAATCAAAATGTTCAGAATAAATTACATATTTGGAGACTAAACCCCAAAGATCTAGAATAAATGCAAGATGTCAAGAATGAAATACAAATTTGTTGAAAATAAACCCAAAATGTTGAGACAAAAGTCAACATGTTGAGTATAAACTCAAAATGGTGAGAAAAACTCATCAGAGCTTAAAGATTGAATGTTTTAAAGTAATATGTCTAGGAAAACAGACTAGAAGTTGCTGCTTCTAGTTGTCGTTCAGTACAAAAACACATCCTAAAACAGACCTGTACTTAAAAATACTGTATTTGTGATCAAATTTTTAAATTTTCTTTCCACACATTGTGAGTTTTATATTTTGCAACAAAGAATAGAGGATAACTTCTGGGAATTCTCCATACTTTTCTTTTCAATAGCCATCTGGACCTGGAGATGATTTCCCATACAATGAAGGACTCCTGTAAACTGTAATTTAAGGAGAAAAAGACGGACTCAATCAACTCTTTATCGTCTTCAACTTTATTGAAGAGCAATACTTTCAAGTAAGTCTCAGTTTTCAGCACTACAATTACATGATCATTAGTAGTGGTCATTGTAGACGATAACAATCCAAGTCCCAAGGTAATACTCAGACAAAAAGACCCCTGAGGGCCTGTGTTTGTGTAGTGTAGGCCGTTTCACATTAGAATCCCCAGAAACAAAAACATCATAGATCAGAACAAGAAATTGCATTGCTTTAAAGACAAAATTAAAAAGGACAAAATGGGAGGAAAATAAGTCATTCTGGCAAGTCATCTGATTATCAATTTATCTGCAATTTCATAATTATGAGCGGAATCATTCTTTACCATCACAATAATGATGTCCTGAGATGCAGAAATTCAATCCATGTTATTCTATTTTATACTGAGGAAGAAAATCAAGGATTCAAGAAGAGATGGAGCAAACTTAACACTCAACACCACCTGTTTAGTTTCAAACAACTTCAATACAATGTACCTCAAAAGGACAAAAGTGTGTGTCTGGGATTGATACTTGCATTCAGGTGATTTGTATATAATACGTGCATTTTATCATGAAAGTTGGCCTCTGTAAAGAAAGTGAGGCCACGTGGTTGTTCAGTACTTACACAGTATGCAGAATGACCTTACAATAGCAGCCTTATCAATGTCATCCATCATGTACTCATTCAGTTTTCATACAGTCCCTGGGAGTGGGCTACAGGACAAATATCAGGTCTTAAAATTTATTCTGTAAAAAACCCTGAAGTACCAAAACTCCTGGTTCCACAGTTTGTCCAGTCCTTGGACCACTGGGTGATACACTTGTTAAAGATTTTATTATTTTGTGCATGAGAACTGCACCAGAGGGCAGCCTCAGTCTAAAGTCAGACATCCAAAAAGCACAGCTACAAGAAGCATCACTGCTCAGCCAAGACATGTGCTACACCGGAGTCCAATCGTCTCCTGACTGAACAGTGTTACAGTTTTCCTTTATGACTATTCACAGCTTTGAGTTCAGGAGGCCAGAGAAGTGAGATGTTAGCCTACCCATCGACTACTGTATATCTACTAAGAGCTTATGTTCAAAAAAATATATTCTGATTCCCACTGTATTCACCTTGGACGCTGTAAGCTCATCTGAATGCCACTAAGAAACCAGTCGCCACATTCAAAAAAAGAGACATACCCCGGTTTTCAATAATCAACACAAAACAGGCTCCCCGAGGGGATCAGCTTTGGATTATAATACTTGGCCGGATTAGTCATTGTGCAGGTAGATTATAAAAACATATACACAGAGTATACGTATGGAAAACACAGGAGATAAATGAAAACTGACTCACTGGGTTTTATAAATCATGCTAATCCGAATCAGACTGCATGACATCCACCATTTTTGTGTAAAAGGCACAAGATACTGTAGCCCCTCCTCTGTGGTGACAGACAGAAATACAGGAGATCACTGAGTTATTGCTCCACAGGGAGTGTGCTTTATAGTTCCACAGTGACAACCTCAGACTATTAGGATTATCTGTCCAACAAGAAAGGAAAGCGAAAGGAGTAAACATGCGAGCAGAGTATAAACGTATCCGTTGTAGGTTTCTATTTATATCATCTCCTTGTAGTTGAAGTAGACGCCGAATTGGAAACAGCCTCTTGTATCTCTGTCTGTTTGTGTGGTTTTTTGGAGTCTGCTAACAGCAGACTGTATGAGTAGAAAAAACTGATGAATTTGTAAAACCAACAAAATGGCTTACGAAGAATGTGTGTGTGTGTGGTAGCCACATGCAGAGTACCCGCATAGCTATCGTATGTGTATATATTTATATATACAGACATGCAAGAGAGAGGAGAAAAGAAAATACAAGTGCATGCATTCAGTAGAGGCAAAAAAAACTGTTTTGAAAGCAAACCCCTTTCTAGCATTAGATTAATGCAAGTAATATTTAGATGTTATTCATCTAGTTTGACTATTCACTAAGGCATCACAGAATATGTCATCTTACCATGCTCTATAGTCATGATTTACAATTTATACAGAACAAAAATTAAAAACGTACAGGTTACTTTGGACAGCAATAGACGGTCGAACTAGATTCACAGAATGGTTTATCAAAATGATTCATATTATTAGTAACTCTGCTTCCTAAGGGAAGAGCATCGTGGGGGGGGCAGCAAATGCAGGGACATGTGGACATGACAACCTATATGTGCAAACTTTATACGTCTGTGTACATGTGTGAAAATAGACTTTTTCCATTTCCTCCCCCAATCATATTCTCAGAGACACTGACAATATTTACATGCACTAGATATTCAGCTTTTTGCCTCATTCTGAAAAAGACAGGTTTCCTGATAAGGAGTTTACACGAATAACAAAGAAAATTCTACTATTATTCCTTTACACGAGTAGCTGTGTATGCTCCGATTTATTCTGTTTCCACCAGTAGTGGATGTGTGAACATGTGAACAGCTTCCAACTTTTTCAAAAAGTTGAAATTAACAAAGGTGTTGATACCCAAATGTTTTGTCATATTAGAAGTATGTTTCTCCTACTGACCACAAAAGTGCTCTTTTTGGTGTTCATTTCTACTAGAGTTGGCCTTGTTCAGACCTTGCGCTTTGGATGCCTTGAAAAGCGTTATAGAAATCTAATCCATTATTATTATTATTATTATTATTATTATTAACATGCATCCTGTGAGATCTGATCACAAGTGAACAGCTCCAAAGCAAAATGTGAACGTACTCAAGAGATTTGTCCACTCACTCTGAAAGTGCATGCTGGGACAGATATCTATTCAGCCAGTGTCCGCAACAGCATCATATTAAAGTGTTTCAAAGATGTTTAGAAATTTTGAAAAGCACATCATCAATTATAAAAATAATACCCACAATTTGCAGGAATTTCTCTGCATATTTTAAGCACCTGAACATTCAATAATGATTAAAGCATATATCAATAAGAGAACCATAAAACAAATGGAATGGTCAAAGGTTGTCATATTGACAATTGCTGTACTCGTTCATTCACAATGTCAGCTCATGCACCGAATAACAGGTGAGAAAACACTGGAAGTTTTTCAGTCACACAGTGAATTCAATTTGCAAATAAATGTTCCAAATGCTGTCTGTTAAACTTGAAATGATACCTTGTGCTATGTCTTTTTATTTTTTAGGCCACTGTTGTGCTTGTTCACTTGCATAAAAAGATGGAAAGACACATGTAGAGTCACATTTTCATTAAGGACATGTGTCCTTTCATTAAGGACATGTTAATACCAGGTCTGAACCTGCTGACTCTGGAGGCCATATGTCTCAAACTCTTGTAAAAACCCCAAAATGCATACTTTGAATGTCCTGTATGTAAAGGACAGAAGGAAAGGCCCAGTTTAGAATATCCAAATGGGATATAGCATCTACATGACACCTATCTAACTCAGCAGATCGTCATGTTCAGAATGACAGCTGAATATTATTGTGCATGTAAACACAGTGACTGAGAACAGAGAGGATAAATGGAAGTGTCATAAAGTGTCATTTCTCTGGAACGAAAAGCTGCAGACAGCTGTGTGAGAAAAGCGATGCCACTTTCTTCTCTGTATCCACTGGGAAAAGCTCTACAGACAGATCCCAGAGGGGGTAAAAAACAGAGAAAGAGCTGTCAAGCCCTCAGAAGCAGTGGCATCACCAAAGATTAAAATCCCTCTTTACAGCACAAATTAAAGAATAAACTCACGACAAATGGGTGAAACCTTGACAGGGCAGGGGGAGAGGTAGAACAAAACTGAACGCTGAGGCTGGGTAGTGGATTCCTACCCAGGGAGGCAGAAGTAATGTAAAGGACATGTTAGTGTGAATGCTCAGGGCTTGGATGAGGAACAAAAAAGAAAATCAGAGTTCTATTCCGGTGACAGGATGTGTGGAGAGCAGAGTACAGCACAGTGATGCCCATATGATGAGTACTGAAAAGGCGACATCATCCTGTGAGAAGCTAAGGATATCATCAGTCCCCTAAAGGAGTGTCTTTTTCTCTTCTGCATGCATATTCTTCGATTACAAATAATCGTCCAGATCCTAGAGGGTTTGGAGGGGCATGGCTGGTGATATAGGCAGGCGCCACTTGTTGCAAGGAGGCCACAGCAGGTGATACTGTCAAAGAGGCATTATGGTGTTCGTCTGTTTGTTTGTTTCTCTTTGTGTGAGGTCTGATGACTTTAAGACAAGAGCCCTATAGATTCACAAACACTGCATGGGTCTGATGTGAGAGGTTTTCACTCTTTAGAGTGTGGACGGAGAATGATGAGAAGGGCGAAGAATCGAAGCCTCTGGTTGTTCAGCAGGTGAAAGATCGTGGTGTTTCTGATCGACGATTATTGCTTTTCCTGTCTTTTGCAGGCACTTCAGAGGATTGGACTTTGGCTGAGAGTGAGAGGACACTGAGGGAATGGTACTATCAGTGATGACAGAAGCGAGTGGAGGTTAAAGTGTGCTTGTGAGCTCTAACGTTATTATCTGCAACCAAAAGCCAGAGGGGTGGTAATCTGAGACTGCAAAAAGGCTGGTGCTTTGAGTGAGTCATAGAGCAGTCTCCTTGTCCCGTGTCGGGGTCAGAACCTGAGGACTCTTAGCCCGGTCCGCTACCCAACTTCAAAGACATCAAGAGCTGAGGACAGGGGATTTAAAGGTGGGGGTGGGAGGGACTCTGAGGCTCCGACTGAGGCTTCCCTCCATGCTTAGTTATATCTCTCTACTTTTGCTCTACATCTCTTCAGTCCGTGTGGTTGTTGACGTGGTCCTTCTTGTCTGATACAGAATCTGCTCCTTCCTTAATCTTTCGCCCTCCGCTGCCAGTCAGGACCTTGTAGCAGCCTCGGGTGATCTTATACATCCAGACAGTGTTCAAGATGTCCAGGGCGATGCAGGAGGTGATCCAGGCCACCTGTGCACCCAAGCCTAGCCGCTCAAAGTCCGGAGTACCGAAGGTGGCAAATACACTCACCCAGTATGAAGGCATGACCGCAATACGCACCAGGAAGAACACCACCGCCATGGCAACGCCATTTAGTACCACCATGCGGTGTGATCGGGGGTACTTTAATGCCTCAAAGAACCACCTGCAGGGAAATAAAATGTAGAGTTAGAGTTGAAGATAGGCAAGCAATGATATACAAGAAGTGATGACATCATTTTACAGTCTCATCAGTATTAAGTACTTTACCTGCTAAACATATGGTTCATTCTATCTTTAAATACGTGGGAAAATGCACAGAACCTACAACTGAAAAACTAAGGCACCCTTATTATTACCCACCAACTCAAGTTGGAATCGGCGTCAAGCGGAAAAATTACATCCAATTTTAAGGGTACATAACTAAAACAGTTCTGTATGGAAGGATGTTTTTTCCATATACACTGTAATACCAATGTTTCTGTAATTAAAAATTCACACATCTCCCACCTAAATTGAATGGGTAATAGTAGACGTTCTTAGTGTTTCAGCCATGAGTTCTGTTTTAACAGTAGTATTTATCCAACAATATACAATACTGTAATGGAAGCTATATTTCCCAGGTAAATTCTTAACTGTATAAGGAAAGGCTACACAAAAAAATTACACAAATTGTTTTGCAATGACTGGACAATATGGCCATAAAATTCAAGTTTAATTATTTTTCAGTACAGATGGTTCAGTTTTAATGAATTTTCTCTAACCATATGAAAAAATGTAAAAAAAAAAAAAAAAAAAAAGAAAAAAGAAAAAAAAGTTTGTTTAAACCATATACAACTTGGAGACAATATGTTTTTATGTTCAGTATCAATATTTCTTCCAAATTCCGAGCACAGATATTGTCCTTTGCAGAAAACAACAGAGCGCCAAAAAATATGCAGCGTTTTCACACCTTGTAAATACATATCCAGGCAGTTCATCCACTTTAACCACCAAACATAACTCTAATGTTTTAATGTGGGCACAGTTCATAAATCAATATTCGGTGGAATAAATGCTGCCTTTGTGTGTCTTGGCAGTTTCCTCCCAATTAGTAGTTAGTGTGACTTCCCTTTACACCAAACAGGTGTTGAACTCTTTATGAGGTTTATCTTTGGATGAATTACACCATGTTTCGTTCACCTTGTATTTTACTGTTTGAGCTACTTTTTTTGGAATGATTGCTGTGTGATTACATGTGAGGTGTTAATGTAAATCTTGATTCATCACGTCATTCTTTCTCGAGAGTTGCAGATTACAAACGGGTACTAATGCTGTAAAATCATACTTGGTGAAAACAGTTGAAAAAACAGTGTCAATGATGGACTTGAATATAACAGAAACAGTATGGGATCACCTGGACAGAGGCAAAAAACACAACCTAAGTCAAAAGAAGGAATCTGGGAAGTTTCTAATGATATAATAACATAAAAGATTACTGAAGAAAATTCGAGGACACTTGGCCGAAGAGAATTCAATATGTGCTAAGTGCAAACAGAGGTCACACTCAACACCCACCTTTGGCTGTACAAACCAATTAAGTCTGTTTGTGTGTCTTTAATATTGAGTGTTAATGTTTTGCATTTGCATCTTAATAAAAAAGACCAAGAATGTATGGTATGCATGTTCATTACAAACCTTTAAAAACAGAGCCAAGACTTTTGCACAGTACTGGAATATGATATAGCGTCCAACCCTTCCTTGCAAATATTCTTTGCTAACTCACCTTTGGTTTACAAATGGCGTGGACAACTCTGAAATTAGGCGAAAGTTGGCAAAGTATGGAAGCACGCCACGTGTCTGCAAAAACACACAGGTAATCACCAACACAGGCAAGACAAATTGCAACTTCACTTTGTTGAGTAGATCAAAGACTTACAAACTGGAGTTTTTCTTCAGAAAAAGGCTAATGATGTGCATTCAAACTCACCAGCACATATCCGTATGCATAGAGCGCCGCCAAGTGGTGACAAACAAAAAAGCTGTCTCCCATAGTGCTCCAGTTACAAGCCAGCAGCACAAGGTCTGAAAAAACAGGGGAAAGGTTGGTCAGGAAGCTGGCAAACTGGTACAGTTTACTGATTGTTGAGAGAGTGACTGTGTACATAACTGCCTATAAAAGGAAAGAGCAGCAGCGGCACCAGTGTTAACTCCAACTAGACTAAAGATTACAACAATACAGAGCATTTGATGAAAGTTACAAAAGGACATTTAAGGATGAAAAATGTCATATGAAGTTGAAAATGGAGTCACACTCACATATCTTCAGTTTCTTATACAAAACAGACAAAATAGTGCATGAAAAGGACTTATATTGTTCCTTTTGATGCGTGAAATTAAAGCTGCATTGATCACAAACTTTAATTTGTCAAAGTGCTGACTGCCACCTGTCTTTTATTGCTGACAATGCTTTTAGTTAGCAATCAATCTGAAAAAACAGCACTGCATTGCTGTGTGCATCTACAATCAAGTCAGTCTAGTTCTTTTTCCTACTCCTGTTTCTGTGTACAGCATACACACAGCAGCCTGGAGGAAATGATCAACAGAAAACAAAAATAGCTCACCATAAAGAAGGTAACCACAGGTTATGGCTACGTTCAGTTTGACGAGGCTGGGGTCACCCCTGTGGAACAGCAAAGAACACACAGTGTAAAGGTACGTTAAACACAGTGGTAACCTTCAAGGTAAACACTTAAGCACACAAAGTGGGTTATTCTCATTAATTACTGCTGTACAGAGAACACCACACAGCTCTGCTCTCTAATTAGAGAAACAATGCTAACACATCAATCATGAATCAGGCAGAAGGGTCACTGTTACTGAGGGTTGATTGTCTAATGATTGTTTAACACTGGTGATTTGTTGTGAGTCTCTGTAGCAAAGGAAGATATTGAATAAGATCAACATGTGTAGAAGGTCTGAAGACAGCAGTGCTGATCTATATTAACATCCTTGTAACCATGACAACCCCAAATCAGAAAAAGCAGGGACACTGCATTAAACTAAAACTGAAAACAGTGATTAGTAAGTTGTCTCTGACCTGTATTAGACTGAAAACAACAAAACAGAACAGTATTTGACGTTTCACTATATGAAATGTATTCTGAATGTTGATTCCAAAGAACAGCCTGAACAGTAAAGCATTTAATACTTTCTAATGTTCCCATTTCTTTTCACAATATTTAAAAGGACAAAGACTGAAGAAGAGATTAAGAAGTAATGGAGTGACTCCGGTATCTTTTTGTCTCCTACCTACAAATCAGCCATTATTTGTGTAGTATGGGATCTTCATTTCACACTTTAGGCTTCAAGATGCTCCACACATTCTCAAGTGTGGACTTCATCTGACCAGTCCTGCATCCATAGCCTCTTCTTCTTCAGCCTGGTCTTTGGAATATGTGCAATGTAGTTTTGCAATGACTTGTTAAAATAAGAGTAAAGTAGCATGTGTTGCTCTAAAATCTCAATGTACTTATTGGGTCAGGGGTCTTTTACAATGTAAATGACTTCTGATCCCAGACTGTGGCTTCTTGGACTTGGTGCTGGTAGAAGTCTGGATAGACCTTTTTTGTTTTTGGTCCAAAGCACACACTGTCCATTTTCTTCCAAAAAATCTGGATACTGACTGGTCTGGGTACTGTTCATATTTTTTCTCAGTGCTGGTTCATCCCAGAGGCCTCCAGGTCCAGAGAAGTCCACGATGATTCTGGACACAGTTTGCAGAAGGATACCAAACTTCCTTCTGGCTCAGTAAAGTTTGATCTGGCATTTGTGGCTGTAACTCTGTATTGTGGAGCTGAACAAAATGTTCTCCACAGTACTGCCTTCCATACAGTGTCATACATCCAAGCTCCATGAATTCTTTCATTCGGTTTCTCATTGTACAGACTAAGGTATCATCATCACTTCTGACCTTTCCTTGAGTGACGTAATTCTTAAACATATTAATGGGAGGGCCGGAGAACTACAGTACTGGACCTTTCTTGGATGCTGTTTTTGTCACAAATCATGATCACATAGTTTATTCATTATTTTAACTTTATTATTTGTCCTAAATTAGTCCTGTTCCAACTTTTTTTCCAAATTTTTATAAATATGTTGGAGCCTGAATGTAAGTATATTTACAAAAATAAAAAAGTTAACTTGACAAAACATTAAGTATGTTTGGATCTGCATTTTCTGTATCATCCCAACTTTGTTCTGATTTGGGGTTATAGAGCAGCACTTGGAAACATATACATCCTTCCTGTGACCAAATGCCTCCCTAAACACGTCCTGACTAAACATCCGTGACTTGCCCTGCTGACTGTCGCATGTCCTTTGAAATAACTTCTGTTCAAAATAACAATGGAGGTGTCTGCTTCAACAGACATCTGATCCCAGTATCAGTCACAAGGATTGTATCGCAAATGACTGCCTGACCGCTTGTGCAACAGAAGCTCACAAGCACACGTACTGTATAAACATACACACCTATACAGCCCATGTGCACACACACACCTCTACTGTACATCAGCTCACCTTACCCATCAGCATGACCCTCAGCTCTTCAACATTCAGCTTTATCCTGAACATTTCACCTCAGTGTGCCTTTGTTATCAGTACTTTGTTTCTATGATTAATATGAAAGTATATCTTCTGTATTAAAAGGCTTACGTGACATAAACACTTCTTTTCTCACATCTCTAATGGCTTGCATCTTCAGTCTGAACATGCAAAAACACTCCCAAACCCCTCTTCTTCGATCCCTTTTTTTTTTTTTTTTTTTTTTTAATTTCCCCTTGCCGTCAATGAAATTCATGAGTTTTATCTTCTGCGTTTATGTACCAATGTCCGTTTCAAACAGAGCTCTCAGTTCACACCCTGTTAACTGATCAGCTGGATCACTTTACCACTGCACTTAAAAGCAAATATGAGCTTGGATAACATAGTGTTAGTGCGGTTGTCAGACAGTCTGCTGTCAGACTGCCGTCAGAGAGGCCAAAATCTTCTCGATAATCAAATCAGCGTGATCTGGCCTCAGCGAATTAAATGTATGGTAAAACCCAACCCTTACTGTCAATGTATAGTTAACTGAGTGGAATTCAGCCAAGAAACAAATGTAAAGCCTTTTACACAGGAGGCGCTGTTGAGTGAAAAATATGACTGTACAGTGTAAAAGAAAATAACAGTGAATGCACTTAAGACTAGAAATTTATATTGTGATCACAGTATCAGGGATGTGCATAGGGACAATTTACAACTTTGTTACTATTAATTTAACAGTAGGCTAAAACAGACTATTTGCAATATTTTTATATTAAGTATGACAATTTCTACAAACCCGCGACTGAAATATTCACTCTCACACACACACACACACACACACCCTGACATTCACATTCATCAAAAATTTATGTATTTTTCTCCATAAAATATCGGAAAATCAGGTTGATATCCAAAGTCAGTGAATTTAGTATCAGAAAAATATGAGAAAAAATGTCAGAAAATGCATGCTGCAAAATTGTGGCATTTTCTCATGACTGAAATTATTTATCAGTTACTGTCGCACCTCTCATGTTTCTTTGCCTTTCATTCATTGTAAGGCTGAGCAGCAGGATAATATTCTGTGTGAGCACAGAAAAACATTTATCTTGCTATTATAGCCGTTTAACACATTGTGGAGCAAATCAAACAGTACGGATTTTTAAAAAAATAGACTAAATCTAAAACCCCTGTTGGTCAAAATTATACTAAAGAAAGACTTGATATTTGGTAGTCATGTTAAATAAATAGAATAGTTTTATTTTTTTAATAATTATTTACCCATAAGTCAGTCCTTCGGCAGGAGAAGCCTAATAGTAGCATACATCAGTAAATCTTTATTAAATAACCAAACAGATGATGAATTGAATCAGTTACTGAATTGAGTTTAGACCTTATGAATTAGAAAAGGGGTGACTGAGGAGGACGACTAACGAGGAACTCACACAAGAGGTCATTTACAAAATACAGGTCTCATGTACACAGGTCGAGTGTTAAACATTTGGTTTTGATATTTTTTAGATCAGTTTGTTCATTATTTCATAGTTGGGTCCTCTGGTTCCCCCTGCCACCAAGAACAGGTATACGTACGTACATACGTGTGCTCAATGCTAATGTTAGGTACTGTGTGTGTTTATTAGGATGGCTAAAATGCAGAGACTGAATTTTCCTATGGGGATAATAAAGTGAGTTTGCTTTTTAATATTTCCCCTTTCAGGCCTATAGAAATGCTTTTGTTTGAAGCTATAAATGAATAGATGTGTTCTTCAGTTGCCCATTTAAGATTTTTTACATTTGAATTTTTATGTTACATGACCAAGCATAAATTTACACAAAGTGTTCTAAATAAAAGCATTTAATTATAAGTAAAGACTTTTAGAAGAAGTTTATGATCAAAAACTATAGAAAAATTGCATTTCAGTATCTTACCATCTTGACCCTCATTCACTGTTAAACATGAGTTGAACAGATTTCTGAAAACTATGTGACTGAAAAGCTCACTTTAACTTCACTCATTTATTCATGCTACACACACACCAAGACCACTGTGTTTCAATCTGATCATGTCTAATGATTTAATCACAATAAAGTCTGAACTTCATTGATACTTTAAAGGCCAGAAAGAACATTTACCCATAAACTGGTGGAATTTGTCAAATTCAATCGAGTCATTAAAAACATGTTTAATTGTGATTTGGAATGTGTCAAGAGTACGAGAGCTTTAGGAAATCAGTCCGCCATGTGTCCCTCTGACTCGAGGGATTAAAGTTCTTACATAAAGCATTGCAAAGGTGCCGACCTCAACTCAGCACGACCCTGAAATGCAGCTATACAGTCTCCTCTAATGGCCCTGCACACGTTAGGTTCAAGTCCAGATAAGCCAATCAAGCAATGCAGCAGAGGTGTGGTGCTCAGCCAGTTCACTGAATGAATTATGATAACATCCAGGGCCAAAGCTGGCAGCCAGACTGAAGCCCTCAAAGCCCTCAAACCCGAGCAGCTGAAAACAATGCAGATTTCTACCAGGCTGCCTCTGGCCTCTCCAGCACTACTGAGAGCTGGCAGCGACCAGAACAATGCTGCTGTGTGACAGGTCTTAATGATTCTGTAATACAATCAGATTGACTGGAGAATTTATGCTTGCACCATTCCAGTGTTGCAACGAGATGAGCTTTAGGGAATTAGGGGGCGGCTGGAGACCAGCGTGGGATAAGTTGACACATTCAGCTAGGGAAGGGCCAAGGAGGTAAACCGTTGTACTACACATTATACAAACACGTAAACTAGGACAACACAGTACTGGGAAAAAAACTGACATAGCGATATATTTTTGCACTCAAGGGATTTAAGAATGCACCATTCAATTTTGAACTTGCTGTTCTAATTGTGTATCTTAATAATGTTTGTTTATGTCTATCTATATCTATCTATCTATCTATCTATCTATCTATCTATCTATCTATCTATCTATCTATCTATCTATCTATCT
>JAPQRQ010000027.1:5431961-5442583 GCA_037367365.1 Apogon talboti | reverse complement strand
CACAGACTGGGTGCTACACATGGACAGGGTCAATCGCTGACTGTCAGTCATCCTGGGTAACAGCAGAGACTGGGGTGGCGGTGGTGAGAGGGTGAAGCAGCACCCTGTGTGGTTCATCCACCTCACAAAGCAGAGAAGAAAGGGAAAGAGACAGATGGGAAAAAGAAGCTGGAGACATAGGCTGCCTGATGCAAGTGACATGAGAGCTTTAGACAAGCAGGGCAGCTCATAGAAGGGGAAGAGAACATGAAAGACAAGAGAGAGGCACTAGAGTTAAGGAGGGAAAAGGACAAGAGTGACAGAGAAAGAAGTTACTGGGTGATAGAGAACCATTGGAAATTCTGACGTTGTGTTAATACAGTACGTCGCACAGCATTCAAACTTGGAAGGGCTCTATTATTATGCATATTTTGCAAGGGGATTACAATGAGTTGTTTAGGACACACACAAAAATCTCTGAAAAGAAAACAAAGGCTGTGCAAGGAAAGAAAAGAGGATTGTCAAGATGAGGCAACGGGTTCAACTCATGAGGCATACAGGCTGCAGAAGACTGTGCAACAATTTTTCAGGCTGCATTTTACCAGAAACAGTGCTCTTTGTTTTCCATTTATTTATGCTGAGTCACTTTTAGTGTTTTCATTTACTTGCTTCTTATTTAGACTTTAACCTTCTGTTTTTCTTAATTTCCTTAATTACAGTGTTCACCATAACTGAACAGATCTGTTTACTCCACAAACCAGAAGCTGGAGATGTTGTTACTACTCAGAATGTAATCTTATCTGTTTTCCAAAGTTGATGATGTACCAAAGCCAAAAGTTCAGAGTCTGTCCTAAGTCATCGCATACCTTAGGGTCAGAATAGCCTACTCCTCCAGATGAGACACACTAAGGGCAATTGCACTACAGCAGTATACTAGTAATCTCTAGTCTTCAACATGGACTGGAGACTTGGAATACTGACAAAGTTAGTTACTTAACAAGGGATGCACCATAAATCAGCCAGTATCTGTATCAGTGTATAAGTGGTCATTCCATCTGCGTCAGTGGCTGATATTTCCCTCTGGCATTATATAAAAGGTTTTTCCTTAAATATGTAGGCTTGAATTTGTGCTTATTCAAAGACAATGTGATGAAAAACTTAAAGATGTAAACACTTAAATTAACCTGTTTAATTTATTTAAAGTTAAGATTTCCCTGGAAGAACAGAAACAACCACTAAATAAAAACTAAAACAAACTAAACAGACAGAACGTAGCATCTGCAACAGCTAGCTGCTCATCATGTTAAAAATCAATATCAACTCAGACTATTGCAATCAGGACATCCTTACTTACAACCCTTTCTCATTTCTGGTATTTGTTTTTGTTGAGTATGAAAAATAATAATTTATTGCTAATTTAATACTATTTTAAAACCTATTCTAGACAGTATATTATACAAGCTATTAAAATTGCATTTACATGAAAACTAACCTTTGTATCACTTCCTAAATAAGTGTGCTTGCTTATGTTTTCAACACTTACCAAAAAAAAAGGAACACAAGATGCTAAAGTGCATCCTCATCATTCATGCCATTTTCTTTGCATCCTCTGTAGCAAAAGCCATCACAAGATACAGCACATGCTGCTGTGACGTCTTCTCTGATTAATGCAGGAGAATCCTGACTGAGCAACAGAAATTATATGAGCAAACTAAACTAAACTAAACTAAAACTAAACACACTTATTCCTGGAGAGCCTATGGTAAGAATTTTACAAGGTAAAGACTCAAAAGGTAGGTGCCCAACATAATGCAGCCATCCAGTTTGTTAAGGCATTCCCTTTGCAAAGCCACTCTAAGTATATCAACCTCTAGGAAGCGCATGACACTTAAGGCATGTAGCCAATATTAAGTTCTATTTTTACTCAAAAATGGCCAGTGTCATGCATGCTGTTCTGCATAGAACAAGAAAACAAACAGCAAAAACAAGCTGTGGAAATAAATCTGTCCATGTCACAAGCAAATCCATTTAACACTATGACAATTACAGCTTTGCTCAGACCTATCTGGGACAATCACTAAGCAGTGAGCTTCTGAAACACTTTCTACTGGAACTCTAGATATGAAACATCTAAAAATGGAACCAACAAAACTGACCAAAAATTACATGCCAAACACATTCATAATAGATGTTTCCTACTTAAATCAACGAGGGAAACTCCTACTTCTCGAAGCCTCCCAATACCACCATTCGTTACAAAACTGGCATGTTCAACAAGAGAGATGAGGTGGACAATTATTCCTGCAGGAGCCGCGCCACCCTTGAGAGCCTCTTATTGTCCCCGGCAGCAACTATGCACATTCCTGGGCCACGTTGATCATATGCAGCATGTGCCTGAATAATTCATTGGCATTCTTCACCTGGCAGGCTGGTTCATACTGCCCCATGGGAGGCAGCAGCAGCAGCATTCACACACACACACACACACACACACACACACACGCACACACACACACACACACACACACAGCCTCCTCACTGCGGTTGACAGCCCGGACAGGAGAGGTGCTCTACCGTCAACATTTGACCTTGTTCCGCCGGACTATCCTGCTGCTGTCAGCAAACCATGACCCCTTGACATATCGACCAAACATAAATAATAGCGGTTCAATTTCCCTTTTTCCTTCGGAAATATAAAACGGCCCCAGTGTACCGCATTGCTACAGCAGACCAACTCGCTCTGTAGCAGCTCCTGGAGCCCAATCCTTGGCCAGTCTCATCTCACCAAGCTCTGCAGGCACGTTGAGACATGACATGAATACTTAGAAATAACCACTGATCATCATAAGCTGACACAGATCCTCTCCATTTGCATAAAATAAATTCTGATTTGGTGTACTGTGCACTCACAATAGCAACTTGCACTTGCATTTCAAGGGGTTTATGTAACAGTCTTTGGTAGCTTTCAAGTCCTGTGCTCTTTACAGTTTACGATAAAGCATTGCAGACAGTTGTTGGGAATGGCTAACACCGTGTTAGATAGCGTGAATATCAGCCAAATTAGTGAACACAGCTTTCCGATATAATTCAGGCATGTGTTGAATGAGTTGGAAGAAGCAGCCAAGTCACAATTTCAGGAGTAAAGAAGTTGTTGTCTAAAATGGAAAGGACTGCTACGTAAGCTGCTCCTGCTGCCAAAGACATGGCAAGAAGAGGAACAGAGCTGTTGCAGTGTCAAGATTTGAACGTTAAAAATGTATATAGCGTGAAATTAGCCTAGTCTGGTCTGGTTCGCGTTAGACAGGGTGGTGTAAAAGAAGAAGGGGGAGATATATGTTACCTAGTATCCGTCGCATAGGTCTGTGTAGGCGGACAAGCTCCTGTTTAGTCGCCGTCTTCTCCACTTTCTTACAACTTGACGTTAGCTAGCAAGTCGGCTAAACTGAAATAGCCCGCTGGCTCTGACTGCGACCCCAGAAAAAGAGAGAGAAAACAGCCTCCCCTTCTACTCAGACAAAGCCGTGTCCGAACACCCACTAGAGCCGGCTGAAGGACGGCTTTCCCCACGGCCCCGTCGCCGTCGCACTGCCATGTGTGTCCACTTGTGAGACCTATACAAAAGTTTTTACTCGTTTATTTTGGCGTTGTCAGTATGAACAGAATGGTGACGTCAGCACGCACCCACCCCCTCGTGCACACGCCCCCGCCGCACGGGCTACACCCACGAGGAACAAAGACTACAGGGCTTTATTGATGATCACGCCTTTACATACATGGTGATAACATTATGGAACCGTGGACTAACACAGCAGCAATAAAGATAACAGACGTTTAAAGGACATTTGTTTGATTTAGCCATTTTGCTACAAATCACTAAATACTACTAAATTATTTTACAGTTCTACACCTTCCACACCTTTCTGTCTTTGCGGTTTGATCCAACCCTTCCCCAGGACCACGGTGCACACGAAACACCTGCTCTTTTATGCAACCTAAAAATGGTCTCAAACCAAACACCAAACACTTTTTGTATTGTTCAGACTTTCAGTTTCAGTAACACAAACCTGTTATCATCTAGAAACCCAAGAAGAAACCAAACAGAATATAGAAGAAATTAAAAATGAGGCAAATACCATGTCAATATCAGAGACATGACCACCATTAAAGAGACAGAGCAAATGTCATCAAATTGTGTTGGGTTTCTGTACATTGGCTTAAGAGTCTGGTTTAGATCAGCTCTAAATGTAAAGTGTCCCGAGATAACTTTTGTTATGATGTGATGCTATTTAAATAAAATTTGATTGATTGATTGATTGATTGATTGATATCAATGACAGGACTTAGGTATGACACACAGAGTAGCTCAGGCCACTCACAAAATTGCAGGGTCAAAGCAAAACTAAGTGGACTGACTATATACAGTGTAAAAAACACATGAACCTTGGTTTGGATATTGCAATATAGACGTCTTTTCTACAATAGTCCATTCACGTTGGCTCAATGTGAGCATCTATTAGTAGAAATGTGTTTAGCTGTCATTGTGCTATTTTTCAGTAAACATTAAAGGTTCACTGTGTGATATTCAGTGACATTAAGCAGTGAAGTTGTAGTGTTTTATTCATTCTTGGCTTTTTAGTTAAGGGGATATTAACAGGATGGCGTAGGAGATCAACAGATGCGTCAATAAACCATCAGTAGTGGTGGGTACGCTGTACTGGTCTGTTGCGGTGAAGAGGGAAGCTAAAAGGTTCTTAATTCACAAATGTGTGAGCTTACCATCACCTGTGCTCATGAATTATGGGTAATGACTGAAAGAACAAGATCACAGATATAAGCACTAGAGATGAGTTTCCTCTGCAGGGTGGCTGGGCTGGATGGATGGGTGGATATACACACCTGATCAAAATTTTAAGACCAGTTGAAAAATTGCAAGAATTTACATTTTGCACCGCTGGATCTTAAGAAGTTTCTTAATAGAGTTTCAAAATGCAAAAAGAAGAAATGGGAGTGAGTCATTTATTGAAAACAACAATTCAGCTGAAATAGGCTGTTCACCAGCCGATCAAAAAATTCAAGACCAAAGCTCAAAAAAACCTGAAAACCCTCTAAAACAGAAATAAAAGTTTCAAAAAATGACTCAGTAATGAGTAGCTACACCGTTCTTGTTGATCATTTCAAAATTTCGTTTGTTCATGCTTGATGTGAGTGTTTCCAGGAGGCTAGTGGGAACGTTGCACCAAGTGGTGAAGATGGCTTCATGGAGGGCATCCACTGTCTGGAACTGATGTCCACTTTTGTTAATTTCCCTTGCCATCCATCCCCAAATGTTGTCAATTGGATTTAGATCAGGGGAACATGTAGGATGGTCCAAAAGAGTCACGTTATTCCTCTGGTAGAAGTCCTTAGTCAGGTGGACATTGTGAACTGCAGCGTTGTCCTGTTGAAAAACCCAGTCGAGGGCCCTCAGTCATGAGGGATGGCCCCTGTAACATCTCCACATAGCCAGCCGCCGTTTGACGCCCCTGCACAACCTGAAGCTCCATTGTTCCAATGAAGGAAAAAGTACCCCAGATCATGATGGTGCCACCTCCACTGTACCAAGTAGAAAACATCTCAACAATTTGGTGGTGTTGAAGGAGACAAGGCCTTTGAAGATGTTTTTGTTCTTAAAGCCCTTCTCTTGCAGTTGCTGTCTGATGGTTATTGGGCTGCAGTCAGCATCAGTCACGGCCTTAATTTAGGTCAAGGATCTTCCTGTGTCTTGACGGACAGCCAATCAGATCCTCCAACTCAGTGCCGGTGACATTTTTTTGGGTCTATAACTTGACTTTTGTTCCATAACCCTCAGGATCTTTAAAGAAATTCAAAGTGACTGTCTTACTGCATCCAACCTCAGCAGGGATGGCACGTTGCAAGAGTCCTTGCTTATGCAGCTCAACAATCCAAGCACATTCACAGAGAGAAAGGTTTTTTGCCTTTGCCATCAGGAGGTCATGACAGTGTGAATACCTGACAGAAAATGACATTGAATCCACATTTTTGCGCAGATTTCGGCTTTTAAAGGCTGTGGTCTTAAACTTTTGATTGGCTGATGAACAGCCTATTTCAGTTTAATTGTTGTTTTCAATAAATTACTTACTCATATTTTTTTTTGTCTCACTCCCATTTCTTCTTTTTGCATTTTGAAACTCTACTTAGTACCTTAAGATGGTTCTAAGTAGAGTTTTGCACTGTTGGATAATAGTGCAAAATGTAAATTCATGCAATTTTTCAACTGGTCTTAAAATTTTGATCTGGTGTGTACACCAATGAAAATATGATTGTGAATTATATTTGATTTCTGAAATTAGATTAGTACAAAATCCCCCTAAATCCCCCTCACGGACCTTTAAGTCTTTTTTTTTTTGGTCAGTTTTACATTATAACCTATTGTTACCCAGACTTTTCTGATGCCAACTGTAATCATACACCTGCTTTTCATTCTTGAAAATGTTGAAAAATTCTACATTCTGCATAGTGTTAGCAAGCCACAAAATTACACATCCACAATAAGAAGCATTTAAAGACAATGCCGCAGCTACTGTGTTGGACTAGTCTGAGGACAAACAACAGGGAACCCCTCAAGTCACTAAGAGACATTGGAATGTGGACAGAATTGGGTGCAGCTTGAGGTAAATGTGCATTTATGAGTCACCTTTAACCTTGACACTCCACTGGCGAAGGTAAAGGAAATTAACCTCAGACTGACGTGTTCAGACAGCATCTCTACAGCTTGTTAACACATCTGTTTTGTTTTGTCTTTTCTGTCAGATTGTCACATGCCTTTGTTCTTATTGCGCATGAGTCAGTTTTTGCTAAAGGAAACATGGAGTTAAGGTTGTCTGCCTGGTTCAACCACATACAAAGACACACGCTCAAGGGCACATTTTTTAATCATTAACATACTGGCATTTTGAACACTTTGAAGGTCTTCTACATTCTGAGTTTTTTGTGTTTCTGGAGAAAACATCTGATTTAAGAGAGCTGTTTTGAATTAAAAATGATTATGTTTGAGTTATTCAAAAGAAGAAAGAGAATCAGAATGAATGTTTGCTGAAAAATGGTACAAGTGAGTGTACAACCAGAATGAACATTAAAAATTAAGATGCAGGAGGCATTAAAAGTACTTTGTGATGGCATGAAGTGAATCAGTAAAAGTTCAAAATGTGTGCAATATTTCCAGTCTATTAAGCAGAGGAAACAAAGAGCGCAGTGAATGTGTGAGAAAGCATACAGAGATGGGTAAATGCTATTTGTGGGGAGTGAAAGTGTGTGTCGAGACAGGATGAATCTAATCCCTCCTCTAACAATGAAGAGCCTCACAGATTTACTTAACATCAGCTGCCAATTAGAGCAGACCAGATGCCAATCACAGGAGCGCTACAGTGAAGTAGAGAGGAGTAGAGGAAATAATGCCTTCATATAATGTCAGATAATGTGACAAAAGCAAGGAAGCATGCAGTGTTGCATGGTGGGTGCTTTCATTTGCTTTCCCTGGTGCATTAGACTCTAGGCTGTCATTTGTTAAGACTTTAAAGACAAAAATATAAGGGTTCATGATGTTCATTATTACAAAAAATGTTTTTGGAGTGTCACATTTCTTCTTCCACACTAATACAATAGAAGTAAATTAAGTTTGTCTGTGAAAAAATGTCATTATCTCTCAAAAAGTAGCACATCTCTCACCATAAAATAGGTATGCTTTAGTAATCTGTTTTCATTGGAACTACTTTCTGCAAGAGAACAGTACATATTCTTTCTGAAGTCAAAGCTCTGGTGCAGAAAATATTCTTTAACAAGCAGAGGTACCCATTCAGAAAGTTTGTGGTTGTGATATATATGGGTGTGTGCGTATTAATCAAACACTTTACTACACTGCCTGTAACTCACTTAACTTTTTAGATACAAACATTTGTCCACCACATATGGAACTGAATCAGATGTCTGCAGGAACATCACAGACGCAGTGAGTTTATATTAAATTGGTGTTCTTTGTTTCATCTTTGCTCACTGCTGTTTCTGCACACAATGAGGTAAGTTTAAAGGTTTGAAATTAAAGGAAGTAATGCAGAGGATGCATGTCTATCAAAAAGAGGTTCATTGAGATAAAACAACAGGAAAAAAATTGCAATTATGATATGAGTCATAACAGTAGTAGAAATGGTCTTTTTGCACTGGGCTGGAAACATATTTTGCTTATCTCTACAAAACATGCATGTTCTGTCAGGTTTGGAGAACCTGATTTGTAGGCCAGGGCATCTTGTAGCAACCAAGGGGCAAAGTAAGTTAAAGCTGTAATACTGTTGATAACTGCTGGAGTTGAATCCAAGAAACCTCGGCTCCCACAGACTTAAAGTGCACTCAAAGGATTTAAAAATGCGCCAGTTATTGTTTTTATTCTCAAGACTACACCCAAAAACCAGTGAAACATGATACAACTTCTGGTGTTGAAAATCTGCACACTGTCTCTACTCACTGTGAGGGTATTGAAAAAATGGTCACAAAAAAGTTCTTATCTTGTTTTGAGTTCGTAATTGAGTGGTGCGTTTTTAAATCCCTTGAGTGTATTTTGAACTTCCGTTTGAAGATACTAAGTCAACTGTATTTTTCCAGGACTCATTCTGGTCTCATCCAGTTTGTTTGGATCCTCTAAAAGGTGATTTGGTGTAAATTTTTTCTCCATTAATCAGATCTCAGGTCAGATGTACATGTTGATATCTGCTGTGTCGAGCCTTCATTGACAGCTCTGTATGACCACTCACTCACCTCCTGAGTCAGGCTTTCTGAGTTTCATTTATGTCATAAAACCCTTTTTTTTTCCTTTTGATAGACAGCTTGACTGTAGTTGTGGTTAATAAGATGATAGGATAAAATAGAATAACTTTGGTACACAATTTTCATCAAGTTTACTGTTTAACAGTCAGTAAACTCATGTCTGACCCATCCAGCTTGTGTAGTTCTGCTCCTTTTGTCAGGAAGTCATCACTTCTGGCTCCAAAATTCCAACATGATGATGGCCAAATCACAAACTATTAGTTCAAAATAGCAGTTCTTTCATTCAGTAATTATATACAGTCTGTGGTAGCAACACAGTAGGTGAGTGAGTGGCCATATAGAGCTGTCATTTGCAATGGTATATTGTAATGCCTTCTGACTTTATTAAAAAGTATTGTGATTTCACCAATATACTCTGATTAATTGTTCAGCTTTACAATACATCTGTGCAAACAACATAGAAGTATAACATAAAACAATACCAATGTGTGTATTTGTTTGTTAGTGGCATCCACCTTTACTATTGAATGGCTTCTTTAAACATAACGTCCTGTGCACTAACACCCCTCAGCCAGAATGGAGCTATTGTCAATTGGCTTATGCTCTATGCCAAGATGCATCCACTGTATAAATTTGGTGCAGATATCTCAATGCATTCTTCAGAGAATGCGATTTTGTGGTTAAAAAGACATGTTGCCATTTGACCTTGAAAAAGTAGGTCAAGGTCATCTATTTTCAATAGTCTTCTTTTCCATGTCAAGATGCATCCACAGTATAAATTTCGGTCCAGATATCTCAATGCATTCTTCAGATAATGTCATCACATTGTTGAATGGACAGACGGACGGACAAAGAGACAGAGAGACGGACAGACGACCAAACGATTACAATACCCCTCAGCCGAGGGGTAAAAATCAAAGAAAAAAATGAAAGAACACTAACATATTAATCACAATACACCACGATGATGCAGTACAAAAGTGCATGTAGAGAAGCAAATACTTTCTTCAGGTTCTCATGCATTCACACAAATGGTTTCTGCAGGTCTCCATGCCCACATAAGAGGAATGGTTTGTAAAAATATAGCAAAAAAAACATAATAATAGACCTCAAAGGAATATAGTTACAATGCTGCTTTGTCTTGAAACTAAAAGGAAATCATCAGATTTGCACATTTAAAAAGCTGGAACCCTCAAATTTTATTATTTGTCTAACAACATCAGCAGCTGATTTATCTTTACAAGAACCCTACCCCATGGTTTGGACCCACTCCCCTGAAATAAACACTTCATTCCACATCTTACCTTACACACTGAACCATTAATTGTTTTGCACAGACAGGTACAAAATGACAGTTAATTAAAAAAAAAAAAACCTCTGTTGATTTTATTAATTTACTTGGAGTCAGTAAACAAATCCTTAATTTACATTTTCCAGCATGGAAATTTTATGTCCCGGCTGACTTACTGTAATTAACCTGTAGTGATGATGATAATGAGAACAACAACGACACTCTTTATTAGATTAGGAGAGCAATTTAATACAGCAGGCTACTTCATCTCTCCGCAGGCCAGAGAGCTGTTCTCATCAAGCTGGAAGACGGGACGAAGGGCACGCCACAGCAGGACTGTGTACAAGTCCTCAGGCTGGCTGAGTCTTTGGGTAAGTGCCATCCCAGTTAGTTCTGTTTAGATGAAGCAGAAGTCTATGCGAAGACGATATTTTTCCAACCCTAAGGTCATTTGCTGGAAGGAGAAAGGTGGTTGGCCTGTAGCCCAGGACAAACAGGCAGTTGGCTTACAGCCCTGCAGTGGTTGTCCACATCATAT
>JAPQRQ010000027.1:5399100-5410678 GCA_037367365.1 Apogon talboti | reverse complement strand
TTTGCTCCTGGAGGATTCTGTTGGTTTCTGTAAATTGGCTTCAGAGTCTGGTTTAGACCAGCTCTATATGTAAAGTGCCATGAGATAACTTCTGTTATGATTTGGTGGTACATAAATAAAATTTGATTTGATTTGATAAATGTGCAAAATAGAGACCTGAGATAGTACCACTGTTCTACACTACACAATCCAGTACTGCTGTGCCAGCGAATATGTCTCTTTTTCTTTCTACGTGTTGTGAGTGTTGCCAGTTTCTGTACCTCCAGATCAGTGCAACATGCATCTCTCCCTAAGCACTCCACCACTGAAGAATCTCCACTCTAATTAACTGAGATTACAGCAATTAGCAGACCATTAATCACACCCTTATTAGTTTAGCCAGGCAGAGAGAGAGATAGAGAGAGAGAGATAGAGAGATAGAGAGAGAGAGAGAGAGAGAGGAGGAGAAAAAGAAGAGTGAAGAGAGCAATGTAAAGACAGAAAAGTGCAATTGAATGGAAAATATAAGAGGAAAAAAAGGGGGGGTGGAGGGACAGGAGAGGGGGTGATTTCACACTGCCTTCTGTTGTAAAGCTTTAGAAGCAAAAACAATATTGTGTCTTTACATACATATGTGCGGGTGCATTTGCAGTATAGTGTGTATAGTGTCGAATAACGCCGCAGACACACCTACGCCCCATGTAACGTGAAAGGGGAAGTGTAGATGGAGTGTGTAATGTGTTGAAGACTGAAAACAAGTGTGTGTGTGTGTGTGTTGTGGTGGTGGTGGTAGTGGTGGGTGGCAGAGTGTGAGTTCGGCCTGGCACGAATGCTGGTATGTTAAAGCATCAAGTATGTGTATGTGTGGCTCTATACATGGTGTTACAGGATTGTGTGAATGTGTGTGTGTGTGTGTGTGTGTGTGTGTGCCAGGGGGAAGAGGTTGTGTGTTAAGGAAGAGAGTAGAGCAGCTTCAGAGGATGAATTTCTGAATACGCTCCATCTGATACCTACCCTACTGCCTTCTGTCTACTATTCTCTATCTCATTTCCCCCCTCCCAAAAACAAAAAAAAACACACACACCCCCTCCCAACTTGCCTCCCCTTGTCAGCAAGAGGGGTCAAATGTTATTCCCTCCTCGTTGTCACGGTTGCCAATCACCTCACATTCTGTAGCAACTGTTTCCAAGGCAACGGAGAGATCCGGTTGCCAGGCACCGAGAGGCAATGCATGTGATTGTTACTTATTTATTTAATTCTATCTTTATCTATTTGTTCATTCTTAATGCATCCGCACTCTCGTTCACGTGCACCACCGTCCACATGCACATATGCCAGAAATACACACACACATACACGCACACACGTGTACACACACACACACACACACACACACATATACAGACACACACACACACATATGTTATCACTGCCGCTGCTGTAGCCACCACACTCCTTCTCTTGCTCTCACATCACATACATGAATATTGTTTTTTTTTTCTTTTTACACACATGCCCATGCACACATGAAAATGTCCCGCACTAACTGATACGACCCTAGCGCTAACTAACTAACCCATCTGCATTTACCACAGGTGTGAAACGTGCGCGTCGGATGACAAACAGTGATTATCATAGCAATAAGGATCCTAATCTGAGCCCTGCTCTCCTCCTGGCCTTCTGTTCCCTCCTCTCATCTGCCACGTCTCATAGGAGCTGCACAGTTATAAAGACAGGCCCTAATGAGAGGGCTCTTATTGCACTGTGATTTCCTCCCTCCGTCCCCCTCCTCCTCCCCATCTCCTCCCTCTCTCCATCGCCGTCTCCATCTCTTCTATACCTGCAGCCGCTTTTTTTCCTGCCTCTCCATCCAACTGTCCATCAGATCTCTGCAGCCACTCCTGCATACTCCAGGCCCTTTTTTTGTTTGTCTGGATAAATATTACAGGGTAATAGTCATGGCTTGATCCATCAAGGGGGTAAATTACCACTATCAGTGCGTGGACAAATCCAAGACATACTTATTCATTCAGTAGTCTATTGTCTCTGTTTGCTTTAGTGGTGGTGGTTATTACAGAGGTAGGGGGACAGAGGGGAAGGGGGAGACTGAGGGGATGGAGGGCAGATCAGAAAGAAAACAGTCTAGTGGTGGTGGTGGAGGTGAGGTTTCTGTTGACCGGGCTGGTTCTGACAGCAATCGCTTATGTTTTTGCTGCATTTCTGTCGAGAGGCTGCTTGTTAATCACATGCATGTTTAGCCCTATGGGAAAAATGAAGAAATATAGGTGATTGAAGTGAGGGGTGTGTAGGCAGTGTTACTGATTATACACTATTGTAAATACACTATATGGTGTAGGCAGTTTAATTGTACATCTTAGTAATATAAATCTCTATGGAAACAGACAGAAACACTGCATGCAGTTTATCACTCTTAAGCATAGTCTTACTATAGATGGATAACGAAGTATATCTATAAAAATACAGCATACAAGCAATAATCAAGTGGTGCCAAAATGACATACAATACATAATAATCCAACTGAATGTACGAAAAGCACACAATATATGTATATTCAGAATGTAAAATAATGTTTCACTAATCAGTGGATGTATTTAAAGCCATACATCTAAATACTGTAGAGTTACAGCTACCTGTGAGGGCCAGTCTATCTAAACTGTGCAATCTGCTGTTCCACAACCACAGAATAAAGAACAATTGATCCTTACATTATCTTTTGAAACTGAAAATGTTTGATTAGCAGTACATATAAATCAACCTTATATTGGTAATAGCTACTCTGAACCTTGACAAGCAGAACTTCAAGTTACATAAATGAAATAATTTCCAATAGGTTGATGCAGGGAATCAGCATTATACCACTTACTAGTGTGTTGACCTGTGGGGATCCACACAGTCTAGATGTGGTAGTTTTTATGCTGCTGTGTATTTGTGCATTCTGTAACACATTTGTCCAGCAATCACCGCCCAAGTGTTCAGGCCATGGCAACATGTTTGTAAAGCTATTGTACTCCAAAATTACTAATATTTCCCAAAATACTGGTCCTATCAACTTGCCGTTTTCACTAGTCTATTCCTTGACCAAAAATACATAAGTATGCCAAACTGCAGCGGTCAGGTCTTTCCGGATTTTGTGCGAATCGTAGGACACACATGCATGCACACAGAGGCCAATTGGCTTTTATTATATATAGGTTAAGCAGTTATTTTCTTGAGAAATCAATAGTTGAACAACAAATAGATGTAGAAATGATTTTATTGAGTTAAAAGGGCTTTTATGTCTATTTTAAAAAAGGAAGACCATTAGATTCAACAGATTGCTGATGGTGTCCCCGTTTGTTTGTCAAATCCTATTTGCTGGTTTCTAAAAGGTAGTCTACATACACAGTATATCATAATGTAGTGTGTGTTTCTCTTTCTGACTTTGTGACCACAGTACTGCAGTATTAACAGGTCTCCTGGTAAAATCATGGATCCTTCTTTTGTGTTTCTTCTGTCTATTAGAGTCCACCTACAACAGAACTGTTGTTGCAAATAGAAAACAGAAATTCTCAACCCCACATTTTTTGCTCAGTACTAGATATGCAACTGTAGTAAATAACTCACTATCACTGTCCTCATTCATGTTCGAAAGACTACAAATTATACCCAGTGACAAAAAAGCCTGAAAACCCTGAGAATTACAGAGTACGATGCGTCGTCTCATCTGGTTGCAATGGTGCAAACGGGCAGGTTTACAGACCATTGTAGATGATCGCTTTGCAAGTTTTCAGCTCCTCTTGTTGCAAGTCTTTGGTCTGAACTGGGCTTTATTCTGAAATACCACACAAACAGAATGCAGTCATTTGATAAGAATTGAGTACTCAGTGAAGCAGTGTACATTTTTAGTATTTGATTTGCAGAAAATCAAGGTTTATTTAAAAACTGTTCTACATATTAATATTACCATGGAACCATTTACTTTAGTCTATATGAGACTCATTTTAGTTACACACCTACATTTCTTGGTCCCTCTTTGCCGTTAATGCAGTGGAGTGAGTAGCTCCTATTATTTTGAAGAAAATCTTAACACATTTTTTTCTGCAATTAACAAACTTTTCTGGGTGTTACTGTGTGAAACATGGCTTGTATGTGTGTACACTGATTCGGAACTGTGCTACTTAATCAGGTGCTGATTCGGCCATGTAAGATCAAACCAAAAATTACCTGCAAATAGTCACTGTCACCACGTGACCATGAGGTTACAATATTAGCATGAAAATGCTAAATGATTACTACACTGCATCACTACATTCACCCCTGTCTCAAACACTAGTTTGGTTTCCAGTAAGATTTGCATACTAATTTGTTTTTGCTTCAGATTGGTAGAATGGCCCATGTACAGTCCCACTATTAATCAAATATCAAAGAAAAACCAAACTAGTGAAGCAGGTAATCAGTGTAGGCAGGGGAATCAATTGGATCTTTAATTGCTGTGTGCATGAAGATACAGCTAAACTGCACTCATGCAAACACACTTCTATCCATCCATCCATGTGCACAGTGACAGAGACAGAGCGATGGTAGCGCTGACGTGAGGGGAGTCTCTAGGGAGTGGCGTGGAAAATCCTCTTGGCTGGGAATTTCCAGGGTTTAACCCACAGACACAGTTTCTGTCAAAGGGCCCTTTTACATGGATGAGCCCCAGCATCATATTCTCCCACTGTGAAATGAAGGGATTTGAATAATCTTATTACACCCTATTACAATAACACTAATATGATCCAATGCCCTGCAAAATACCAGAGTGAGGGAATCGACAGTTTGACCACTCTACATTACACCAGTCAAATTAATAAATAATAAGCCTCAAACAGGAAGCACTGATGAACACAGCTTCTCTTATTTTTGTTCATATCCCTGATTATTTATTTTGTTAGTACCCACTAATTTCTGGGATTTGCCAGTGTTTTCTTATTTTTGCTCTTCTTTTAGGTTAGAGAATGGATAAGATTATAAAAATAATCTTTCCACAGTCGAAAAATGGTCTGCAAGGAATCACAAATTCTACATCTGAGGAGCACACCAATATGCATGCACATCATATACTTTATATCAGAAATTTAGAATGTTTTGTGTGTTAGCGTAATAGAGTAATCAGGTAACTGGTATCTCATTTTAGAGTTAGGATTACATTTAAACCATGTTAAACTGAAGCGATGTAGTTGTCTTTTAACCCATATGACACACAGAAACTGAAGTCCAATATATGTATTTTGGTCGTACACTTCCGCTGTAATAACCAAAGGGAATGTGACTTTGTAGAGCATCAGCATTGCTGTTACAAGAAATATGTTTTAAAATGTAGCGAATTAAATTTTTTTGATGCTTTAAGTGCTCTGGTGGAAGAGGAACCGGAATTAAATGAAAAAAATGGCCTTATTTGGGGGTATCTCTTCAATTCCTGGGCATGTGCAAACATCTTAAAACTTGTCCTCATATCATGGTTACATGTGTGGTGCATCTCAAGTTTTGTTTTTTCATACAGACAATTAAAGGTGCAGTATGCAACATTCTTTCAAGATTGTGCGTCTGTCTTGTGGAGGTTATTTATTGACTTTTGTGGACTCCGTTTGTAAGCTGATGGTAGGTTGTGTTGCACAGTGTGGCTACTGTAGAGGAGCAGAAGAGAGGCAAATGTAACCAAAATATTAGAATAACGGCAACAGAAAATGTTTCCCACAACTATTGCTATGCAAATTTCTGGGAATATTAAGAGTTGGTTCATTATTGCCTTGGTCGTCATCGAAGCTTTACCAGCTGTAGCATTTCATATTATAACATGCAACCTGAGCAGGTTTTATTCAGCCTGAACAGCTGGTCTGGATTGCAGAATGTTGTGTCAAAGTCTTCTTCAGTTTGTCAAAGCCTCCATCTATCATTTGTTTCAGTAACTGGTCACACAAGGTAGCATTTCATTTCAGTATTTCCCAACTCTACTAGTGTTTATGTTTGCAGTTTCCATATTGGTCCACACACTGAGATACAAATAAATATGTGCACAATCAGATTCTGTTTCAGTTTTTCACAATTACCTTGATATTTCGCTGTTTCTGCATTTTCAGGATTTTTACACTTGTATGTTCAAATTGACAATGCAAATAAAAAAAGCTGAACGGAAATCGACAACCTGGGCTCTGTCCCCTGTCTTTGTGTCTTATTGTCCCTGTCTCTGTTCATCGCACTCTTTCTCTTGCAGCCCCTCTTCCAGGCAGCTCGGAGAACAGCTGAGAGTAGACTGAGATTTATCTCTGACTTTCTAAATGCGTTCTGCCCGTGCCCCTACCTGCCCGCCAGCCAGTTTGCTCGCCTGTCTGCCCGCCAGCCTGTCTGGATATTGGATTTGCTCTTTGACTGTGACCTTATACACGGCGAGCCACAGGAGCTAGTGCAACTGCTGGACCTTCTGTCCTGTCGTGCAGAGTTGTGTCTTGCTGGCATTGGGGGCCGGCCTCCCTCCTCCCCTCATCTTTCCTCTCTTTCTCCCTCCACCCCAATGTGCACTTATTGGATTCCCCTCTTTGCCACGCACTCTGATAAGGGCATCTGTCAAGCGGATGAACAATCAGAGCTAAAAAGGTGTGTGATGCACGCATGGAAGGAGCTTACTTCCTGCTGAGGCCAAGAGGATGCTGGGTGGGGGAACAGGGTGAATCTGGGGAGCACAAGCCGGACTCTAGGAGAGGATTACAATCACCACGGAGGCTCTCAGCATCAAGTTTCTGGGAGGAAGGTGTATATTACATTGCACCGCACGACACAGGAGAGGCTTTTTTTTTGCTGGAGATGATGGCTTCCGCTCAGCTACGCGTATTCTCAAGCAATAACATCGACATCTGTATTATCAACCCAAGAATACCCGTGGTCGAGACGGGAGCAAGCGGTCATGCCACCTCACTCCCCTCCAACCTGCTCTCCTCTCGCTTTCTGGTGCGCTTTCACCTCCCATCCCCCCCCTTTTTTTTTTTTCTCCATTTCGACGCTATACAGCAGGAGAGAGCTGGAGGGAAGGGTGGGGATTTCATAAGCTGCTCAAAGTGTCCAGATCCTGCAAGAAAAAAGAGAAACAACTGTTTTGGAACAGATTAATCAAGTCATTTACAGTGACAGACCCCACTAGGTGTGGTCAAACAGCATATTAAACTTACATTTGCCTCCCAAAAGGAAAATTACTGATGAGCAATGAATCATAAAAAATCATTAGTGAGTTTAGGGCTGAGCAGTATAGCCACAATCATTTAATATAGTTTTTTTTTTTTCAGTCCAATGTCTGATTTAAAATTCAAGTATTATTTTGTTACATTAATTCAAGACAAAAAATAGCTTTCTTTATCAAAATTGTACTCTGTGTAAATGTTATTTCAACAAAAAAGCAGCAGCACTTGCAAGGGATTGTAATTTCATGTTGCACATAATGATTATTTTCATTGTCAGTTGGTCGGTTGATTGTTTTCTGCAATGATCGATTACTTAATTGGTTTATGAAATGTCAAAATAGTTCTCAACAAAGATGACATCTGTAAAATAGGCCAAAAACCAAAGAGAGCAGAGAATATTAAAATTTAAGAGGCTGAAATCAGGAAAAAAAAAAATCTAAATCTCAATATTACTGATATTGCTTAATCAATGATCAAAATACTTATTCAAAATAACCGATTGATTGTTGCAGCTCTTTGTCAATGGGCATTATCTGTTACAAAATACAAATTGGCTGTATATTGAATTTTTGTGGAAAAAGAAAGATCTCCATGAGTGGTACCCGTTTTGATTTTGTGATTTAGAATTTTTCATGTCGTTCAAGCACAAGAGCACAAAAGAATGTGATATGTTGCCCAGCCCTAAGCGAGTCTCATCCACCTGCATGGAGGTGGTGTGTTTCTCCAGTGTATCTGCTTGGCTTTTTCTGCATCGTTATAGAAATCCTCATTAATTAGTGCAACTACCTCGATAAAATGCTATTGTTTATATTGTGTTTTGCACACTTGCAGCTCACTACATCTTCAGTCACACCAACTGTATGTGAAGTCAGCACCAGGCGAACAAAGAGAGAGCAAACAGCGAGAAGAAAAAGCTGAATGTGATGGACTGCCATGCTTACATGAATAGTCATTGTGGCGTTGCACACAGGGGTGCAATAAAGTTTTGCTTTTTTTTTTTTTTTCAAAGCTTGGAACCCTGACTGAGTGTGAGTAAGGAAGTGGGAGATGTGAGCTTTTGCCATCCGTGTCCCTGTGTTTATCTGCGAGCGCCACAGTCGTACGCTTCCATCTGAGGGAGTGAGGGCTGCCCCCGCAGTGCTGCGAGCTGGAGCCCCCCCACCCCACCCCCCATGCAGCACACATGAGAGAAAAATCAGGAAGATAGAGGCTTTAAGAAAGAGGTGAACGGGGAGGAAAGGCTGAGAGGTGGCGCATTTTTATATGTATGAGAGAGATGGAAAAGGACAGAAAGAAGGCAACATGACAGCATCAACCAAATGAAAGACGAGAGAAGAAGAGAGGCAGAAATAAGGGAAATGTCAGGCAACAGAACCGAGAGAGTAAGAGAGAGAGAGAGAGAGAGAGAGAGAAAGAGAGTAATTTCAATGGGATGAGAGAGAAGAAATGGAGCAAGAAAAAGATAGAGAGCACGAAGGAAGGAGAGTGTTTGTGTGCAAGAGGGAGAGAAAAGGGGGGATATCAGCTGGGTTCGGACTGTCATTCTACGACATGATTAGCTGTGTCAGGAAGAGATAAGCAGTCTTCACATCCCTCTGCCCTCGCATCTTCAAGGCCCCGGAATCAAACGGTGGAGAACACCGCCGCGCGCTCCTCTGCACTGAAAAGAGACTACATGAAAGAAGAGGTTCCTGCTATTATTCTAAACACCTCTGCATGTGAAATACCACACTTTTTTTTTCTTTCAAAGGGAGGAGGATGCGGAAGGGGTGGGGTGGGGGGGTTAAAAAAAGGATGAAAAGCCAGAAAAAGACATAAAAAGGTGTTTGAAAATGTTAAGATTCTTCATAGGAGGTTGTAGCCTGATAGTACCCTTGTGGTTCCTGAGGCCCTGAGATCTCAAATCCCTGTGTCTTTACAACTCTTTCTTCCTAGCTCTGCTCACCATAAGCTCTCACATTAGACAGCATTAAGGAAGGAGATGGAGCGAGGCAGAGCAACTCCCCTTACGTCTCTAGTTCCTCTGAGACTCATCATCTTTAGTTTTCAACTGTCCTGGTGGCCTGTCCGGTCCAAGACAAACCCCCATCTCCAAACTAATCCTTAACCTATTACTATAAGCTCTGACACTTGTATAGATCTACCGGATTAAAGAATAGGTAGGCATTATGAGGTATTAGTAGGATTTTTTTTTTAAGTAGCAGCTTAAATCTTCATGTTTGATGATGGAGAGGTTCAATCATAACACGAGTTCTATTGATGCAAGTTGTTCCGCCCAGACAAGAGACTTTAAGGATGATATAAAATTCACATCACAAAATCGTGTAGCTTGGACCCACACATTGAGGATTGATTGTGAGAGATCTAAGCATGTGTTTGAAAGCACTGTACCGGGATAAGAGCGAGCACTGTAACGTTTAGACCCTGTGAGGATTGAAAACACACACACACACACACACACACACACACACATATGGCAGGCTCATCTAAAACAGACAGACTGTCTGCGAGGCTGCACAGGCATCACCGGCAATCTCTCTCCAGTGTGCTCCCAAACAGCTCCCCACTATACGCCGCATCAATTATTCAACATATTTATCTATGCAATTTGACGGCCTCTCCCCTCTAAAGCTCTGAACAAATTGCGGAAGCAGCTAATATCGCTTCTGGGTCTGTGGGCTCAAATCACTGCACTGGCAAACCCCTGAGGCCGAGCAAAGAAGAGGCTGTAAACAATCACTTGACACTTAGCACTTATATATTTTTTGATCTATCAGGCTAAATGCAGGCTGTTAACTCATGCACACCTCCACTCTGAGCCACACATGCTCTAGGTAGAAACTGTTTTATTTATTAATTTATTTATTTTATGAAAGAGACAATGGCAATAAATGTGCGCACCAGAGACCTGTGGAGCTTTCACAATACCAGCAAATCTAAGCATCCCATCCCCCATTGGTGTAAACACACATAAACGCATGTGCACACTCACACGCATACACATATTCCCTCTCCATCTCCATCCCCCCCCCCACCACACACACACAAACACTCCCTCCTCATTTCTTTCTTTCTGTTGCTTTCCACCAAACCGGCATTTAGCATGACACACGCCGAGGAGCCGGGGTAGCCAATTATCAAACAGATGTCAATGTATGCATTACAATACTAAAGGGAGCCCAATTACCACACAGATGTTTTGTTTTTCCTCCTCTCGCTCCTTGCTTTTTTACCCAGTATCCTCTCCACCCAAGGCCCCTCATGAGGATGGCTCAGTCCCTCCCCTGCACTGCCAAAAAAACCCCAAAAAAACCACCTTCCACCAAGTCACACTAATTCGCACACATATGTACACACACATACACACACACGCACACACACACACACACACACACACACACACACAGAAAGCGCAAAGCCTTTAGCGAACCAAATGGAGAGCATGTGGATGTCAATCAACAGGGTGGAGGGGAGGAGGAGGAGGATTGGGGGGAGGATGGATTGTGTACGTGTATGAGTGTGTGTGTTGGGGGGTGGGGGGTGGGGAGTAAGAGGAGGAGTAGGGCCACGGATCAGAACCAAGGACAGCTCCCAGTGGAGAGATATGTGCCGCTTTGCTGCGTTACTAAATGGAAGTCTCCCCCGATTTGCTCACGTCTATCAACACACATACACACACACACACACACACACACACACACACACACACACTTACACAAACATGCATGTGCACTGCGCAAAAGCAGAGAAGCACAAACAAATGGACATGCTTGTGTATGTACACTAAAGGAAATGCCTAAGAACCTTTAGGAACATTGACAAACACATTTTGCATGGGCAATGACATGCATGTGTGTATGTGTGTGTGTGTGTGTGCGTGTGTGTGCGTGCGCACTCACGAGCACACACACTGTATCTTTGTCAACCACTAACTACAATTTAGTAATCAGCTGTTAGCTCATTTATATTTCCCCTCTTCATCCATCTTTCCTAATGGATTCCCAAGGCTTCAACCCAATCTCTTTCCCCATTTCCTCCTCTTCTCTTCTTCTTCTTCTCTTCTTCCTCTGTTTTTTTTTTTACTCCATTCTCTTCTTCACAGAGAGAAGAGAGAGCCTAAAAGATGTTGTGAGCTCTGAGCCGAGCCCACATGAAACCGAGGAGATGGAACTTTATGTCTCTCTCTGCTGCTTGATCAATAGGAATTTAATGGACAAGGATTGAGTTCAGGGAGTTCATGCTTGCCAACGTGCCTGAGGGCTGAGCACATGCACTCACCGAGAGGCGAGCAGGGAGGCTCACAAATGCACACACACACACACACACACACACACACACACACACACACACACACACACACACACACACACACACAACAACACAC
>JAPQRQ010000027.1:5335100-5345160 GCA_037367365.1 Apogon talboti | reverse complement strand
GAATAAAATCATATGAAGACATTCCGTGATCTGACCGTCACTTAATGGTGGATTGCATATTAGCGAACCCTTAATTAAAGACGAAACGAACTTCTTTATACCAAGGTTTGTCATTTAACACTTTTGTCACAGCTCTAAAAGTATAGGAGCTGTCCTTGAATATAACATGGATTCACCTAATATTACACTACATGAATCACAACAACAAAGGTCAAATCTGATGTTTTTCTCATATTTATAAAGTTAAGAGTTCCCTTGTAACTGTTTTTTATTTCAGTATGACATCTGTCACATAACAGACCTGAGGAAAAAAAGAAGAGGAGATTATTGATGTCTTCTGGGAGTTTGTTCAATGTAGCTCTAAACTCACTTTATAAAATGCAGCAGACAAGCTCAGTTCACAGGTGATGTGATAATTGGGAGGCAAAACAAACACAGGTGTGAAGAGAGGTGAGAAAGGCCAGGGCACATACAGAGTTGGAAATTTGGTAGAGGAGGTGTTAATGAGAGACCAGACAATACTGGAGAACCAAAAAATGGTGAAAGGGCAAAACATGACAAAAGTATTAAATGGTGTTATACCTATGAAAAAGAAGAGTTGTCCAATGGATAAACGTAGGAAGGAGAAGAATGGTGAAAAATGCAGCATGAAGACAAACAGGTCTATGGTGAGATGAACGTTACAGAGAACATTAGAACATTACAAAACAAACACAGCACAGTTATGCAGCCTCTCAGAATAAAAAACGAAAACTGCATGGGAGACCATCAAGAGAAAAACTGATAAAAGGACTTACACCAGACCGTGTAGACTCATGTACAGTGTTGTGCAAGTTAATTCCAAACTGTAAAACATTACAGATTACTTGTCACTGTTAATTAAAAGCGCCCCCCAGGTTAGAAACCACTGCGTTACATGACTCCTGTATTACTTTCACCAAAATAACTACAGAAGTAGAACTTAACATTCTAAACTGACAAAATGCACTTTAGAGCATTTTACATAAAGTAGAGGGCGATACGGTGGAGCATAATGACTGTGGGCTATCCAGGCTACTAACAATATAGTTTATAACTGGAAAAGTGAAGGCTCAAGGCAATGCAGGAAAGGATGACAGCCAAACGTAATTTCTGTTGCTTTGTCTCATCACGCTCATCCTCTGTTTTCTTTCTCTTCTCAGTTAGTGGAGTGGTCACATGCATCATTCCAGATGTTTTTTTTAAATTGCTAGTGCTATTTCTCAATTTTGATAGTTGTTTTGGTTTTGGACAAAGGTTGCATTTGACTATACCTTCTTGTTCTTTTCTCTGACAAACTCAAAGTAATGAGCATATGTCCATCTCGCGAATGTACTGTCTTCTGCCATCTTCACCCACTGGCTGACCACGAACAGGAAATAGAACTTTTCTGCCGCATTTTCAATTCCTTATGGTCTTGCTGTTTTTTTGTTGTTTTTTTTTTCATTTGAGCAATTAAATTATGGGCGAAAAGTGTGTCATAACACAAGTGTTATTGAACATGTACCAAGTAAAATATTACTGATAATTGATCAGTAATGCCTTACACTACTGCGTTACAGCAAAAAGTAATAAGTTACTGTAATGAATTCCTTTCCTAACACATTACTCTTAACACTGCTTATGCACATGTGCACACAGTGACAAACTCAATCTGTGTTCATCAAATTCATTCATTCCAGCTCCATCAGTCAAACTTCCAAGACGACCTTAAAATAAACCAAACTGCAGTGTGTGTTCAGATAAAGACTATTCAGTGTTGATTTGAGGGTAAAATCTGACAGCATTCTATGAGCATTAATATATTAAAAACAGATGGCTTTGTAAAAGTTAACTCCAAGCAAAAATATAAATATGAAGACTGGTTTTATAATAAAGATAGAAATGTCTTGCAGTCATGGCTCAAGTAGATTTCTTCAACAGAAACAAATTAAAGTTGGAGTAAAAGCTGCTTTATGTTTTTTACTGGTTTTGATTACATTTACTAGAGGACAGGGCAAATGCAGGTTGTCATACTGATGGGGGATTCTACTCTGATTAAATACAGAGTCCACTGTCAGACAGTGTTAGATGGAACGATTCATGGAAGATACCCGATGTTCACAGTAAAAGCAACAGGGGAAAATGTGCAAAGAATGACCACTACACACTTCCACTGAGGCCTGAGGCAGATCAGAGACATAAATTAATACCAAAGCAGTTCTTTCTATTTTTATAGAAAAAAAAGAACAGAAAAACAGGGTCCTGCTTACATCAGGGGCTGGGAACAGGACAGTCACTGTCATTCTACATGATTATCTATTGTGACCAAGAAGACCACCTCAACTTGTATTTTCACCATATTTAAAAAGTGTTGAAGAGTAAAACCATATCTAAAGTACAGATGTGAAGTTGAAGCAGCAGGGGTTGTTGGAAACAATCTGTCTCCTTGCACTGTAACACAATATACATGAGGAGTTAATGAGATGATGCTGACATTAATGTTGATGGTGGGTGAGGCATGCTGGCTGTCCAACTACACACTACGAAGTCACTGGTTGCAGCAGTACCATACCCCCTGCAACCCAATCAGCAGTAGCATTTCGACAATGATAACTTATTGCATGTCAGCATGGTAACAATAACATGCCATTACTGATCAATAAACATATAACCATGTTATAATAATTTGAGTTGAACCAACTCTGAACCTATCATCAGGTTTGTATTGGTGGAAAAAAGGAGGAAAAAGAGCGCAACCCATGGCTGTGACTCCACACAACTATCCATCCACCTCATGAATGTCCGATTTTGCTTCTGCCGTCAGGTTGTCAACCTATAATGTGACTGAAAATTAAAAGGTATGGCCAGCAGTGCCTTTAGCTTGGATTGCACCTCTTTGGATGCTGTATAAATGGACATTTTCACAGGGTGGGAGACTGTTGAGGGAGCAGAAAGGAGACAACCTTAACTCAATAGTTTTGACAAAAAGGGAACATTATAATCTTCACATGGGACTAATTTCTTACAGGGGTTACTGTTATGGGATGGAATTGGCTTCTCCTGTAGGTACTAAACCAGTGAGATTTTTCTCATCTTAGAATGTCCCCGGGGTAAAAAAATGGACTCAAGAGGATCAAACTGGCAAATGAAATAAGATAGAAGATAGAACGCACATAAGTACACCTACTCTAAATATGACCAACAAACTGAAGAGGAACTGAAGATGCTGGGTCCTTCTAAACTTGTTTCTGTCTCCAGGTGGTGAACTGACTCCTTGAGTTGAAACTTCCAGTAGTGATTGATGATTTTAATTAGATGTTGGGAGCCTACTGGGAGCTGACAGGCTAGAGTGCCCTCTGCCGGGCTTGGAGGACTGGCACTGAACCAAATACACCGGTGGCTTATTACTGTCAGTGACTCAGCCAGGAAAGGTCTTCCTATTTATAATGTCTGCTCTAATAGTCACATTCAAATTCTGATCAGCACTTAGAGAATATGCAAAAACTGTGATGCACTTCTGCTGCTTGTCTTGAGTTCACTGTTATACAGGCATAATTGTCATGTTTAAAATGAAAAGACAGTTGAATTGTTTCATGCATAATAGTGGTTAGATGTCGCTTGGCCAAAAAAAAAAAAAAAATGCTATGACAGATGTAAACCTCTTTCCCAAAGCCACACTAAAAGGCCAGAGCTCTTTTTCTGTTTTAAAGTTGTCTCAGCTTTTATGCATTCACATTCGCTTCATCCTCGGATCGTAGGTACTGCTTTGCTGCTGCACAGGACAAAAAGAGAACAAGGTCTTCTGAAAATAAATGGTGAAGAACATTTGCACCACACCAGAGCTATCTCTGGGAGTTACTGCTCTGATTTACCTTGCTACTTACTTACACAAACGGCGGCCTCTGTCAGCACAGGTTAGGGCAGATTAGCCAGCGAAAGTAATGTGCTCTGACCCAGAACAACTTGAAGAGTAATTTAACCTCAGTCAGGGTGGTTTTAATGGTCTGCTGGGTTTGGATTATTGAATGTGGCTTGGATTCATAGAGAACAGTAATAAAGTGATGTTTTAATGTGTGGAGTAAATCAATTTGGCACTGATATGTATCCCTTCTATAACTATGCAGAGTGTTTTAAGCTGTATTTGGCTGTAAGCTTACATTCCTGACCACCTTTATCCTTTATACACAAATGGCTTGTTCAGGATATGTGTATGTTGTGCTGGGTTTGTGAGACGTCTGTGTAGTGAATCCAGGTTGTGCTTTTCTGAATGCTGTGAATGTAATCTGCACAGATTATGTGTATGCTTTGTACTGTGGTTGCAGGCTGGTTCTGTCCTGGATTTTTGGACTGTTGGGGATGTAAACCATTCAGGTGTGTGTCTGTGAATAGAGTCAGTGCCAGGTGTTACACATTTCACGCCCGCTGCCTCCCTGTCTCACTTGGGGCTCGACAGCTACCCTCTCTAACACACATCCAGGGGACGGAAACCATGTTCACTACCACCCTCCAAAATGTCTTTTTTTGTTCTCTTCAACTCTCTTTCTCAGCTATCATCTCAAGTTTTTCTTCTAAGACTGCATCTGCTGCCTGCCATTATCACGCTGCCTCAGCTGCAACTTCTGCTTCTTTGTTTCTTTCTGCATTGTTTATCTCTTTGACTGCTCCTGTCTCTCCGCTGCTGTGTTTTTCTTTGTGTAATGACTTGTATCCCTTTTAAATCTGCATGTTCCATGATGATTCTTCTCAGTGTTTCTTCTTCCGACAAGAAAACGCACACAACAAAACACACACGCATGCCTACTGGGGTTGGAAGGGGTTACCTCCACACAGCTTTCCTATCTTCTAACGATGCAGTAAAGATGATTCACCACAACACTGCAAAAACTCACAAATCAGAGAGAGCAGAAAGCAAACACTTTCACAGTATGTGTGAAGTTACACAAGTAGTCACTAAGACTCAGAAAAACTACTTAAACGCATTACAACGGACACAACTTTCTTTTTCCCTCTCGTTTTCATACTGCACACCCATATAGTTGCATGTTTTTCTTATGCACATCATACACACCTCCTTCCACATCTTTACCGACATGTTCATATATATGTCAGCGACTCTTACCGTGAGGGTGGGGATGGCTGTGACAAGTGAGTAGATGAGGACAGGGGGGATCTTGCTGGTGTCGTCCGGACCTGGGTAGGGTTTAGAAAAGGTCTTGTCATAGCAGAAGAAGCCCTGGATGTGCACGGGGAAGGTGTCCGTGTACTCAAAGTAGTAAGCCAGAAGAACCGTCCCAGCCATGATCACCAGCTGGAAATAGAACATTATCCCTCCGTTAGAAAGCGTGAGGACAAGAGGCGAAGAAGAAGAGGAGGCAGAGGTGAAGGTGAAAGAGGAGGAAAAGGAGGAGAGGAAGAGGGCAGAGTCAAGTCCCTGTTCCTCTCAGCCACGAGGCGATGCATAGGAAATACGGAGTAGAGATGAGGCAGAGTGAGAGGTTCAGCGCTGGGATGTAAGATAGAGGATGAGAGAGAGGGGGAGAGGGAGAGGGAGGAGGAAAGAGAGGAAGATAAAACATGAAAGCAAAGGAAATCTGCGAGTGGAGGCTTCCCTCTTCAAGAGATGAAAGTGGGAACAAAACAAAATAGAGAATAAAAGAGGGTTCCGCCGCACCACAAGCTCCAAAAACAAAAAAATTACAGAGCACAAGCAGGAGAAAGACAGAGCGATGGAGCGAGAGAGAGAGAGAGAGAGATAAGGGGAGGGAGGGAGGAAGGTGGGAGGGAGGGAGAGAAAGGGGGAGCTGCCTTTATACTGCTGGCACTCATGCACCTAGTTTAGCTGTGGGTGTTTTTTGGTTGCTGTGTGTATGTGTGTGTGTGTGTGTGTGTGTGTGTGTGTGAGGGTGTGTGGCTGTATTGTACATGAAAGTGTGTGGTTCAAGGATGTGCACAAGAGAATGAAGTGTAGACACGTGGTCCTCACCATCAGCTGATATCCTAAAATACTTGCACCAGCTTCCACACCAGCAAATGCATCAAGTTGAAACTGTGACATCTGAACATTTGACATATTTTTGGGAGGAAAAAGTTCACAAGCATAACTCAACTCAGGATAAAGGTCATTAAGGTTCAACGTTAAACATGAAGGGTGTCTTTTAATGTAAAGTATGTAAATTTTAATCTGTAATTTAATGATGAAAAGATCTCATTTTAGTGTGGACAGGTCCTGCTAAAGGCTTCTATGAATTTTCACATGGACACCAATCTGGTATTATCTATGCTTGACTGTTGTGTAGTGTCATAATTCCATAATGTAACAAGTATCTTTACTTACATGTCTTAGAGACCTCATGGAAAGTAAGCAAGCTGATGTAAGTTCCTGTGGCTGTTGCTAAAAAAAAATGATACCAACTGAGAAACACATTTACAATCCTTAGATTTTATGCTTAGCAGATGTTGCATGATGGAGCTTTAATTAAAATCTATTATTAGGTAAGGTAACTGAATTATTATAGAGGTGATAATAATAAATAATATCAATGTCAAAATTATAATCATCAGACCTACTTATTCATGATGCTAATTTTGATTTAATGAAACGAACATTTGAATATATTTAATATGGAAAATTCATGTGTTGATGTTCGTGAACTCATTTTTTAAGCTAACAGCTGTTCCTGTTGCCTACATCTGCAAAAGCAGCCACAAGACTTGATTTCTATTCAGAGGAATGATGGTGGGTTTTTTTTGTGTAAAAATTCTTACATTTGGTCACTTCTGCTCCTCTACAGTGGCAACAGTCTGGCACACTAGGAACCATTAGCACAGAAATGCATCATGTAACATAAAAAAATAACAAACCATGCAGCTCCAAGAACAACACAGACTCCAACACAACCTTCACAAAAGCACATGCAATAGTTAATATCTTTAAAATCTGTATAGCACGTCAACAAACCCTTCCACGTGTTCCTACAATGTGAAATGACCCATAATAACATTTCATGAATGAGTACTTCTATTAAAGGAATAAATGCTACAAATAAGGCTGAAATGCAAAAACTGCTTGTCTGTTGCTTTTTTGTTTTTTTAAACACATCTTCCTTGTTTCTATAAATCCACCTTACGCTATATTTAGCCTTCATCAGACTCACAGAGCAGGCCTCTTCTGCTCTACTGGACTAAATATTTCACTCCTTTCACAAACATTTGACCTGTGTGTAAAACACTACACTGGTGCTGTTTTAATGCAATGGTCGGATATAATTAATTTTGGGTGATGAACTTTGTTTGCATAACATCATAAATTAATTTAACATCAGCAAATCTAGAGTGCTTCCAAAATGAAAAAAGACTTGGAATCAAGTGGAACTGAAATAGAGGAAAGAGTGTGATAGTCTGAATCCTTTTGGGAAATTCTACTCAAAGTCACATCAAATTGACCAGAGATACAACTGTGGCACCACCCTTCCAAAGACAACGTTTTCAAACATGTACTGTATGCAGGAATAACACTGGATCCCTACACTTGACACACTTTTGTACTTTTTACTTTACATTCTGTCACATGTACACGTACATTCAAAGGGACTATTGTATTTTTAATGTTTCTTTTCTTGGATTAGATCATTCTTCATCTGTGTGCCCCTTGAGGGAGATGTATTTCTGTTATCTGCTATCTACTGTTGTCATGGTGAAGAAAAGACTGAGAATCAGGTTTAAAACACATTGTATTTAAGGATTTTCTGCATTAAAATGTGTCTGAGTGGACCAGTGTTTTGTAAACATACTATCAATGTAACATTTGGTTTGTTGAAACAAAATTCCTATGAGCAGTTATTACTTGTGAATGTGCGCGTTGTCTGTGCATTGTTTGCACATGTACAGTATGTAGGTGTTGGAGTTTGGGGGATATACACACACCTGATGGGAGCTTTTGGATGAGTTTGCTTGGGGGGGAAGCGGGGGTGTTTGATGTGTGTGACTCATACAGTAAAGCCGTCCCTTGTTTTCCTGTCTGATACAAGTACTCCTCTACCTCATTTACACAGCACACTGCCTCACATTTGCAACTGGTAAACTGCAGCAACACCAGGAATTCATAACACCACCTTAAAAAAAACAGCATACTTATGGTTCAGCTGCTAACATGGACCTTTAAATTTAGCCATTCACCTTTCAAGTAGAGATGTGATTTTGCTTATAGTTCCTACACATTTGTGGGTCAGGGTTCATGTTTTAAGCTTCTAACCAACAGAAACATTGCTCTTGATATGATAGAAAACCCCTGACCCCCAAACACACACACACACACACACACACACACTAAAAAGGATTATTATTATTAGTAGTAGTAGTAGTAGTATTATAAAAGGACAACTGAAATTAGGTATCTTCAACAATTTAGCACTAGGTGGTATAACCTGAATTTGTATCATGCTATTGGCTATTTTTAGGATTCTTTTATTTTTGCATGACTGGGCCTTTCTTGGACATTAAATTCTCAGGAGTTCATTAAATATAAAAAGGGTCGTCATACACACTCCAAAATGCTCTTTAGCATTCCTGCAGTAAACAATTTTGTATTGACTTCTATAAAAATGTATATATTTGAAGTCCTCTCCATATATGAAGTAAGAGGGAGAATCAAAAATATCTAAGACACATGTAATAAAAAGTTAATGTCTCAAAATAACTAAATAATTTTTCTACATAAGTTCCATTACAGTCTGACCTCTTTTGCAGTCAGTGTTTCCATCGGTAGATTCTTTCTTCATAGAATTGCTGGGGCTGTCTTGGACATTTGTATGAGAACTTTTTGACTCTCCCTCTTACTTCATAATCAGGTACAGAATACTCCTGTTTTTCTGTTGTATTATAACCAGTAAGTCTGCATTCAAGTACAAAAACATGCTGGTGACAGAAGCACTGAGCCTTTTTACATGCACACCAATAATTCTCCGATCATTATCTGATTTCTAGAGTTGTCAGATTATTCAAGTGACCATGTAAACAGGATAATCTGATATGCTAACAGCAGTAATCTGATTATAAGAAATCCTGCATGTATACAGGTTAATCTGATATTTTTCATACTTTTATGTCTGCACATGTGTAAACACAATTAAAATCGTAGAGAACGGAAGTTACGTCGTCAAATGTGAGCAGAAGACAACAGGAAGTCTGAGTCTACCATCACTACGTACGTACGGACGGACTCCAAAAGAAATACCATTATGGAGTGGAGCATCTGAACCAGGGTTCTAATTTTATCACATTTCTTAAGTGCATGTAAATGCGTTAGATCTGATTATTACAATTATCCGATTACTTCCAGTTATCAGACTTTTATGGTCGTATAAGCAGGCTCAGTGACAGGGTTGGATGTTTAGCTACAGGCTGTTTCTAGTATACCGATTATACCAATGCACTGAACAAGCGGAGGCGGCAACTTTAGGACATGATGGACTGGACATTTACATTTGAAAAACGATTGGGTAGAAGCCTAGGTAAGAGCACTGTTGCGTGCAAACTGACACAAACAGTTTGGATACCACCACAGTTATTCCAACCATATGCCACCACCTAAATGACAAACACGTTGCAGCTAGTACGAACACCAGATCCAACACTAATGCTAGCACTTAGGCACTTCCGGTTTTGGCAGACTTCAAAATAAAAGCACTTCCTGAACTTATATAAATTAAAGCGTTTTCTCTTAATTATCAGCTCTGTTATGACTCTTTTACTATTAACAATCAACTGAAATATCTTAAAATAAGACAAATAATGTATCATTTTAATATAAACTTAAACCAACATTAATTGCCTGGTTTTCTCTAAAGGACACGTTGCCACGTGATGTCACGCGAAAGGGATTTTTTTCCCTCCGCCTCCGACTGGGGGGCAAAGAGACTCTGCTCCTCCGGCATCCTGCATTGGTTTAAGCCGTGAAATTGTCAGACCACGCTAAATTTACACATATACAGCTGTGACATATTAACAATTGAAAAATCTTTCAATATGTTTAACACTTGTAGCGCTGTAGGATGGACTAACA
>JAPQRQ010000027.1:5306102-5319118 GCA_037367365.1 Apogon talboti | reverse complement strand
TGTTTTAGATATTTCCTTCTTCCAGCACACCTGGACGCCATTATGTCGTTATCAGGCTTCTACAGAGCTTGGTGATGGGCTGATCATCAATTGAACCAGGAGTGCTTGAAGAGGGAAATATCTAAAACATGCAGGACACTGGCCCTCGAGGACCAGGATTGCCCACCCCTGCTTTAAGCTATCTGCACCAAATTTTCACTGTGTCATTGGACTAATTTATCCCATGTGTGCAAAAAATTTCAGGCGCCTAGCTCAAGGGTAACCCTGTCTCCCTCCTCAAAAATATATGCTGGCAAGCCTATAGCCGCAAGCCCAGAAACACAATAATTAATTACTATCTCAGTGATGCTTTGGGCTCCCAGATTTTTACTGTCATCAGACATTTTTCCCCATTTGGGCAAAATGTCAAGTGCCTAGCTCAAAGGGAACTTTACTTAACCCTTAATTAGTCTGGAAGGAAGCATCAGAAGGCCAAAAATAAGATTTTTTATTAATATCTCCATGATGCTTTGGGCTAGGTCCACCAAATTTTTACTGTCAGAAAAAGCCCATTGGTGAAGGAGGAGAAGAAAGGGACAGTGACAAGGTTGCAAAAGGTGTGGATGTAGCAGGTGGTATCCCAGTGCTGGGGTGGGGGCTCCTGTAAAGATGCTGGTACTGAAGAAGCTGCTGGACCTGAAGTTGTGGATGCAGCAGGTATGGCCCCAGGCTGTGGTGAGGTCTGTAGTTCAGGTGCTCATGCTGAAGAAACTGCTGCAGCTCAATCCTTAGCCGGGTCCTCGACTGGCAAGGCAGAAGTACCTCTCTCATTTCTCTCTTCTCTTGTTGGCTCCTTGGGATCCTGTCCAGGGCCATTGTTATGCCTCAGAGCGTGAAGAAGGTTGTCCAATAACTGTCTCGCTCCACCTCTGGCCAGGTATAGGCCCTTTCCCTTAAACAGATCACCCCATTCCCAAAACAGAATAAAGTTATCAATGGAATGTATTCCTCTGGACTCACAGACCCCTTGGATAGCCATGTGTTCAGCTGCAGTAGCCGGCTGAATTTTTTTATCCTCTCATCGATGTTGGGTAGTGGTCTGCTGATGAAGGACTAGATCAGAACTTTATCAAGTGTCTCAAACAGTTCAACAAAATCCTTTTTTTAGGACTTCAGATTCTCTCTTTCTGATGTCCACTGCACCCATGTCAGATGTCATGATCAGCTACTTGACTCCATGGTGTTTAGATAAAACCTAGGCTAGAATAGTTGTTATGACTCAGGGGTGTCCAAAGTCGGTCCTCAAGGGCCGGTGTCCTGCATGTTTTAGATATTTCCCTCTTCCAGCACACCTGGACGCCATTACATCGTTATCAGGCTCCTGCAGAGCTTGGTGATGAGCTGATCATTAATTGAAACAGGTATGCTAGAAGAGGGAAACATCTAAAACATGCAGGACACTGGCCCTCGAGGACTGGAGTTCGACACCCCCTGTGTTATGTCTTTCACAGTGGCACCAGGGAAGCTGCAAGTTGATATTCTGCTGTTGTTTATCTCACTGATAGCAGCGTCTCCCAGGAGCAAGATGTCCTTGATGCTTGGCACAGATTCCTTTTGGGCCTTTTTTCAACTTCATGACTCCCGTTTTATAGCCTATTCCTACAGTTCTCTGTATGTTTGTCATATTTAGCTGAGATAGTGGTAGAAATTTGTTTGTAAGTTTTATTTCGGGTAATGGCATAGAAGCTCCAGTGATACCAACATCCGGTTTACTTCTACTGTGCTGCTTTGTCTTAGTGCCAAGTTTATTCCACTTGACAGCACTTTGGTCTTTAGACAGTTGTGGAAAGGAAATAGTATCGTTCAAGTGGAATTTACCCATTTGCTCACCCTTATTTCTGAAAGTTCCTTGAGACTTCTTACCACTGGATGACACTGGGAGCGTCTGGTGAAGTTTTTTCTCTGTTTCTAAAATAAAAATCCTTGTAACACATTGATTTCTTGTAAATATCTTCGGCAGTTTTTGCAGGGAGAGATTGTTTTCATATATCGTTCAGACATGTTGAAGTATATTTCCAAGACTGAGATTGCTTGGCTTGTCAGATCAAATGTCCCTCAAAAAAGTTTTAGGTCCACTTCAAACTGTTTAAAAGAATATATAAAAAGTTTGTCAAAAAATATAACAGTAGGATTAAAAAACAAAGCAGGAGCAGGCAGAAAAAGCATCTACACTCTTCATAAGCAGGAAGAAACAAAGAAGAAGCTTGTTGAAATGTAGACCTTGGTGAACTTGAGTTTGACCCTTCAAGGTCACTCAAGGTCAAAGATTTGGACCCAAACGAAAGTCCATATGACTTCCTATCAGTGCTCAATAGTAACTATACTGATATCTGATCCATTTCCATGTTATAAGTCATCAAAATATGTCCCATTATAGGTAAAGGCAAATTTTTTGTATTTCAAAAATTTGTCAAAAATTCAAAAATCTAAATATTTCAAAACTGTGAACAAACTTTGTAGATATTGTCCAAAAGAAGTTACATACAATATTTGAAATAATTCGACCAGTAATTTTGTAAGAGAAGATGTTTGAAGAATTTGCTAAGAATAGCTGGGTTTCCATTACCCTCAGAAATGCACAAAATGTAAATTGAAAACTGGTAATGGAAACATCGAAATGTCGCAAAAACTGTCAAAGATGGCAAAAAAGTTTTTGCACTCTCATGAGGTGGTTTGTCAGACGTTTCGATATAAAAGTATAGTGCAAAAGTGTAATGGAAACACATTTTACGCATTTTCACAAGTCACAGGCATGACAAGTCTGGTGTCCGAGAGGTTCAATAACATCACACAGTTCATTAAACGTTGCCCGGGTCATTCGGAAATTCTGAATCCACAACTCGTTGGTGATTCCTGATGTACAATTCTCTCCCACAAATCCATTATGCTTGGCCGCTGCCATAAATAAGGACTTTGCATTGGGACGAACAGGCGCGCCTACGGAATGAAATTATGAGGTGGGGTATATAGATACGCACGGACCCCCCGCCCCGACGAGCTTTGAGGGTTTGAACAATATCAGAATGTTTCGGCTGTAACTGGTTTAATTGTTTCCACAACTCTAGCTGCTGCACTGACATCAGGCATTAAGTGTCCATTAAGTGTCCATAAGTGTCTGTCCGATACATATCTCTCTCTCTCTCTCTCTCTCTGCAAGAACTATGCAGTATTTTATGGGATATACAACATGTCGCGAGACGGGACTTTACGAGAATCACACATCAGAAGCCAAACACTCTTCAATGGAAACACCTACAAGTAGCAATTGTACTTTGTCGAAATTGTAGAAATATCGCTTTTATTTTGCGGAAAACGGTAATGGAAACCCAGCAAAAGACAACAATGACAAAGAAGAAACAACACCTTCATAATCATCACAAAAATCACACACATGCTGCTTGAGAATATCTATCAACATGATCAATTTCATGCTGATCCAAGGCTTCACATTGTGATACTAGTATTGACACCAGAATCGCAACCACTCAACGTCAAATAACTTTGAAATTAATGAATATAGAAACATGAATCCAATTCCTCATATTGTTTCTATATATGTAGTCTTTTCCCATCGTTACTGCATGGGGCATACGGTCTAAGAGGACCACAGTCTGCAATCTCTGACTGTCTTGTGGCTTAAATATTGCAAATGCATTCTTTAAAAACAACACACACTCGGTCTCTTTCTATTGATATCTCACTGTAATGATGACAAACAGCTGTATTCAAACTATCATGTCTGAAGCTGGTGGACAGACCAGAACATGGTGAAGATATATAGGCTTTGGAAGCTGAATAAACAGTTTCCACATGAAAATGACCATGAAAGGTTTGACAGTAGTTTACAATAGAATGAGATGTGAGTATGAGTACATTTTTTTTATCCTATAAAATGCCGATGTGGTACTCAAGAGTGAAAAATGTGGAGGGAGTTGGAATAAGAAAACAGCAGAGCCAGCGGTGCATTTAGAGAGCAGTTTGAGTCCCAGCAGCAGAGAAAGAAGAGGGAGTAGGAGAGTAGAAGAGGTGTCTGGGGAGCAAGAGAGGGTGGGAGGATGATGGGGAAGAGGATGAGGTGGGGGTTAGTGAATAAAAAGGAGAAAAAAAAGAGGAGAGCTGGCAACAGAGAGGGCTGCTCAGAGCGTTTTGGCCTGCATCCTTTCAGCAGAGTATGGGCAGGTGAGGTGAGAACAGACATGGAGAGAGCAGAGTGGGAGCTTTTGTACTGAGTTCATATGAAGAGGGCTGAGGGGAAGGAGAGTCCAGTGGGAACAGCAAAAAAAAAAGACGAGGAGCTTTAATCATCCTCCAGTCCAGTCTTCTTTTCCCTCATTTTTAAAAACTCCTCTTATGTTGCTCTCATTTCATTTTCTGCCAGCATTCATGTAACAGATAACACACTCTAATAATACAACCGTACTCACTGTTTGGTTTCTACCTCTCTGCATGTCTTCAGTATGGCCACATGCACACCCCTGCAGTGCACACGGCACCATAGGGAAACCCTGTGCACACACATTACACAGATTACACTGCAGCAAAACAGCTATTACTGGTCCACTACCTGCCTCGAGCTCCAAACTGCTTCGTCTGCCAAGTCATACAGTGTGCAATCTGTGTATTACTCACCCTCATGAATAAGTAATGGCACAGAAAAACAGAAAACACAACAAGAGTTTAAAGAGTAGGATTTGGTTCACTTTTTCCATTGATGACAGACAATCTGAATAGATTTTTTTTTACTATCCGGGCCCTTACAGCATTAAACTCTATCTTTTGTAATGTTTGACAAAGGTTAGCTTGATCAGATGTTCCATTTGAGGGTTGATTGATTATTGGTTTGGCCAATAATCAAGTCCAAATGTATATTATAAAAATTCATGGGGCTATTTGGTGTATTTATTTATATTTTCAGTTAACTTTATTAAAAGTTCTGCGGAGAGCTCATCGCCCCATTTGTTTTAACATAGCATGATATGTAAGCTCGTAATAACTGTAAGTTTACTCAGTTCCATCCACTATCTTTGCACAATAATGGAAATCCCAATTTATGGCCAAAAATGTTAATGTGACCACCAAAATCTAATCAGTTCATCATTTCTGCAAGTGAACATTTGTGCCACATTTTACTGTACAGCCTTTAAACATACAGGAAACCAACAAATACACACTCTCGTAGAGATGTACCGTTAATACCAGTTCTTTAGTTAAGCTTATGCTTAAAGGCGTTAGGCAAAGATTTTTATGGAGTTTTGAGATATTACATTTTGGCGCCAAGATCACTTTGCAACAAATGTATTTCAGTTACATTTATCAATCCTTGGCCTCCTGAACTGCTATTAATCATAGCTGTATCCTCTATTTACAATAGTAATAGTCTATAGTTGTGCATGTTGTGTTCAGTTTAAGTGAAAGGTAAGAAAAACCCTATTTGAGAACATCAAGTTACATCAAAAAATTCCCAAAATATTAGATTATATTAAGATTTTCAGGTGAAAGCATTATTATACTTCTTTACAGCAAGGTCTTTATTTATTAAAAAAAACTTAGTCAGCAAACATGAATAGCAAAGCTTTAGAAATTTTTGACTTAAGGCATTGCAACAACTGAACTTAATTTTTGTCCAGAAAGTTTTTGTATTTTGAGAGCAAGGTATGTATTTGCAGATCTAATAACAATTACAGCCTCATAATGAGCAAATGAGTAAATGAGGATTAGAAGTATGCACTTGTTACATCTAATATAAACTGCATGAACACCTGAGCATTTATATATTTTAGTCTTTTTTTTAAATTATTTTTATGTAAGACTGTCCATCCTTCCAGTATCAGGTGTGAAGCTGCCAGAGCTTCAGCCACCATTAAACTCATTTTGTCTGGTCATGGTTCTGCAATATTGTTTACATTATTTTGTGAATAAAAATCATGAGAGAAAATCTATTTTCCATTACTCACTATAAATTAAAGGAGAAAAGCAAGAAAGTGACAGTTATGTCTCTTACTGATCAGGTTCCTCTAATGTGCTCAAAGCTAACATCCTCTCCACAGTAAAAGCTCCTCCTCTGTATGGGAAGGGAGCTTCAGCTGTGTTACAGCAGTGCCCCCTGCTGGACAAATCACAGCACATTTTTCTTCATGACCATAAATTCCTAAATTCCTAAATGTTGCATCAAATCTTGCACAACTCCGCATTTATTTCCATATAAATGGCACTAGAGCGCAGAGGGAAGCACAATTTAACGTTTGTCCGCACAGGTTTTTTGAAACAGCACTAGAAAATTGTCTGTTCCTTTCCTCAGTGTGAGGCATGTATCCATACAATTTATGTTCCATTTTACAGACCTCAGGGAATAAAGTGAAGGATTAAGACATTGGCTGCTCATATCTGCCTTAATTTAGACGATGGAAATGGAAATGATCACACCCACACTACTCCAACTGACAGTATGTGATAACACATCGGCAACATGGCAGACACAGTGTTTTTTGAGCTCTGTAAAGACGCGTGTTGAAACCCCCAGTGTGATCACGAAAGCTTTTAGGCCCACGTCCTAAAATCAGTCTAATCTAATGATATCATAAAAAGCACAAATTGCAAACCTATAGTGATAAAATCTGAAACGTCCCAGATTAGAGCTGAAAAGAAGAGCTATGGTGGTAATGGTGCAGAATCTGAACGCAGGTCAAAGGGTCAAATTAAACTGCTCTCAGCCGGTCACATGACAGCGGCAGTGGCCTATGACAGACCCAGGAGGAAGGTTGTAAAAAAGTATTTACAGTGGTAGGATGGGGCTTTATGTTTGCCCTCCACTGGTCTGGATAAGTGCCTAATCAGAGACTCACGCATAAAAAGCTGCATTCTCCATTACACCTCTTCACTGAAGCCCACAGTAGATTAGCTTCATACACAGGTTACTTTTAAACTGTAAGCCTGAATTGTCTCGAATGTCCTGAAATAGCAAAGAGCTATATTTTAGAGGAGACAGGTATTCTCTTGTTCTTTAGCCTGATGTTATAATAACTGTCACTGTATAATATACAGTGGAAAAGGTAATAATATAAAAATAAAAATAAAAGGTGAATAGCCTTTATAAACTAGTTTAGTTGAGTAGGGGAGATGATTTGTGCACAGTTAAATGTGATTAGTGAGATATGAGTAAGAGGTAATGTTGATATCTGTACGTCAGTGAATGGCCCTGTGAGATCAGAGACAAAGGATAAGGTGCTGGGAGATAATCATGAGGGGCAAAATGGGAAATGACAGAGCAAAATGGAGGGGATCGAAGAGACAGAACAGAACAAGATGGCTGAGTGGGTAGCGGCGCTGATAGAAAAGGTTGTGACTTGTGACTAGGGCAGCGAGGATGAAAGGAGTCAGAAGAAAGAGAGAGCACAGACGGAGAATGAATCAGCCTGATTGGTTTCCATGGCAACTGCTGATGAGGTTTGGGGCAGGTCCTTGTGGTGTGGTATGGATCACTCTCACCTCACACACAAATAAAAGCAGAGGGTGTGGAAGGTCACACGCTCCCTCATCACTGACTGAGGATGAACTAGCACTACTCGTCATTTTTCAAATGTACATCCACGTGTTTTTCAAATTTTTTTAAGCACTATCCTCTCTTCTTTACCTTTCCTTGTGATGCAATTGTTGCTGGTCCACTCCTCAACAACTCACTTCTCTAATATTAAACCTATGATATATAACATATCTACATTAAAACATCAAATCATAAACCTGATTCTGTATTAGATCAAATCCGTGGTGTTATTCAGTGTAAATGACCTGCTCATTTCAGTTACCATATCCCTTTTACTAATGTTAATATTTAACATTGCTTGTTACCTTTTACGTAATTAGAATCAACGTGAACAGAATTCAATAAACCTGCAACAAATTACCATGTCTTTAAAGATGATTTGTGCTGGAGTTACGTCAAATAGATTGCAATTTGCAGCAGTAACAACTTCCAAGATCACACACTACTTCATTATTTAGTATTGTTTTGAGTGAGATACCTTTATGAAGGATTTATGTATATTGTGTTTAACTTATTTCCTTGTCAGTAACAAAGATTCGCTCATGATCTCCTTATGTGAAGTCTGTGTCGGCGTCTGTTTTGTACTGGGAACCATTATTTGTTGATGTTAGCTGCCTCATTTTTATAAGATAACAACTTTCTCTGTTGCTTTATAGATTTCTATGAACTCTGACATGTAAGAAATTGTTATGCTTATAATTTCCAAAAATGTTAGATCCTTACTGAATATATGTGTTTTGGAAGCTAAATGCTGTATATGATCATGGAAATATGACACCCCAGTAATGCTTCACAATGGTTGAAGGGAATGACTTTTTATCTTGCTTTGGAAAAGAACAGACTTGACAAGCTTGGACCATTTTCTACAATTTTCATGAGAATAATAATCCATCTGTTGATGGTTGGATAAATGATACAAATTGATTTATTTTCTTATTTATTTGCTTGTGTTTTTTTCTGTAATTTTATTAGTTGCTTTATTTGGTCTTATATTTTGTATCTTTATATACATATATACTCTCTATGTGTCTTGTTTTTTTTTTTGTTTGTTACTTTTGGAAAATCTCAATAAATACAGGACATGTTAAAAAGAAAAAAGAAATTGTTATGCTCAATGTTCCTTAGTGCGTCTTTTCTCCTATCTTTAATATTTTAGCGTTTTTCTTTGTTTTCTGAGTAATGCAGAGCAGAACCACACCCAGCACACACTAGGATACAAGTTAAACTCATGTATCCATTGCAGGTCTTTTAACTCCCATCCAGAGTGATGGGCAGTTTGGAGTGTCCAGAAAACGGCCAGCATAAAACCCTGGCTCAGAAATCAAACCTGGATCCTTGTCACTATAGTGTTGACAGCCCTCCCCACTAAAGCCCCTCAGAGTCAATAATGTAATCTTGTTTGAGGCAGCAGAGTGGCTTAGTGGTTAGCACTGTCGATTCACAGCAAGAGGCTTCAAGGCTTTGAGTCTCGGACACATGCAGGTAACATTCTGCTGAGGGGTTCCTTGTGGATGGATGGATGAATAACTGGAAAATACTGCTAAGTAGCTTAATAGAGATTAACTGCACTAAATAAATCACTCGGTGTACAGCTTTCTGCTTGTAATTTCACACCATCTTTTCAGCCCAGATGCTAAAATCTGCCATTTTCACCTGTCTCGTTTTTGTTGTTTCTCTCCCCTGATAACACATTCTTGCTTCAGAAATACAACAGAATGAAATTTATGCATGAAACCAGTCTGAGCTCAAAGAAAGATGGAAAAATAACATTCTACCAACACCTTCATGATAATTAATGTTTTAACTGATCTTAAAGTAGGACAGGGCAGGTGATTCTACTGTATATAGCAAGACAGTTACTAGGAAAGTATCAAAATGTATTCTTTAGATCCAAGAGTAACAGAAACTTTGATTCCTGAATAGATATTAGACTCTTACAAAGAGAGAACAGAAATAGAGAGAGAAAAAAAAGATGTTGCTGTCTGCTTAGCAACAGCATCAGATTAACTCCCCGATTCCAAACTACAGCCACATGAATTAGGCTGTCAGATTATATGTAACCACACAGAGAATGTATTAAATGGCTGATACATGCCTGTCCACAATAGCATGTTCTTTTTATGGAGGACAAACAGCTATTAATATTATCAGTGGTTGTTGACCACTTCATCTCATACTAAATTATCAACAGGAATGACCCTGGCTGCTATACCACACTTCACATTTCCTTCACTACATCATACAGGCTTGAAACCATTTACGTGTAATCAATCATTTTAGTCAATATATGCATTGGTTATGCCTACTCTTTATCTGGTTTCCTTGTGCACTCTCATGCCATCATCTCAACAAGCACAGGGAAACCTTTTCCATTGCTTTCATTACAGTTTAAAGTGCTGGCCTATTTTCTGAATGCTAAGGTTCTCCATCCCAGTGCAAACATACACAAGTACACTATCTCTCCATCTGTCTCTCACACAGATGTAGAGTTGGTGAGGGAGTTGACTGAGACCTGAGGGCTGAGAGCTGATGTGTGGGAGGCATATGGCGGAGTGGCCTAATGGAGAGCTTTTTACAGTGGATTATAACCGAGGGGACCACTGTTTTCACATACAGGCTCACATGGGCGTGGCGGGTTAGAGGAACTATTGTATCTCAGTTGCTCCTTTGGTACTGGGCAGAAACAGAGGTATGGTGCAGAAGGTGGACACAGTTGTAAAGGCATGCATTGACTGGCAACCAGCTACAAAACTATCCAGTAACTGATTATTTCAGGGGGTGCATGGATTCTAAAGATGTGAAATGACTGTAGAGGCACAAAAACATGTTTTTTTCACATGTAATATGAATTGTATAACATAAAATGTCCATGTGGAAGATTTATATATTGGTATACTTACTGGAATTTATATTAGAGTCTATTTTGTGCTATTAGCTGGTCAATAATTGATGAAGCTCGCTCCATCTCAAAGCTAACTAATGCCATAGCCACCTACATCCATGATAACAGCTTGCACACTGGTTTCAATCTAGAGGACTCAGGTTGGTGTTTCTGTGAAAATCCATACAGGACACTTTCTCCTGAAATCTTCAGTCCTTTTCTTCTGCTTCTCTAAAGTGGAAACAGTGTGTAACACTAGCTACTATTATCTGAAAAGCACAGTAAAAAAGAACTAGGTCCAACCACAGAACATACTCCATCATGAGCACATGAGAACACACCATTAAAAAATTTTAATTTTACTTAACCCTAAACGGCTCAACATGCCACTTCCTCTAATCAGAGGTGTGCAACTCTACTGCCCCCCCAACATACTTATTTTGTGACAGGGAGAACTGAAATCATTAAATTGCTTCCTTTAGAGCCTCACAAATCAGCTGCCTTAACCAGTGAGTTTGTCAGTGTGGATCTGAACTACTAGTCATACAATAACATAAACTCACAGACTGAGGCCGTGGTCCTATCAGGGAACAACTGCTGTTTGTTGGAGTCTTGTAAATTTGAAGAGCGCTTCAGAGCTTTATTTCCTGATGGAAAAGTCTGTATGATGCCCGGTTATAAGTGGTGAAAAATATTCTGAAAATGGAGTAGGCCTACACTAAAACGGTTAATTATTTTAGACAAGCCTTTTTTTAAGGTAGCACATCACAAATGAACCCTCTCAGATCCCCGTATGCATATATGCTTTTTCATTCTATTTTCCTCTGGCTTGAAGATATCAGTGACATTCCCTTTAAGCCCCATGCCAACTTTTTTATTTCATCACTTTTCAAATTCACACAGTGGGGGAATCATCCAGTGGGAATTTAGCCTTTAATTAAATTATAATGACAATCTATACCCTACATTCAGCTTTGCACACGTTATCTGTTCAAAACCCACACATGCAGATCCAAAATGATCTAACATCTGCACCTACAAAGCACTGATGCAACACAAAAAGCGTCTCTTAATGTGAATATGTAACAGAACAATGATCTGAACACACAGGCTGCTACCTCTGGAATCTAATGGTTGCCTTACTGCTCCGTTTGCCTAATAAGATTACAGACAGTCTAGTTAACCTCACCCGTTGATGCTTTTCTCCACCTCAGTTACAATGTCATGAAGGCTCTGAGACTTCTCTTGCCCTCTGACTCATCCGTCTGACTGATCTCCCAAGCGGTGTGGAACACACTTTCCGCAAGGGATAAGGCAGTGTGTGTCCACAGTGCATTAGTGTGTTTCTCTGAACAGTCGCAGTCTGCCACAGAGTATGACCTTTGGCGTGATCTGCACACAACTCCTGAAAATCCACTCTTGTCTGTGCTGTGACATCCAAAACCACCTCTATGAATCATACAGTTCACAAACACGCTGGAAAACGCTCAACACACCACAGAACAACTGGAGCCACTTTAAAACGCCTCAGCTGCCCCTGGTGCTGGATGTGTGATGCAGAGTGGGAATGTCAGCAGTGGAAAGTATGTTTGCTGAGCTGTCCCACACTCCACTGTGGAGCCTGAAATATTTACTACAGAGGCTTTGATTGTAGAAATGCGAGAAGAGGCAAATACATCAAACTAGAAGGTTAGATAGAGTGTCAGCCAGAAAGGTTTGTGCTCACTGACAGACTAAGCAGTTGCAGAGATAAATCAAGAGTCAGTGTAAAGATAGACAGAAACAGGAAATGGCAAGCAGAGATATGATCAGGACTTGTGAGGCCAAATCCAGAAACACCTTCAAACCAATTGCACTGTTATTTAAAACCTGCACGTTGCAAATGAAAGCACTGGTCATGGTAAACGAGTCTAGTTTCTTGTCATGTGTGTTGTTCATTAGAATTATTCAGATTTTTGTAAAACATTTTTAACTTTATCTTAATAAAATATTCCAATTAATATTGAACATGATGTAACCACTAAGTTTGAGCAATGTTTTGTATGGTATCCAAGCAGAAGAAAATATTGTTTTCCTTATTGTGAGGGTAAAATCACTTGAACAATTTCTAAGTTTAAGAATATTAAGTGTGTCTTAAACAACGTTTGGCTTCTTTCTAGCAGTACGTTTTTACAGCGCACCATTAATTGTTGAACAAGCACAAAACCCCTGGGGTTGATGCTATCTTTGTGCTGTTGTTCACAGATTTAAGGCCAACTGGTACAAGATGGTTGGTATTGTGTGCTTAGACTACGTGTCTTCAAAAACACCTACAATTTTGGTCCATGTACTAAAAAGAACTGGAATATATATTGAAATTATTTTGATGTGAACACACAACACTGCAAATCTGTGAGCCACAGACATCTTACAGACAGTGATGAATAGTGTAACGGATTGAATTTGTAATGGTTACAGTATGGGAGAGTTTAGAAGTTTAGAGTGCTCTGTCAGTTCTGTGTGTCGTTTTATTGTGAAGTTACTGTTGTGTGTTTGTGGTGGTGGTGGTGGTGGTGG
>JAPQRQ010000027.1:5250932-5270713 GCA_037367365.1 Apogon talboti | reverse complement strand
TTAACCTTTTAAATATTTTAGCATTGGGGTGTGCATACACCCCACGTGACCATTCATGTTTGAATAGGCCACGTGACAAACCAAGGGTTAAAGAGCCAGTTGTGGTGAAATATCCAAATACCTTCCTATCATTTCAGCAATTTTAGTAATTTTCTTACATGTGTTGACAAACTGGTGATTCTCACCCGTCTTTGCTCCTAAAGTACTAAACTGGCAAATACATTTAGACCATTTCCTGCTTCTCCTGCTTCAAATCACAGTGTTATGTCATTACTTTAACTTATTATTTGACCTAAATTGCTCCTATTCCAACTTTTTTTTTTTTATGTGTTGAAGGCTGAATGTGAGAAATTGATGTAAACTTACATATTGTGTTCATATTGTCTACAAAGAAATGCATGTGAAAGTACATTTTAATACTGCTGGATTATCTACTGTTGGAGGTTGTAAAATGTAAGTACATGGGATGCTAGATGAATGTCTTGCTTTCATTTTTGTTTCTCTGATAGTTTGCAGATTGTTTCGAAGATGAGTGGCATTTCATTTAGTTCCCCCTTGAGAATAAGAGCGGGTTCTCCTGGTATAATTGTCCTTTTAGAACCACAGGCAGGCTGTGTACCACTGATACTCACACCCACTTGGTCTCAGCTCTTGAGTGATCGAGCTGTCACTTCACGCCCGACCTGAACACTGAGCTGTGCATTAAAGGAAGTGACAGCGGTAAAAGGCCATTTTGAAGCCCCCAGGACAAGGTAAGACGCCAGCCCCCCCCCCAAAAGTGATACAGGCTTTGAAATGCATGTGTCTGCCTTCTCTACTTTCACATCAGGCAGAAAATGCTCCTATCACCCAGAAAAAGCTTCAATAGCTCTGAGAGGATCTTCAGTCAGCAAAGGATATAATCATTTTTCTTGATTTCAGGTGTTAATGTCACCATAAAAAGCTGCCCTAGCGAGCACATTTTCTGTTACCTGTATCTGTAACACACAGATACAGTGGGTTTCTTCTGATGTGTGAAGCTATTTGTGCACAAGAAGCCTCAGCAAACACTTTCACTTTTTGCAAGCTCCCAGATGTCTTTCAGAACAGATACATACATGAAAAGATCAGACCCACTGAGGAGACAGGCTGGAGGAACAGACAAAACAAACTTGAAATAAAGTGGTCAGTTTTGGAGTACTGCACCGGATTTGACAACACAGAAATAAATCCACCTACAAACAAAGGATTTTCAAGTGTTGAACAATAAAAAGCACTGTCATTATAGATAAAAACTTGGCAAGGAGTGAAAACTAAGAGCAGAACTGCAGGTAAAATCATCTTCATTTTCCATCTTGATTTGCATTTGCCCAAGGGATCAATAAAGCTCTAATAAAGTTCTATCTAATCTAAATTGGTTGAAAAATATAAGTGACCCAAAGCTTTGAATTCAGAAAAACAAATAGCTCCTCCAATCAAAGGCTTTTTGTGACTTATCCAAAATGACACATTGACAGATCACATCACAGATGTGGCAGCTACAGACACCGTTGGAAATGATAATTGGATCACTGTAGCTGTAAAAATGTAGTGAAACACAAATCCCATCCTGGCTAAGTTTGTGTGTGTGGACTGGCAGCTCAAGAGGTCCCTGTTCACCAATAGTACACTGCCGAGATGCCCTTGAGCAAAGCACCGAACCCCCATGTTACTCCGACACCTCTCTGAGTGAAAAAAAATAAAAAATAAAAAATTCAATGAGGTATTAATGAAGGCACTTCTGCTGTATTCAAAAATATTCACAGCAAAAGCCCAATTTTCAAATAGCAAATAAATGTAGAACATCTATGTTAAAAACTAACCTGAAAATAATTGAGCTACCAAGACCAGAATATGAAAAGGTTGTATTGAAGGGCTTTCATATTGAATTTTGACAGAAAATCACAGGTTGTCTGAAAGTCATTTTCAAAGCCATACATTTGACCTCTAACAATGTCAACAGTTGGTATGGTGGATTTTATATAGGTAGGATTTCCGGTAAAAATCCTTATCCATTTGAAGTTAGGTGAACAAAACAGACAACATAAAATTCGTGTCAGCACAGAAGTAGTTGCAAATCACTAAAAAAATATGTGCACTTTTTTATTTCGAATGAAGTGTTGTGTTCGGGGAACTTAAAATTGTTTCTTTGCTACTATGAAACTCTTGATTACTTTCTCTCTGCCATTTTTTAGAATGCTTTCTTCTAAGTCATATTATTTTACTAATGAAGAGTCTGCATTATTCCTAATGGGTGCTCTTCTAAATGGAACGTGTAAATGTGAGTCATGTGTATGTAGTGAAGAGACTTTCTGTTCTCTCCTTTTGACTGTGGGGATTTCCTCTGGGTCATAAACCTCTGTGGAATTCAATCCACATCTGTTTGCCTTATTTCCTTTATACACTCCCGACCTCTTCATCCCTGTGTCCTTTCTGTCTTCTGGCTGCTTAGATATCAGGTTGTCTCACAGTTTCTCTGTGTCCATCTCTCTAGGCGGGGGAAGTGATATTCTCTAATGATTTCCATCCGTCCTGTATCATCGGAGCCTGTTTCCACTACCATGAGAATAATGATGTCTCTGAAACACTGGCTGCACTGCCAACGAAACATCAACCTTCCCCATTCCTCGTTTCTCATCTCATTAACCTCCAGGCGACGCTCACACACATATAGTATCATATTTGCATTGACACACTCTGAGGCAGTGTGTTTGCTGCTGCTTTGTGTTGTTGGCTGTGTGTGCGTGGATGGGCTGAGGCTGCTGTCATGAGGAGATAGCAGCTCCCCCGGGGTTGTCAGTGACCTTGCGCTTCTCAATGAGCTTCTTTCTCATATTCAAACCAAGTGCAGACTCTCAGTGGTGCTTCTCCTTACAGGCAAAGCTGCTCATTATTTCAGCTTCGTATTTGACAAGCACGCAGCACACTTCCCACCTGTGGCTTAGGTGTATACTTCTGTACGCCACATATCTCATTTGTCTTGATCTTTGCGCTTCCTGTGATCTCTGCTGTGCTTTGTTCTTTGTGTCACATTCATTGCCTCCTAGTGCTAAAACTATTCAACCATTAGTGAGACTGTAACGAAACACAACAGTACAACTACCTGCCACCACCTTTACTGCTACCACTCATCCTCCTACTGCTACTCTAACTCCAGCTCTAACAGCTTCATTTGCACTTTGGTTTCTGTGTCTATGTAACAGCCTCACATATAATTAAATACAAAATCAATGTAATTTAATTTCTCACAGTTGCTTATTAAATATGGTGCTAAAAATCAATATGTAAATATGGTAAAATATGGTAAAAATCAATGTTGAGAGAAATTAAGTAAAAACCATCTCTGAGACATTTTGGAAGCAAAGATAACAATTTAGACAAAACTAACCAATGCAATGCTACAATATTTATCACAATATAAAACTATATTATGACATTTGTCATTATTGTTTTGTAGCCCAGACCCCTGTTGGAAAAGAAACACCTGAATTCAACATGTTTGAAAACCAAAGAGGTTCCTCTACATCTTAATACATTCTTTTACTAAAAAACCTAAATATCAAAAGTGTAGTTTCACTTACTCAGCTGCTTTTCATCATTTCACTCTTTCTTTTGTCAACTTTTTCGACACAAGCAAGCAAAATATTTTCACACTTAATACACTATATGGACAAAAGTATTCAGTCACGCTGAATTCAGGAGTTTCCCCATTAAACTTTATGGAAATACTAATGTCTCTTTGATATCTCAAATCAGCATGAACAAAACATCTTAGGAGTTGTAGCCACGATGTGTCCCAATATTTTTGTCCATATATTTTATAAACATCAGTATTTCCTTAAAGTTTAATGGGAGATTTTCCTTCCTAAGTGAGATGTGAACAAAGTAGATGGTTAGTTGTGGTAGAAAATGATTATTTACAGTGAGAGCACGAAAAGTATTTCAGAAATTTAAAGTTAGAACATTTAAAATCATCGACATGGATTAAAAAAAAAATCACTGATGAAAGAAATCAAGTAAAAACCATCTCTGAAACGCCTGAATTCAACATGTCTGAATACTTTTGTCCAGTGTATGTTTTAGGAGGGTAAGGGGTATTCAGGTAGTGACGATCTGCAACTTCACCATTATTTACAAAGTTCTACATGCTGTATTTTTAACTAGTAGAACAAAAAGGTAAAAAACTATAAAGAGCATAGTTTGCTTAAAGCAGCATATGACTTTCATCACACTTTTTTTTTTCAAATTTGTAAAACCCCAGTGATAGCCTAATTATCACTAATTCACTAGTCTTTCCGTGCTTACACACCCGAATCACAGTGAACAACTTCGAAGACGACTCCATCATAAACACGGTCCACTTGTTTAAAATAACAAACCAAAACGTCACTCTGGCCTTTTTGGAAATTTTGTCACAAAGTGCATTGTGGTAAATGGTGAAAGCGGTTTCTCACAGATTCAGCAAGAAAACGAGCCAGATCGCTACCACGTAAAATCATACAGTCCACCAGGGTTGTTTTAAAGAATGAGGATAGTCAGTGGATGGAGGTGAAGGCATGGAAAGACTAATGGATTAGTGATAATTAGGCTATCATTCAGGTTTTACAAACTTGAAAAAAATTTGTGATGAAAGTCAAACGCTGCTTAAAGCAGATGCCGGCGTACCCACTGGCCTTCAACACCAGACTCATCACAAATGCACCTCCTCCTTTCCAGATAAAGGAGATCTGAAGGTAGGAGTGGTGTATTCACTCATCAGGGCTTGAAGCAGATATTCCCTTATCTCTGATGAGCTAACAAACAGTCATTAATGGCAAATTATTACACATCTCAAGGGGTTTTAAGACTTTCTGACTTCAAAGAGAGCATCCGTTGCGGTGAGAGGCTTTGATGTCACGCATGTGCAAGAAATCTTAAGTTAAGTCTGTCATAACCAAGGAGCATTATTTCATTTAAGCTTCTCTACATACCGTCACTTCTGTGGAAAGCACAAACTGAATAGATAGCATCAGGGTTAAACGTTAGGTATAATGTAATAGAATTATCATTACAGTTCACTGTCTGCCATATATTTTAATGGTCACGTTACAATCTAATTACTTCCACCAGTTTTTCTTGAATATTTTTTCTTGTTAACAGATGCTTTATCACTCCTCCTCCTTCTAGATCCATGATTCTGTGAATTTGCTGCCTTGTTAATACAGAGATGGCCATGTGAGATACTGAACAAGCACAGAATTTGTGTCCACTATTCACCTTTTAATTGAGCATGAAGCTGGCAGTCATCATTGATCAGCTATAGAAACGTCTTTTTGTCATGCGTATGGGCCTGTGTGACATTCCAGTATAATCCACGGGAATCATGAGAATCAGCACAGAATCAGCACATTAAAATCTGGTGCATATACAGTAGGTTACTTCTCCTGTCAGTGCCTCTAACCGCTGGTCCCCAAACGTCTTCAATAATGCTAATGCTAATGCTAATTCTGCTAGTGCTAGGTGCTGTGTGTATTAGGATGGGTAAAATACAGATGGAATTTGCCTATGAGGATAATAAAACTAGCTAACCTTTAATCAAAAACAAAGGTAACAGGTTTCTACTGTCTGCTTGAAGTTTGTTAAAGCATATTTTCTTGCATAAAGCTGCATAGGTATCCAAAAAATATATGTGGCATGGCCTGATGAATTAATTTGTTAACATAAATTAGGGGTGACTAGTTCCCAAAAAATAAAATAAAGGGCAAAGAGTATTTGTGTCAAACTTATAGCTGTAGTAGCTATAATCAGAGAAAAAAACACTAGAATTTTGAAATACATTCTTATATAAGCTCCTTCTGCAGCTTTCTCTTCTTGGCCTAAGTCGATATATACGATCAGTACTTCTTGTGGTTCAGGGAACATTGGGCATCATTTTCACACATGGATTGGTCACCAGTCAGTCCAAACCTGAACCCCATTGAGAATCTTTTGGATGCGCTGGAGAAGACTTTATGTAGTGGTCCAACTCTCCCATCACTAATACAAGACCTTGGCCTGTAATTAATGCAACTTTGAACATCAGTAAATGCTTTGACATTGCATGAGCGTATCAAAACAATGCCAGGGGGTATGCATACCATAATCAAAGACACGGGCAGTCAAGCTAAATTTTAGAGTCCTGGCTGTTTTTTGGTCAGGTTGTGTAGTTGTCCTGATATCAGAGTCAATGGGTCAAGAAAATCAGTGATTTATCCTTCTGGAATTGTGGACATCTGGATGTAGATGGATGAGGCAGAGAAGTACCAACAAAGGCTGCAGGCTGTCCATCTGCCTGTCCATCCCTCTCTTTGTTTCTTCCTTCACTTTTGCCCCTTTTCTGTCCATTTCAGTTTGCCTTAAACCAACATGAACTTACACCTCATGTCAAAATAATCTCACCAACCAACATTGTCTTCTGTCACTTCAGTGAACCAGGCTCTCTTGATCTGCACCGCCTAAAGTGAATGTGCAAAGAACATTCCTCAGTAAACTTTGTGGTTAATAATCACTGATCTGAGAAGTGAAAGGTTTGAGGGTCTAAGCAGAGTCAAATCTAAATCTAAAGTCCAAACAGCCACAAGTGACTCATTTCAGCAGAAACCAGGAAGGCTTTAAGTGGACCTCAGCACGTTTGGCTTAACAGTCCACATACAGCGTCAGCATGTGTACAATGTGCTGTGTCATTGAACTATTTCTATCGGCATTCCTACCGTCCACCAGCTGCATCTCCCCACTTAAATCTGTCGGTCACGTCTGCTAAAAATATCCCACTCTGTAGGTCTGTCTCAGTTCTCGGCTTCGATACAGAAGAAGTAATTGTCTTCAGGGAACATGACTTTAAAGGGGTGTTACCAAAACATTACATAAAAAGGAGGGTGTAACCCACCACCACGACAAATCCAGTGCACTTGGATCAAGTTCTTTCTCATGTTAGTAGAAGAAAATAGAGCAGCAACAGAAGAATAAGATGACTTTTTAGATCAATTCAAGTTAAAAACATTTTTGCCTCTGAGAAGAAAGGTAAGTAGTTCATGGGAAATGTTTTTAGACTGCATGCTGAAGATAAGAAGAATGCAGAATATTGTTTGAGACTATGGAAGCACATTATCTCCTCAGCTGCACATAATATTGCAATTTTACAGTTAAGAAGCTGAGACTACAAATGTGTGTCACACCTCGCATGAAAAAGAGGACAGTCTGTTGTTGTGGTTTTACATTTTCTATGACAGCTGTAGCAGGAAAGGGAGGAAATGAGTGCAGAGCCTCCTCATTGGACTACTTTCCCTCTTATTGCATTTTAACTGCTCACTTAGTATCTTATCTCTTTAGAGACACTCCTCACAAACTGAGCCAGTTAAGACAGGAGTTTGTATGATTTTTCCTTAACATTACCTCAAATTCATTTTATTGTTTTCCTGTCATCAGGGTAAAGAATTGGCAGCAGGACAGACAGTGGAAGAGCAGTTGAGAACAGCCCAGACTAAAGGTCCGTATCTGTCCATCACACACCTCACGCTGGGCATGATGATACTGCCAATGGCTTTTCCGAATGTGGATGTGTGCCACATAATCTGCTGCAAAACAGGATTGTTTTTCTTCTGTCTTTTTTTAATTTGAATGAAAACTAGGATCATTTTCTTCTGAATGCTGATCCACTCCAGCTGTTTGATGTTAGAAATGACCACTGGTGCATCCCACCCTCCTGTCAAACATAGATGGGTGGAGACCCTTAAATTTTGTTATGAAATAGTTTACTCCTAGCAACATGAGTAACTTCAAATACATACACATACATGAAGGCTGACTAATTTCCTGCATAAAGACCCAGGTCGATCTGACCTAAACCAGGAAATATGTGGAATTAAAACATTGGCTTGTCATGTGCTGAAACTAATAATGGTTATGAGAGGAATTCCAAGAGGGGAAGTGGGTGGTTAGTGATGACAGCAGAGATGGAAAATGAAGATTATGTTGATATCAGCAGGGGATTGTTTAACTTGTTATGCATCCTATTAACAGCGTCACTACTGGCTGCAGGCCATGCTTAATAAAAAATAAAAGAACAGCCTCCATAATCTGTGCCGTAGGTCGGCCAGTGTTGCATCAGACACTCACACAACACTGTCCTGTGCCACCCATTGCCCTGGGGCTTGCGCATTGCGAGTAGCAGGGACAGACCATTCCTGCTACAGCTCAATGAGTTCAGCCTGAAGATGCAACAGCAGCTGAATAGGAGGCAGAGTTGGTCTGTTTCTTCTGTTTAAATCATAAAGACAGAAGCTTCCTAACATCTTGATCCCAGCTGCAGTCTTTTTTCAATAAATCTGACTCAGCTGGAAACTTTGCTTGTTCATCCTTTTCATTCAGAGTTTCTAACCTGGGTGTACAGTGTCAATTAGGTGAGAGACAGCATTAATAAAAGTTGATCGAAAAAAGAGAAAGAAAACTCCTGTTAATGCCATGATGACAGATTGAATCATCTCTCATGGAGCAGGATCTGTAGGCCTTGGTGCTGTGATACTTGGTCTCTGTCACTTCCAAACAAAACCCACCTGTCGAACTCATGATGCGTAGAAGGCCTTAGAAATGGCAGCAGTGCTGGCCTTAGAATGGTGGAGGTGTGCTGTGAGTATGCAGGTTGTTTTTGACCTCTTCTGTTCTGTATTCACACAAGCAGAAAGCTTTGTGAGTGACATGTTTGATTTAGTTGTGGAATATGACATTTGAGACAGAAACTCAAATAACATTTGTCCCCTGTTGGTAGTGTACAGCCACAGCTTTGCAACAATTGTGCAAAGCAGATAAAGCTTTAGGTGTATTGTTAACATTACATCCACATGTTAATTGGCTCAAAGTGATTCTTCACATGAAAATCAATTTAGAAATGTCATCTTTTCAAAAGTAAAACTGAATCTTACTCAAAGTTCCAGGAGGCATAAATCACCGTAAAAACCAGAATTGGCAGGTCTCTGTTCTCTGACAAAATAGAACAAGTAAATGTTCAACAAATGCCAAAATGCTATTGTGCATTGAACCTTTAAAAGGCCAAAAAATACTACCAAACTACATTCATATTGTTAAATGCTTTTAGAAACCACGTCCACTGTGCAGACTTTTTCAATTGTGTTTGGTGCTATCAATATTTAAATAAAAATGTTTCCAGCTGCTACCTCCTTTTTAAAATTTTTTTAGATGTTTATACTTCAGCATATTACACCAGTTTTCTACCTGGACCATCAAATTATTAGGTTGCTAACTTTTTGTCTACAATAAGGTGATAAATCTTTGATCTGTTTGTGCTAAATATGCACAGTCAAATGCATAAATAAACTGTTTTACAAGACTCAGCTGCATCACTGATAGGAATGGGAATTGATAAGAATTTAACGATTCCGATTCCATTATCGATTTTGCTTATTGATCCAATTCCTTATCGAGTCTCTTATCAGTTCTCATTGGCTGAGGGAATAAAAGAGCACAAACAGGTTTGTTTACATTACCTGTCTTTTACATTTTCATCACTGCACAGAAAATATAACATATACAGTATGCACAAATAATAATAACAGATGACGCCGGGCCAGTGGTGGTTATTAGAAATGTTAAGGGGGCACATGCCGGTGATGGAACCGGTTACAAGTGTGTGTGTGTGTGTGTGTGGGGGGGGGGGGGCACCATACGACCGTACAAAGTGAAAGTGGAACTTAAGATGCTTTACTAATTCCTCTATGTATCCCGATGTTGTACACCCCATTTTCCTTTTTCCTACCTTCATAAACTTTTATTTGATGGGGCAGGACATTCGTTACCCCCCCTAGAATCGGGCCTGGATGACGCCCTGGTGTTTGTTCTGCTGCTACTTTCACAAGCGTCGCTAAGTAGCGTATCAAAAACGTGACATTCCTGCAAATGAATTGCATGCTGTGGACAAATGTTTTATCATGTTGGAGGTATTTCCCCCATTTGAAGAAATGGAAGCTTTGCAAGTGCTCCAAATGTCCCTGGTGTCATCTTTACCTGTGAAATATAGACAGACTTTGGAACGTTTCTGCTGTGACACATGTTGGATACGTTCTAAACCAAAACAACGCAGTGTGCGTGTGACGTCATCACGCACGTGCAACGAAGGCGGAACCGATAAGTAGAATCGTTAAGCAGGCAGGCAAATGATTCCAAGGAATCAAGCTTCCAGGAACCGGTTCTCGATTCCCATGCCTAATCACAGGTGAACTGGAGACCTCAATTTCAATTCTAATTTTGAATATCAGCATCATGAAATACCATGCCAGCAACATTTCATATTGAGCAAAAAAAAAAAAAGAAATCTAATGTAAATGATAATATAAGAGTTTTCATATGTATCAAGGAAAGCTTTGTTTGAAAAGCTGCTGAGAATGTGATGAGGTTAATTACCCCCCACTATCACTGTGAACTCCATATTGATGTGTGAGCTGACGGAGGGCCAGGGCTTAGACAACTGTCAAAAAGCATAGCTCTTCTCCGAGCTCTAAAGACCACTTCTAAGAACTTTTCTCTATTTCTGTCTCTTCTCTGACCCCTTCTTTCTGCCATGTCTCCATTGTTTGATTGGTCGGAACTTCACTTGACTCTGCCTCACATTCTCCTACAGAGGACGTCCTCGAGGTTCCTTCTGTCCTTTCTTCACTTGACGGCTTTAGGCTCCGTCCTTCACTACAGAACAAGACAGACGAGCACAGAGCAGCCTGAGCCACATTTTAACAGTTTGAAATGCACTTTATACTGTAAAATTCTGCTGTCAAACTGTAAAATATTCTTTAGCCCACATCACACTGGAATACAGAATAAAAAAAGCATTTCTAAAGAGGAAAATACAGGCCATGAAGTGGGGATAACAGTATTAGTGTCACAGATGCACTGAAATATTGACCATAAAGAACTCAAATAGAGAATAGCCATGTGACAGCTGATCTGAATCAGCCTTAATTCAGTGAAAATAATTTCATTTTTTACTTTGAAAGAAAAATGCTACGGATCAAGAAGAAGAAAACGCCCTCAATCTCCTGTCCTTCATGTGTTTGAGTGCGTCTTTTTATATTGGTAGATTGTAAGTACGCTAATGTATGTATGTCAGGGATCAAACTATGAGGGGGCTTCAAAAAGTTCATGGAAAAAGGACATTTGGAAAAAACAGTTTAAGTTATGATGTTCATTTTTCAACATGTGCTCCACCTAGGTCAATACACTTCTACAATCATTAATACCAGCCCTTAAGTCCACCTGTGTAAAACTGAGTGCTATTCAGTTTAAATAATAATAATAATAATAATGGATTAGATTTCTATAGCACTTTTCAAGGCACCCAAAGCGCTTTACATCATTGATCCATTATTCATTCATTCTCTGATGGTGGTAAACTATGTTTGTATCCACAGCTGCCCTGGGGCAGGCTGACAGAAGCGTGGCTGCCAATAGGAGCCAAATGGCCCCTCCGACCACCACCAAACATTCATACGCTTTCATACACCCATGTGAGTGGGTGAAGTGTCTTGCCCAAGGACACAACAGCACTTGACTAGGAGAGAGTGGGATTGGAACTGCCAACCCGTCAGTTATTGGACAACCTGCTCTACCTCCTGAGCCATGGCCACCCCTTGTAAACCATGTCAGAGTTATGTTGTTTTTTCACAAAGTTTTTGAAGCCCCCTCGTACAAGTCAGGACGCTAACCCTGAGGAGGAGGAGGAGGAGGAGAAGGAGGAGGTGGCAGATGCAGGAAGAGAAGAACAACCCTCTCAAGAAGAAAATAGGACCAATGTCCCTGTATCTCACCTGCATCTTCTATCAAGCATCAGGTTTTGCTGCTATGTTACAGTCTTGATGCAGGAGATCAATGTCCCAATAAAAGTGGGTGGCACTTTCACTGGAGGAGAACTCAACAAACTAAATGAAAGTCCATATATGACTTCCTGTCAGTGCTCATTAGTAACTATATCGACATCTCTAACCATTTCCATGTTAAAAGCCATCAAAATATGGACCATTATAGGTAAAGGCAAATTTTTAATATTTAAAAAATTTGTCAACAATTCAACAACAAACAAAAATTTCTCAAACTGTGAACAAACTTTGTAGACATTGCCACAAGGAAGTTACATATAAAATTTGAAATGAATCAGACCATTAGTTTTGTCGGTGAAGATGTTTGAAGAAATTGCTAACGACAATGAAGATGACGCCAGACAGGGCCTTCACACCTATCGGCCGGTGAGCTAAAAACAATGAATCTGTCAACTAATAATGCATTAGATTTCTATAGTGCTTTTCAAGGCACCCAACGTGCTTTACATTATTGATGCATTATTCTTTCGCTGTGGTGGTGGTAAACTACATTTGTATCCACAGCTGCCCTGGGGCAGACTGACGGAAGTGTGGCTGCCAATTCGCACCAAATGGCCCACCACCGGACATTCACACACCAGTGCGAGTAGCACTGGAGGCAAGGTGGGTGAAGTGTCTTGCCCAAGGACACATCATGACTCAGACAGAGCGGGATTTGAACCTCCAACCCTTCGGTTATTGGATGACCCGCTCTACCATCTGAGCCACAGCCACCCCAAAGATTCCCCAACTATACAGCTGCAGCCACAACTCACAATCGCTATCAAGTAAGAGCAGCTGTTTGTAGAGCAGTGAATGCACACATACACACAGAGAAAATAAGGTTAGATATGAAGCAGCTCCTGGGAGATTTCAGTCAGTGTGTTCATAATAAAAGTTGATCCAACAATATCTAGGTTCTCTTGCAAAACAATTTTTAAAATTCAGTCCCCCAAAGTATTTTCTGATTTGAGATGTTATGAAGGCAGAGAGCTCACGATGCACAGTAAACACAGCTCCATGCCCCTGGTAGCTTCAGTTCTCCTCAAAGGCTGAACTTAAATAAATCCCAGCTAATTCATTAATGAAAATGAAGTACACAGCACAGAGATCTCTTTAAGTTAGGAGATGCAAATGCTATTCAGAATGGCCTCTTGCCACATTGTGGCGCTTTGGCAGATTTGTATTCAATAAATAAACATTATAACAAAAATAATCTGTGAGTCTGTACAACTAGGATGTCACTGCTTTGAATTATGAATAAAAAGCAGAGAACGGCGTGACCATGTAAGGTTTCATGAGTGCATGAGTAAACAAACATTACTCTCGGTTTATTGCATAATGAAACAGCCTGTTCGGAATAATATTGTACATGTGTGAGTTTTTTAAGGGCCATATGTAACCTACATTTTTAATTACAAAACTATTAGCCTACATTTATCACTTTAAAGATACAGTATGTTATATTGTGGCCTGTTAACGTTGGATTATTATGTGTCTTTTCAACTTTTTTTTACTACTATGAAGTGAAAAATTAGAAGAAAGTTCCAAGTATAAGAGCTAATGTGAAAACGATTAAACCTTCTAACGTCAACAAAAATATTGAACAATCCAAAGCCCAAATCAGTTTTTATTGTCAGCAGGAACTTGAATCATTATAACACCTTTTGCCTATGGTGCATTCTCCTTCCTGATGTTTGTTTTGACAGATATGCAACAAGGATGCAACTGGACTTTGCCATTGAAACAACAATAGACTGAAAGGTAGCAGGTTAAGAGGATGTAGTTGTTTGTGCCCAAAACATGGTAAACATGGATTTCTGTACTTAAAATAATTAAAATAAAATCCAGCATGTGACCTGTAGTGAAGCAAAAGGGAGTACAATTGGTGTGTCTTTGCTGGTAAAAATGGGTTGTGACTTGATGACCATGGGAAAACGTGGGTTCCAACGTCAGACCAGCTGATAACCACAGCACAATAACAGGATTATTATCTGTTAAGACTTTGAAATCTGATACTGAATTGATTAATATGAAATCTTTGGTAGACACCAAGCATTAAAGTGGGTGAATCATAACCCTTCCTCTTTAAAGGAAACATGGTATTCTTTCCATAATGAAATAGAACTGAAAAATATGTTACAACTGCTAAAATACTCATTCGATGGAGAAATATGCACATATTTACTGACAACTGGGCTTTGATTTCTGTATATTTGTCACAACTATACAGTCAGTGCCTGGACACAACAACCATCCTGACACCGTGGAAATGACTGACCATGGAGTCTACTGGTATCCATGACAACAACAGGAAAGGGGCTTGGTCAGCCGCAGCTCATCTGCATTTAAAACAGTGGTTCGGACTTTCTCTGTCAGGATCCCCTTTGGAGGGACACATTTCAGTGAAAGAAACATCGATATTATAACCATTCCTTTTGCTTTTCTTTGAATAATTCGTTATGCAAATTGAAAACCACATAAATTGTTTTACTTTCACAATTCAAATAAAAATATGAAAAGTGAAATTATCTTGTTATAACTCTAACAATAAAGTCACTTTTTTAAAAACAAACACATTTTTGGTAATATAGATGCATATTTTAACTGTATCAGCGGCTGCAATGAGCGTGTATTACATCGCACATTTTCTCAGAACAATAAAGTGTAAAGTGTGCAAACAACTGCTGCATGTGACACTTATATTAATATGTTGGGATATGGTGGAACCAAAACTACTCTCACAGTGTGAAGGAACCACCAGCAGAACTGAAATTGTTGTGGAGTAAATCTCAGTGCCTTTACACGATAGGACTGCGTTTGGCTCGACGCCTCTCAGATGATGACTGAAATATTTATGGCAGGGCACAAGCTGGCAAAGGTTCGAGATGGAGGATGGGGGGCATGTATTGAGTTGCGGTCTCAGTGTCTGTTTTAAGCATATGACCAGGAAGAGCACTTAAAATGATCTCTTTTCTTTGCCCACAGGCTGACACTGACAAAGACATACAAGGTAAGAAGTCCAAGTCAACAGTACTGTAATCACCATTAGCTTACCATCAGCTTCTATCTCTTCTTTGTCACTCTGATGGCTATGCCTGCCTACGATCCATTCTTTCTCGACAGATGATAATTTACCATAACTAAGTCTTTGCCTGAAGAATAGTCATTTAAATCAGGGTGACAGAATGGAGCCATAGCTCAGCTTTGACTGTAACGACACAACTTAAACTCTCGCTTCTGATTCGTTCTGGAGTATGAGAACATCATTAGGGCAAAGGTTTCTACCAGAAAGCAGCTGACAATACCAAAAATAACCCCAAATAAACTAAAATTCTGACTAGATCACACAGCTACTTGAGAATTGGATGGAAGACAAAAGTGGAAAGGATGCAAGCTTAGAACATCTGACACAAACTGTGATCATCTGACACATAACAAACTAAAAACAGGACACTGTGACACAGATATTTGTGTAAATACTATAGTAAGCACTTTGGTGCTCTAAGAAACTGATATGGGTTTATGTCTGTAAAATTTATAGTACAAACTCTTACTGTGTGTTTCCCTCTGTAGTGATTGAAGAGGCTGAGATTTGCTGTTCCATAAAGATGGCGCAAAGAATGTATGAAAGTGGGGAGGGAGGCCGCTCAGGTGAGTTATGAGAACAGACATATGGAATAAAACAAAACTGTATGTTCATAAAACATTATTCAGTAGATATAAACTGATACACTCTAGAAAGGCTGGTTTGTGCTTATGTAAAGGTTAAGTATGAGCAGATACAGTAATCAGTGACAGTATAGCAAGTATCAATAGTGCACATTCATTTATACTTAAAGCCTTATGTCTGCTTACAACTACATTACATTGTGTTATGGAGCAGTTATTAAGTTAATGTTGTGTGCAATGCGGTGCAATTAAACACTCAGTGTGTAATATTTAATAACATCTAGTGGTGAGGTTCCATATCGCACTGCTTTGCCCTCACCTCACTGTCATCCCATCCCATACTATGTCCCATGTTGCCACCAGTGTTTGTTTTGTTTGTTCAATTTTCAATGACATATTTAATAATTATTCAATGACATATTTAATAATTATTCAATGACATATGTAATAATTATTTTTTAAAAATGACTTGACCGTAATAATAATATACGGAACAAACTTGTTGACTATGTCTTTGCAAAATCTCTGCATCACTTTTCTAGTCCACAATACCTCAAGCAAATGAATGATTTTTCCTCCACAATGAACATTAAAACACCACAGACAAATACGAATGATGCAATTTTACAGTTAGACAATTAACCCTCAAAAATCCAAACAGTCACTGACAACCAAAATTGTCTACTGATGTAAAATGTTTAATACCTATTGATCCACTAATCCTCTCAATACATGTAACTCAATGGTGTCAAATACAGTTTGATCAGATGATGACCCATTTGGAGGTTCAGAGGCTCCGTAGTGAACGAGGAAACAATGTCGTCATATGCAGCATTGATTCACCAGTAAAACCCATGGAGTTCGATAAATAACAGTGTTTAAACTTTCAATTATCAATATCTTTGCTGAAAAAGTTACTTTTTCTTCAGTTTTCTCTGCTTAGTGATATAATAATCCTCAACTTTACTCTGAGCTTTTATGAACATCTACATGATCAGTAAATTAAATACAGGAAAATAACTAATTTTCACTGAAAAATCCAAAATACAGAGGATATAATAATAATAATAATAATAATAATAATAATAATAATAGTAAAAGGCTAAATAGAGAGAAAAATTCATTTGGAAACTGCCACAAAAGTAACACTGGGTCTTTATGAGTTAAGATGACTGTTTGAAATAACAAAACAAATGCTTAAAAAATCTGGTGATTATAAACTAATGAAAACATAATGATGAATATTATATTCCATTTGTCCACTTAGACCAGCACAAATCCTTGTAAATCCTATATATGAGACCTTTAAAGAACTGTATGTAGCACAGAGGTCCAAGTCCTGCATTTGTCTATGGAAATGAGGTTGTGCAATAACAGGTGGTTACACACACACACACACACACACACACACACACACACACACATGCCCACACACACACAAAGAGACCCCATATATAAATAACCACCTATCATCAGACGGTGTAACAACAGGATATTTCCATGACAACCAGGCAAACAAACCCAAAGGTCACAAAATAATAATTAACTGAAACCTGAAGAAGAAATTATTCTGAAACATTAGTAAATAGTTTAATCCTAACCCCTTGTAATAAAGGGCCTTAGCACTGCTGGAGCAATGGACATTAGCATTACAATGTTCACTACCTTAAAAAGATAAATATATGATTTGGCTGAATGAGACCATAGGCAAAATGAAGTGCTTCCATTATTTGCTGTAGTCTCTGACCATTTTATTTAACGCTGCTCTGTCCAAATTCGGCCTTTAGGGTATGACTTAATGATGGGACTGAGGTGAATGATCTGAGAACAATGTTATATTTAGCCCACTTTGTGACTACTGTTCGTTCCTTTTTCATGCTTGAGGGCTGTGGATGTGGAGCAAAATCATGCTGCGTTTTCCTCATTGTTCCTGTATTACATGTTGTACCACCTTTCATTCGTCACAAAAAGATCTTGGTTTATAATTTACCTTGGAAGCTCTCACCTTTCATTTACACCCAGGCCTATCTTTAAGGGATGTGACACATTTAGGAGTAACCCCTTCACTGCGAGAATTATAATATTTGTATATAACTTTTGCGTTAACGTCATTTAGCTTAACATTGTGTTATATTAATTTGAGGAGTTTTCAATTCTCCCTGTTTGTGCACTTTGTATTTCAGTCCTGGGAATGTTGGCGGTGCAGGTGGAGAAAGACCCAAAGACAGGTGCCACCACTGTCAGGTCAGTGGCCCCCGTGTCCACACCAGCTGGCGCTCCAATGGCTCCCACAGTCTTTGACGACGGCAGGAAGAGTATTCACGCTGTCAGTGGGTCTGCGGGGCATCCTTCAACCAAAGAGCTTGGGCAGATCTTGAGTGTCATTGATGGAATCGGGATGAAAGTGCTGCTGGATGAGGTCACAGTCACACCAGAAAAGCCAGAGATAAAGATAGAACATGTAGAGGCCAGCAGTGCTCCAGAGGGAAAGGTCCCGTCTATTTCTAACCATCCTGCCGTGTCAAAAGAGAACAGCTTTACAAGTGACGACGTGGAGGCTACGCTGGGACAGGAGGACTCTGCTGTAAATGTGGTGAATGTGGAGGACAAAGAAGAGGACGGAAGCATGACGGTGGTTAGAGACATTGCAGGAAAAGTAGAAAATATAGACGATCAAATGTTGGATGATGGTCCGGTCACCCTTGTGTTCCTGGGATACACAGATGCCACAAGTGGCCACAGTACAGATGTCTGCGAGGGGCAAGAGGACCATGAAGGAATGCTGACGGCAGAACGAGTCATAATCACAGACGAAGGAGAGGAAATCGTTTTAGGAAGCGAAACATCTCCTTCACCACAGCCAACTTTAGATGAAGCAGAGGCCAGAGACCAAGAAGTGGAGAAAGACTCCCAAGACAGAGTATTTCAGAACGTTTCTCTGGATGGAAATGGAGCACAGGTTATAGTCCCGGGAGTTGAAGGTGAAAAGGAGCTGCATAATTCATCTTCAGCCAGTCGAGCAGAGGGAGAGGTCCCATCCAAGCACAAGACCTGTCAGTGTTGCTCTGTCATGTGAAGAAACTAGTGAAGAGAAAGGTTTGCCCTCAGCTATCACTGTCTTTAATTATATATTCTGTTACATTCATACCCCTGTGGCTTCTATGAGATACTGAATGCTGTCGTACTGACTGGTCTGAGACCATTCCACACACAGACCCCTCTCAATGGTCCTGGAATAGGTCTGCTGACATATCCTGGAGTCGATTATATAACAACCACCTCACTGCCAAACCTCAGGACCCTGATGTCAGGCGGTCAATTTACTCCACATCGATTCAAGAATGGTGTTTCGTCTCTGAGAATCTACCACTACTCCACGGTACCAGAGGGAGAGACATTTAATATGAGAAAGATCTTTTACAGAAGCTCAGAGAGAGAATTAAATAACACTTCCTCCCCCTGGTGGAAAAAGCTGAGAATTTCACCCTGCGGTTCCGAGGATACTGGACTGATAACTCCCTGTTTCAGCCACAAGTAGCTAAAACTGTCTCTGAATTGAATTGCCAGATGGGCATCTTTTACAGTTTTGGGAAAATATTTCAATAACACTAATTATAACCTGATTCCTATAATTCTGTATTAATTTATTTTAATATGCATTTTCTCTTTTCCCACATGGGCGGAAAAGCACTGGAGGATTTTGAACTGTTGAGTATTTCTACTAACATTCTATTATTCCTATCTGCAAATGTTGTATTATGACTATTATTATAATTTGGGAAAGAAAAAAAAAGTTATCTTAATAGTGCTTTCTGAAATTAAAATCAACACACTATTGTGTACACTATGTCATATTTCTTTATGATCCTGAACTGAACTGAACCTAAAATAACAACACTCACAACTAATGCATGTAAATGATAACCATCCCAATTAATGTCAAATCATTGTTTCTTTAGGCTTTTTGTTCCTGAGTGAAAGTTGAACAGGGTTATTGATGGTGTTGTACTCTTGTTCTAGGTCAGAACATCACAAACACTCACCAAGCAGAGGAACATTTTAGAAATCTAGAGGCAAAACATTCAATTATATTCAGTTAAAATTATAAAATGTTTCTTCAACATCAAAATATACAGTAATTAACTGCATGAATCTCATTTTGTGCTTTAGTTGAGAATGTAAAACAAATCTAAAACCTAAACTTGAAAGATAATA
>JAPQRQ010000027.1:5187246-5219782 GCA_037367365.1 Apogon talboti | reverse complement strand
CCCCCCCGCTGCCCCCCTAACTTTATGTTCTAAAAACTATACTAAACAAAAAAACAAAAACAAATCAGCACTCTTCCCAAAAGCCTCTTAATCTAGTGAGGTAAAAGATGAACTCACTAAAAAATTATTATTGTAAAAATAACCTGGGCTCCTTAAATCTTTAGCTATGCCCCTGCATAAAATTCGCAGACCCTGTGTAATGATTGAGTCTTAAGTTTCAGTGACAATGTGATCAATATCACAGCAATAAGCCTGAACAATTAAACCAGGTTACATCCTTAGTGTCAAAATGGGAAAATAACAAATACAGTGAGAAAAATACAACTATAACTCTGAAATTTTCATATCTTGACACTTGCAGGCCACAATGAAAAGAAACAGTAAAAAGTAAAATCATTACTAGTTATTTTGGGAAAAAACTGAGGAATGAGCAGGAGGAAGAGAAGGAGAGAAAAGAAGGAGAAGAAAGAATGGCAGAGAAACCAGGAGGGTCAGAGGTGAAGAGCGCCACGGAGAGAGGAACAGAAGAGGAAGTATGAAGTGAGAAGTGAGAATAAGAAAAATATGATGTCAGATGGAGGATGAAAATGAGGAAGTGTTGGTTTCTGAAAGAGGGACAGAAGTAGATGCTGAGGAGGCAGATGGAGAGAGTGATGGCAGGGAGTCAGAGGATCCACCCTTGATTTCAGCTGGACCACATGGTATGGTTTTGTTTTCCATATAGATTCCAGTTCAGTGACATAACATGTTACTCAATAAAATAACATGTTTTCACCAAAAGCCTTTGTTATACGGTTAGATATGTAAAACTTTACATGTATCTTATTTTAGCAGGAATTATGATAACATAACGTGCTGTGCACTAACACCCCTCAGCCAGAATGGACAATAGACAATAGACTTCTGCTCCATGCCAAGATGCATCAACAGTATAAATTTGGTGCAGATATGTCAATGCATTCTTCAGATAATGTCATTATATCGTTGAATGGACAGACAGACAGACGGACACATGACCAAACGGTGACAATACCCCTCGGCTGAGGGGTAAAAACTAAAGATGAGGGAAATTTCTACTGTATTGCATAACAATTCAAAAATAGCTGAAAAGTGTTATTGACTCCATTTACACACATATGGGGATTCTACGTACCGCACTGAGGACGTTCCCATGCCATCCTACCAAGACCTCCTGCCACCCCATTGTCACCCCCTGTAAAATTTTCTAGATCCATCACTGATTCACTGAACTTCTTTTCTAAGTTTCTATGTAAGTTTTCATGTACTGAGTGTACATCTAACAAATAGCAATCTGCTAATTACATTACATATCTTTTCACTGTCCTGACTCACAGTACTGTACTTTGTCTTCCTATATTCTCCTGTATTGTAGGTACAGTGTTGTTCTTAATGCATTCTCATTCTACATCTATCAAATCTGCAGTGTTACAGTGAACGTGGTTGAAAAGCGTTGACGCAAAGACAGCAGTGCAGTCCACTGTTACATGTGTGCTACTCTGTAGTCTATGTAACGCTGCTCAGCTGATACTGTATGGACTCTGCTGTCTCCAAACATGAGGACACATAGGAGCAAATAACTAACCCTGGAACTGTATTATACCCTGGAACTGACATCAAGTTGACAAACAACACATGAAATTATCTTCTTTCAAGCAAGGCATATATCTCTAACTCAAAGAACTCTAGGATATATTACCAGTTGTGGCTCCAGTGATTGTAGGCAGAATACTGATTATAATTACACATAATTAATGTGAGCTGTCAAGTAAAACCACTCAACTACAGCCTAAACTAACACTTTATGCAATGTGTACAAGCCCTCTGAAAATGTCTGTGGGAAATCCCTATTACCCTTAACTAAACTTTAATAAATTTGCTTAAAATAGAATTCAACTCTGATTAGTCTCAGACATTGTCAAACAGTCTTAATGAAGTTTGTCTTTGCTGATTGATAACCCATTCACAGCCTTCAACCAACCAAAGCCAAAAAACATGTACATTCATTTTACATTTAGTAAAATGTAGTTTGGACACGTTACTATACTGTTACTGACTGTACAGGCACTGGCCTCACAGTAAGGGGGTAAGGGGTAAGGGGCTCAGAGTGTATCTCACTGTAAACCGAAACATGTTTGCTCACAGGGTTTACATATGTGATATGACGTGGTACATGCCGTTCATTGTCTCCTGTGTGCAAACAAACACACATGAATTCACTGTTAAACCAAGGACAGGTGAAGCTTTTAGGTGCACACGTGCTACCTGCCGCCAATCAAACTGCAGTTTTACTTCATGTGGTTTTACAGTTTGTACAGTACAACAGTCTCTGTCCTCAGGCTCTCGGTTCAAATAAGGAAAACCTCCTAAAAAAAACTCAGACAGGGAAAAACACTGAAGTAACAAGTCACATTTAATGCACAGGATGTTAACCAGAGAAAGGCCCAGTATGGACACTCATTCATCATCTGTAAGCATCAACATGAGGTCAAAAATCAGTGAAATTAAAAGTGTATTTTGCATTATAATGTGCTGTGCATTGTATATTACTGCAGTCTATTTCTGTATCTCTTAATGAACAAACATATTAAAGAGAGACTGACTAATAAATTGATTAATGAGCCTAATGTGTGACATCTAAACTGAGAACACTGACTTCACTGCAATAAAAATAAAATTGAGTTTAATGTTCGGTGACTAAGATATATTTAATTAGGCATTTAATACTGTGACTTAAATTTAGTTATGCAGGTTCCTTTTTCAATTTCCAGTGAAATATTTTTGAGGGGGAGTGGAGATGATAATGGTTGACTGTTATCAATGCTCATTCTATTATTATAGAGATCTTTGAAGGCCAGTCAGTCTTTTGTATGTACAACAGATGTGTTTCAAACTGATGCATCAACCTCCAAGCACTAACTATCATGTCACAAAATCTTAACTAATTTGTCATTATCACCTTATATAGCTCTCAATTGTTTTCCTTGAAAGACCTGATATTCCTCTTAACTTTTTTGAAAGCTTCCTGGACAGCGAGAAACATTTTGGCAAACATAAAGTGTCACATCCTTACAGTTCCTAAAAGTTGTTTCTGCAAGACGGTATGACTACACAAGTTATTAACTCCAGTCTAGCAAGTCCTCCTGTACTCGAAGGATACTTATTTGTGTTAGATTGTGGTAATGAGTATCATGCAAACATAATAAAACCTCAGTGGTTGTTTTACGCATGGCTACAAATTTAATAGTACATGATATGGTTACATGATAGTGCATATTTGCAGCTAATAAAATTACCAAAACCAGATGATATGCAAGGAATGTGGGGGCTTTTGAGGACTGCTGTCTTTTTATGGCTTACATTTGCAATACATGTATAAATGTATGCGTAAATATATGAACATTTGCACTTTTTTGATATCCTACAGTGTACAATTTCCATATCTATTTGTATAAATCAATAATATGTGAAGCATTAAAAGCTCACCCTGCGCTAATAGAAAGATTGTGACCTGTGTGAGTTATATACAGTACATGTCTGTCTTTGAGGGTTCTGTCAAATCAAATGACTTCTGCTGGAGAGCACAAGAGGCGCAACATTACCTAAATGTTACAGGATGATTATCCTTTCTGAAGGGGCGGGCGAAAGAGGTCAGATGATGGTGGTGATGATGATGATGATGGTGGTGATGATGATGATGATGATGCCTGAGCTGCTGTGAGAGCCGATAGGAGCTTTCCTCTGGATGGCGGAGGCAGGGGGGGGGGTGTCACACAGAGGAAGGCGGTCTCAGAGACGCACATACACAGAGAAGTGGGGCCGCGCTGGTTCAAGTGAGGATAGGGACCGTCCTGAACTGAACTCAACGATACAAATAGGAGCTGCGGCATTCCAAGTGGAGCAGAATGAAGGTGCGCCACACCGATGATAATATTAAGTAACAGAGTAGATCTGCAGTATTAAATCAGAGGACGCGGAGAGAGGCGCACTCCCTCAACTGGACGTTTAGACAAACGGAGTTATGCGAACCGGCAGAGAAAAGTGATCACTCAGTCGAGGTAAGACTAGTTTTCCATCAAATTTTAACCTTTAAATATACATAGTAAATTATTTTAGGAAAAAGATAAGCAGATGAATAAGGGTGTTCTGACTTTAAAAATCACACATTTTAATAAACCAACAGTATATTAGCCTATATTTTAATGATAATGCGTGTTCGCATCTTTTATTAGAATTCATCCGGTTATGCTACTGTTACATTAATAATTTACAGCACAAATTAACACAGATGAATATATCAATGTACACTGACAAAACTTGCAACTTGTTCAGATAAAAACTTTCCAGAGCCTGTAAATGTAACATGTGCTGTCAAATATTTAAAATATAAGGGTTAATAGTGGAATCGGGTCAGCTCAGATAGTTAAAAGTAACCGACAGGAGAGCAGTCTGTCCGTGTCAGACATGTGGGTCACTGCTGATGAGGCACTTGCGTGGAAAAACGGTCACACCGGAAAGCGATCACAACCTGATATGAATTCAATAAAGAAGGGTAAGAGGGGAAATGGCGAGGATTGAGAAACGGACGCAAATGACTCGAATTGAAAATAATACATGTGGTTTTGAGGCTCCAACCTAAACAGCTTCAAATGTAGGTCATGAACACACATTAGTCTGTATTAATTTCATCCTGTATTTTCAAAGGTGTTGTATGCCTTATGTAAAGTCAAAAATGTGGTTCCGCGGGTTAGCATTGTGTTTACAACACACACTGTCCTATATTGCAATATGAGGCACGCAAGGTTATGGTACAAGTCGCTCCCGTTTTATTGGAGAGATGTAATAGTGTTACATAATATTGTGTTGTAATGGCTGTTGCGTAACCATTAAATCCCTCTTCCCCTTTTCTTCCGTCACTTTATTCACTAGGTGGCACTGTTGCTGCGTCCTCGCCTCCCACACTCCTCAAAGTCCAACGATCACCCAGCACCACACAGCGGTACACTCCACTACCTGCAACCAGGAAACACTCATCTGACAGCCCAGACGTGATGTTTGAGGAAGAGTCCCAACAGATGAGGGTGCAGCAGGATGCAGCTGCGCTTCTGCCCATGGAGGTGTCTGCGGGAGGATCAGGAGGAGGAGCAGCAGCAGCAGGAGCAGCTCCTATGTCCTTCACAGATGAAGCTGTGTCCATCCTGACATCCAGCAGTCTCTTGGCCCGCTCCCTGTTGGGCCGCACCTCCCCCATCAAACGCAAAGAAAGTCCGTCCTCTAACATCAGACGCAAGCGTGAGTTTATACCTCTTGACAAAAAAGATGAGGGCTACTGGGACAAAAGGAGGAAGAACAACGAGGCAGCTAAGCGCTCACGGGAGAAGAGGCGTGTGAACGATATGGTTCTGGAAAGTCGTGTTCTGGCTCTGTTGGAGGAAAATGCTCGACTCAGGGCAGAACTGTTGGCTTTAAAATTCCGGTTTGGCCTGGTCAAAGACCCCTCCAATGCCCCTATTCTGCCCCTCACTTCAACTCCTCACCACACCAGTCAAAGTTTGACTCCTCATTATTATCTCCACAGGGGAGATGGAAGCCTCCCCGGTTCTTCAGTCACACATACCACCAACCAGGCTGGCCAGCTGGGCACCCGCGGCACCAGAGACACGGGTAACTTGTCTGAGGACTCTGGGTTTTCCACACCAGGTGGGTCCAGTGTGGGCAGCCCGATCTTCTTTGAAGACCGACTGAGTGACCATGGAAAACTATCCCCACACAGGGCAGAGGAGCTTGGCTACGAGCTCCATCATTCTCCTGCTGATGGCCACGTGAACCTCACTGCAGGGTTCAGTGGAGGCAAAATGGACCAAGCTGAGGTGATGAAAAACCTTCCCCACAAGCTGCGCTTTAAGACACCTGGCAGCGGGGACGGCGGTGACACTGCAGGAGACAACAGCAGTGCCAGACGGAGCCCTGCACTATCCACAGTGGGACGGGAAGGTCAAAGAGAAGCCGTGAAGGGACCAGGACTGAGCAGAGGTGAAACAGGAGCAGGGCACAGCAGCCCCTGGCTCCACCAGCCGGAGGGAGAGGAGGGCAAGAGGGGGAGGCAGTCCCCCCTGTACAATGCCACAGCTGCCAGCTACAGCATCCAGCCTCCAATGCAAGGACAGACAGAGGGTCAGTATAAGCACGAGAACAGTTACCTGAAGGTTCAGCTCAACTCCCTCAGTGAGGAGGTGGCTCAGCTGAAGAAACTTTTCACAGAACAGCTCATGGCCAAAGTCAACTGAGAACCAAGACTGAATCAGTCAGTGTTTGTTTATGTCTGGACTTAGAAGAAATTCAGGACAAAAACACAAGTACTGAGCCATGCAAGGTGTACAAGAGCTGATGTAACTGAACTTTCAACTCTGTAACTTAACAATGTGTTGTCTTTTTCCAAATACTGTATGATACTGTAATATTTGTCTGTAACAATTCATCTCATAATACTTTCCTCCAGGTTTTAACTACTCAATTCCAATCACTGTTGCTGAGACAGTGAGTCTCATTTGTAAAAATATGTAATCCTGTTAGATGTGTAATAATTCCTCTATCTCATACACTGTGACAACTAAAAAAACATACAACATATAACTGTTTACACCATAACACTGCAGAATTTTTGGTAGCTTGACAGTACTGGAGTTGCCCTAAATCCAGCTGGAAGTCAGCCAGTAGGTTGTTATCACACCACAATAGAGGAAGTGTTTTCAGTTTTGTCATTAGTGTGGTAAGACTTACTGCACAAGTTTCCCACCACTGAGACAGGTTTGCTAAAGCTTGTAAACACAAGCCGAGACAGACAGTAAATACCCACAGAATCACTGACAGCACAGGCTGAAATATAACACCTCCACTGGTCTGGAGGCTCAAAGAAACGATTGTTCAGAGTCTGTTTTCTCATACACAATGTGTTCCTGTAGAAGCGTCTGCAATGACTCCATATGTACAGTATGAGTCAACTTCATGTCACATGGTTCTATCAGGAGAGCATGAAGACAGATTTTTACATGTAAAACACCTTTCAGGAAAGATACTGCAACATCTACTGTTTGTATATGTTTGTGCATGGTTTGGATACACTGTTTAATGAAGTCAATGTCTGCTGTCTATGTACATCTGTATATTTGAAAATAAATTTTGACAAATGAAGCATCTTGGTGAGTCAATAAATTGCTCTTGGAAGGACAACTGGTATAGTACATAAAATACATAAAACTTACATTTATCACACTCTAAATAAATGGTTACGATTGCCCTTCAGGAAGATAATGTGTTGGAGAATTAAAGTGAGTATGTGAGAACAAGAGGAGACTAAGAGTTGACTGACAAGTGTTGACAAATGCAGGCAATGAGGAGTGGAGTTGGAAGGCATCTCTCCCATAATCCCTGCAGGTGATGACACAGTCCCTATCTGTGTGTGTGTGTGTGTGTGTGTGTGTGTGTGTGTGTGTGTGTGTGTGTGTGTGTGTGTGTGTGTGTGTGTTTCTGTCTGTCTGTCTGTCTATCTGTCAGAGAGGGTGGGTGTACCTGCTATTACACAACCAATCTCAGACTTCACCGGAGACCTTCTAAAGACATAAACTTCAATTGCAACAGCAAGAGAGAAAACTCATATGTACCATGCAGTTACATTCAGTCTAAATAATAACTGCAGGGTTTAGGAAATGTGTATTTCTAAAACACATCACACGTCATCAAATGTTTTTAATGTAATTTTGTATTCATCTTTTACTATCCTCCATATTAAGTTTGCTGTGTCCTGCTTTGTGAGTTTAATAGCGCAACCTACTCTATTGTCAGCAGAGGGCAGCAAAGACAACACATTCATCTACTACTGTCTGTTGGGCTGGAGTTCATGTTTCATCATCTACTACAAGATATTCATCATTTTGGATGAAGGTACTTTTATTGTTCTGGATGTTAGCAAGTTAGTTGGCATGGAGATAAATGCTGATGTCAAATTTAGCATCAGTGCATTTATGTTTTCAATGTGGTTATTTTTACATTACATTACATTTTTTTTATTTAACCTTTATTTAACCAGGTAAGTTAGTTGAGAACTGATTCTCATTTTCATACATTAATAAAGGTATATTTCAGAGAAACAGTAAAGTTGATGCTCTTGAATAAAAAGGTTAGCTGAATATTTAATACAAATAAGATACCATTATTATAGGTATTTGTGATTTTTCCATGCACCATTATTTTATCGTCACATTAATATTCCTCCCATCTGCTTATGAAAAAATAGGAGAAAAAAAAGCTCCATTAGGAGGACAAAAATACATATTATGCATAGTGTAATTAGATGACCTTTTTGGAGCCTTCTTATGGGTAAAAATATAAACAATAGTTTAGCCTACAATTCATCCCAAAAAGCAGATATGAAAACACTGTTCTTGAAAGAATAAATTGATCTGCAGTGTGCCTTGAAGTAAATTGGAGAAGCCTGTGGTGAAAATGGAAAGGTAATAAGATGAGAGGCAGGCGCTGCAGGTGTGGAGCAGAGCTGAGACTGATTTAATGAAGCTACTGCAACATGCTGTCATTATGATCCCATCATCCTCACCCGCAACCATGCACCCATAAAAACCGCAACCCCCTCTTCCCCCAGTCTGCTCCCCTTTTTCCAGTGAAAGGATAAAGCCTGTTGCTAGGCAGGCAGTGCGACAGTTGCCATGGGAACGCTTGCAGACATAGCTGGAAGGGGGGGAAACATTAGGGTGGGGATAAGGATGGGGTGCAAAAAGAGAGGGAGTGATGCAGAGACAGAGAGCATGTGTGTTTTTTATGGGGGAGGGGGATCCAAGTTCACAGCCAATGGCGCTGCTCCTTCAGTGCTGTTTGTCTCTTCCAGTCAAAGAAGGAAACAAAGAGGAGAGGGCCAGACTAGGAGATGTAAAGGAATGGTGGTCCTTCTTCAGTCGTAATCATTTAGGGTCATCCAGGATGTGACTGTGAAGTGAAGTGGATACTGAATGAATCGCAGTTGAGATAATACCAAAACGGATGCTTGGTCTAACAAAGACAATCAGGACAAGATTTAATGTAGAAAATAGAAAGAAGACTAAATCAAAAACTAAAAATTACTGTGAAATTTATTAAAATGAACATTAATACCAGAGCCAGCCAACACTGAATTGAAGGTGAAGTCACAAATAATCTATGTAAGCAGAATAGCTCCTGCAGTTAAAGCATGTACCAATAAAACCAGTGGCATTATAAACTGTGAACGTATTCTGTGACTTCTGGACACAAACAAGTGAAGACTATTCTCACATATTTTTACACGTTATTGTTTTCTCTGTGTCTGTGATAAAATGGTTTGTACTATTTATTTGTTTGTCTTTAAGTTGAATGTTCGACATTAGGAGGTCCACTTAGTAAATCCTTTTAGAGTCATTTTGGTTGTTTGTTTTTACCTCCCAATATTATGTGCTGCATGTATTTCTTTTTTAGATGTATTTTTTACTTCTATGCAATAAAATATATAAATATACAACATAAAACTACATAAAACAATTCACTGTAAGGAAAAACAAATGTAACTGTTCATACTGTAGATTTAATTTTAATGCTAAAACATCTCAATCCCCTCTTGTGTTATTTTTTAGGTTTAATATGTATTTTTTTCATCTCTTTCAGTTGAATTACTGTTAGTCTATGCGCTGCTCCAGCTCTCTGAAATAATGTACAAAAGGACCTGGTAGCTGTGGGGAATTTTAAAGGATCAAGAACATGGTTTTTGTGGTAAATGTGGTCGCTCCTAAATTTTCACTGAAACAGTTTAATGAATCAGATCCTGTTTTTTTCCTTCTTACTGCATATAGAAGGATATTGTATTAGTGAAAATAATACATTTCCTGAACATACACTTCTACTTAGAGTACACGCCCATGCATAATACAGCCTTACGATAAAAGGAGATACAGAATTCATCTGCCTCACAGACGTCAACACTGATCCTCCATTCAAGTTGAAATCACTATGTGGATAATGTGCCATACAATTACAGAGACACAAAACAGACCTTTAGTATCACTGTATTTGGAGCAATAGGATTGGAGACATGACATGCGGAGCTGCTTTAATAAACTGAACAGTACAGTTGCTATTGGCTACATTTAAATTAGGATGAACTGCTGCCTGCCAGTGCAAATGACAGTACACTGAATGCTATTGACATCTAAAAAGCATGAAAATGTCTGAATGGCTTTGGTTTTAATAACAGCTCCAGGACTATAGGACATATGTAGAGAAACTAATGCTTCATGTCGCGTCCCATAAATTATCTGTACGAGTCACTGCAACCTCCAGACTACAATCAAAGCCCTGACTAAAATACACAGAGGAGCAAACTGCAGCTTTCACTGATGTAAAGCCTGTCAAGTATGCTTTGTGTTTAGGCATCAACAACAATCACTGAGCAGATATGTCTCATCTAAACTCTTGTTACACTCGTCTGGGACACGCCTCTCTCTCTCTGAAGCAGCTCCCTGCATGCCAGCGTGATAGATTGAGGTAACAGCCTGAGCTTATTCAAAGTTGAGACACTGTTCTTCAATCCAAATAGAGTGTTTCAACCACAGTGAGATCAACAGAATAGCTAATCTCCCTTGGTCTGGTGCGAGTCCCTTCTTTGCTTTGCCAGCATGACAGACATTCCAGCTTGTAATCATGCTGAATCAAAACATGCAGCTCAGTTTCACAATGAGTTTGTGTTCAGTCTGAGGAGTCAGTTTTACTGCCGAGATCCACACTGAAGTTCAATACTTATTGTAACAGTATAATGACAGACACAGCGAGTGCTTGGCAGGCTTGTACTGTAGGACTATGAAACCCCCAACTTTTCCCTTACTGTTCAAGCTTTTAATACAGATTTAACACACCAATGCCGTAAGTGTCAACATCAAGTGGTTTTATACAGGGTGCCAAAGTCATAACATTTGGCCTGAACCAAAAACACAGGGTTTGCATAAGTCGGTTTTTCTGGTGTGTTAATGTGGGGAGCAGGGGTGTCACAGAAATAATATCAGATTATATGAGGCCTGAAAGACTAACTATGAAATGATACCGGATGCAAGACAGGGCTTTGTACATTAAAACTGAACCTGAAGCTGTACAACAAAGACAAATGAAGAGTGCTGCAGTGCGTGAAGAACTGTGAGTATGTTTGCTGTAGTTAATTGGGCTAAATTGGCCTCAAATAAAATTAATTAACCAAATAGCAGCTATGGAAAGACATACCAGAGCACCTTATCCAGTGAAGACTAATAATACACAAACCCAACGTACAAAATATGGATCTCATTTATTTGACTGTGCTACAAATATATTTTTCCTCTCTTTTAGTAATTAAAATGGCCCATTCAATCTCTGCCTGTGGGGTGGTTAAGAAAGACAGATGCAACATTTATTAAGCACTTGATTTACCCTCTGTTTATCTCTATTAACACAAATATGAATGGTTAGCTTCCCGTCATCAAGTAGCTGCTTTTATTACTGGATCATTCCTGTATTATTACTACACTGGACTCCAGAAATATACTATTTAACCTTCCACATATCAGAATAAATCTAACGTATCATCATTACACTTCAGCAGAGTGCTTTGAGCTTTAGACAAGGGCAGTGCAAGCAACACACACACACACACACACACTTTTTATTGTCCACAACCCCCCCACAAACTATGACCATGACACACTTAATTTGTAAAGTACAGTATGAACAAAGCACAAGCTGCTTTTCCCAAAACACAAACAGTGGAGGGTAGAACATGTCCTTCTCATTTTCTTATTTCAGTGCATGTGACTTGTTTGCATGTGCATGTTTCTACTGTGATATCAGTGCTGTGGTTTCAAGTCTAGTAACCTTATTATGCGTATCATAGGCCTATATCTAAGGCTGGCTCTGAGCCTGGTCCCTCCCCTCCAGGCCTTTCTCCTCCCCCTGCATCTCCTCTCCTGCAACAGGATTTGAAGGCGAAGAGAGAGGGAGGGGGCAGAGCGGAGAGAGAAACAAAAAACGTGACTAGGCACCCAAAGCGTCCTGTTATGCAACAACTGACCTACTAACATACATTTAGAGACTCGGAGAGAGAAGCAAAGAGAGAGAGAGAGAGAGAGAGAGAGAGAGAGGCAGAAAGGAGGAAATAGAAAAAGGGAGCAAGAGAGAAGAAGAGAGAGGGGAACTGGAGCAAGTCACTAACATGACATGAGGAGCGCACGGAAAACAAGCATCACTGTGTTCATAGTCCTGCACGTACCTGTACTAATCGGAGAGCTTGTGTTTTGGAAGTGACCGACGGCGTGTGAGCGGCCCATGCGCAAAGCGGATTGTTGACGGGAACCGGGGCTCCCACTGCCCCGAGTGGATTCTGTTTTTTAGACAAAAAGGTACGTTTCGCTATTAAAAACTGCATCATAACAAACCGACTGTAACCCACAGTGTCCTTTACGGGTGGATATGCTCAGTGTTTTGTGCTGTTGGTGAGGAGTGCCCCTGCGCCCTGACTCCATCAGTGTTTGTTTTGGTGCTTGGGAGCGTTTTCTCAATGTCAAGGCGAGGCTGTTTTCTCCTCTCCATAGTTTCAGCGCCGGAGCTGTATGAGGGTCTCTGTGCTTTCCTGTTGCTTTGTATGTGTCAAAATGAGGAGGGAGGGAAGAGGTGATAGCCAGCCAAAGGTTATAGGATTCCTTCAGAAAAAGGTGGTAACGCAGGGCGCCGAATGGAGATATTTTGGAGCGGTGCCATGGTTGTAGTGAGGCAGGGTCAACACGCATCCGCGCTGTTTTGTTGTGACGCAAACCCACATATTCACGGTTATGCTGCGTTCAGGTGCGGGCTTAGATTCTATTAATATTTGCGGTTTTAATGATGCACCTGCTTTCATAATGCACATGGACTGATGAAATGGTATTTATCTAACATGAAAGAGCTTGATAGTGCAAGTGTAGTGTTAATTTAGTAGTGGCAAAAATAGTAACAATACCACCGATTATGGAAATTCATGGAAATTAATACATTGTTATTATTATTATTATTATTATTATTATTATTAGTAGTAGTAGTAGTAGTAGTATTGTTATTATTATTATTAGTAATATGATAATAACAATAATAATACTTCATGATAGTGTTGTTTAGTATCAAGTTTTGGTTTTTTTTTTTGTTTGGCTTGGTTTGGTTTGGTTTTTTGCTGTTGCAGAGCCTTTCTGGGGAGAGATTTATTTATACTCGACTTCTTTTAGGTTAGTAGGCTAGTCCATGCAGACAACTGGAAAAATCCCATGCAAGCTCCGAGGACACACTTCTCTCTGTCACGTGTAGCAGCTCTTTGTAAAGGTTAACGCGGCTGTGCAGCCTCCCGGGTTAACCCTTTAGAGGCAGTCTGAGGAGCCAACACGCACCAGAGCGCACACTGGCAGGCATGCATGCTCGAGCCGACCTGGTCCGTTCTGGATAAGTAGAGAGATCTTCTCTTTTTGGGGGGGCTTCTCTCTGTTTACAATCGCCGCGTTTGATTGGAGCTAAAAATAGAAAGGATGAAGAATGGTGAAGTTCACGGGCGCTTTTGACTGCGGCCGCTGCAAGGTGAGGTGTGGAAAGGTGTTCAGAACATCTGGAGCAAATCTGGGTCAGATGTGTTCATGTGGGCTCCTGTACGAATTAAGTAACAGTATTAATAGATCTTACCGTTGGGTAATTTGATAGCCTTTAAATGAGTAGTTTGGTGCTGAAACACTTCTATTTTTTGATGTAGGGACTGAATCTCATAGTTGGATTCATGTGGGTTGCCTTGGATGACTGAGGATTCCATTAAATATGCATGAAGACGATTTGTCAGACAGTGTAACAAAGGAGGCATGCCGGGTAACATCTCTCACAATGTTTTGCTACGTGAATGATAAGTGATTGCTTCATTAGTTTGTGGCCAATCAATCCAGAGCGAAATGAAACAATACAACGTGTCCTTTAATTGAACCTGAGAGGCTCTAACTGCGTCTCCTTGGCCGATGTCCAGATGAGCTACTGAACTATTGTCCTGTGTTGGTCAAGCGGAGACACAATGATGGAGCGTTTACCAGATTAATGTAATAGTATATTCATGTGTTGTTTTGCTTCAGTTTACACATTAGCTGCATGTTAGACTGGCTGCACGTGGAAATGGTCATTCACTTCTTACACTGTATGCAGCTTGTTCTCACCGAGCAACGGCATGCGTTAGGACATCACATGCAGCAAAATCATCGTACTCCTATCATTTACACATAAAAGCAATGTGACGGCGATTTTACACATGTGCTGTTTTAGATTCAGATATACATCATTGTTAAAGGGTCAAGGACACTGTTGTTCTCCACAAGGGAAAGCACGAATGTAAGCATTTTACGCATTCTTTAGTGTTGCGTGTGCCACAGTATAGCTGAAGCCATACCGCGCAGAGAACGCCAAAGAGGTTATGCAGGTTGCATAATAAATGAATTAAATAATTAAAATGGATTAAAGAATGGGGCAGATTATGCAATCGGCGGAAACCCATAGTCTGTGGCTATGCAGAGCGGCGCTTTGCTGTAAAGCGGTCTCTGCCAATTGGTTGGCGTACACAGTGGGTCTCTATGCCAGCTATAAATGTAGGTCACATTAGTCCAGTGGGAGGGGGAGAGGCGCACAGCCGCCGCTCACTGGAAAGGCACAATCCAAATCCCACCAAAATAAATCCTTACCCGGCCATAACAAAGAAACAGACAGATAGGCATTCAAAGACTGAATAAAAGATTGGCTACTGTTGAGTTTTGTTTTTTTTTTAATTGAGCCAATTCACTTTTCAGAAGTAAAACAACCCTATCTATTAAGGTGATTGCATCAAGTGTATTTTCAGAGTTTCCTGTCACATGTAAGATGATAAAAGATGACGGCCATGCTTTCTTATTGTGCTGCGGTTTGGTGCACCAGAGAGGCGAATTATAGCATTTAGTAGGCCAAGGAAGCACATGTGACTGGTAAAACACATGGACTGAGTCACTGTGTTTTTTTTTTCCCTTTTCGAGAAATGGCTGATATGGCTGTGTGTTCATGGAACAAGGATCAAGCTTGAATAGGACTCCGCCTTGCTGGCATGCGGCCTGATTCCTTAGGTCCCCCTCAACACCACCCAAATTTTCTTGGGATGATAAAGTCGGCCCCTAGACTTGGAATTCAAGCAGACCCCACCCATGACACTGACCCCCAACCCAGCACCACGTGCCGCACATTGCATTCTTCCCAGGGGGTGGGGGAGAGGGGGTAACAGTTTCATCATTCTTTTCTCTGAAGTGGTGCAGTGCCCCCTCTCCTTTTTATTTTAGCCCTGCTCCCATTTCCTGAAACGCTCTACAGAAACACGTGCAGGGTTTGAACTCAGTCCACTGTTTCCAAAGCTCATTGCCACATTTAGACTCTTGTGGCGTGGCCCCTGTGGTTGTGTGAGCGAGTGCAACTTGGATTCTTTTACTATGCTATCATTCCACAAGTGCCACAGAGACCCAGTGATGACACGTGAAGAATATATGATAAATAGAAAAAGAGTAATCTAGGTCAGGCCATGGAAATTGTGTGCTCAGGGGTGTAGCTGCAATACACTGCAGGTTTTCTTGCTGCAGAGAATGTGTGTATGTAAGGTGTAAAATTTTCAATGTGTTGTTATTAGCCGAAATCGGAGGAAATAGGTGTAATTTAACTTTCCTTTATGGCAGTTTTTTTTTATTTACCATGTTTCCATTTTGGAAGCCTGATGAATGAGGACACACTGAATGTAATAGATCACAGAAAAAGCTTCGAAGACTACAATGATTCTTGCTCATTCACATGGATTAATACTGAGGGGTGCACCAGAGGGAGTGACACAAATGCACAGATTGAGTGGGGGCCACCACTGTGAGTTCATTCATGTGCTGTGCATATATCGACTGTTGGAAACCTATACAGTCTAAGACGGCGGATGACGTCAGTCATCCTTCTTTTGTTACAGATCATAATTTTTTCACTATCTGCTTAAGGTCATCTCAAGCCACTAATTCAAAGGAAAGGAGAGAAAGTATGGCACAATTCACTGCCCCTTCTCTTTTCCCCCTTTTGTTGCTATGGGTGACACATTCTTTCTACTGGTGCAATACCAACATTGTCGCAACTGGTTTATCCCCCTTACCAGCTATAATCTCATCTCCATCTCTCTCTTTGTTTTAACTCTCCCTCTATTTCTTTGTCTACGCACGACTAACTCTCACCTCCATCTATATTTAGAGTATGCTATAATTCTCTGCACCTCCTTTTTTGTCTCCCCAACCTCTTGTCTTTTTTCCAATCTCTCCCAGTCTCTTGCTGCTTCACCTCTCTGCGCTCTGTTGACCTATATTCCGGCAAGCTGTACAGTGTAGGCTGCTAGACTTGTGTTTACAGAGTACAGTCGGTCCCCTGTTTCTGGGTCAGTGGGACACGCTGAGAAAAAGGCTCTCCCCTCATTCTTTCTCTCCCGTGCCCAACAGCCACATGTGAAAAGCTCACGAGGATGACTTTCAAGCAGTCATCAAAGCTGAGGAAAAAATACAGAGAGCAACACCTGCACTTAAACACAAATATGGAGCCATTAAATGTCTTTGTAAACACTAAATATGTTTAAATCAGAGAAAGGACAAAAATATTATTCCCAAGCATAAATGAGCAATTTGAAGCTTCAAAGCATTCTGTCCTCAGAATCTGGGCTGGAATCTATCCTCAGTGCACACAGACATCTGTAGTTACATAACGGTGTCAGGTCCTGGGAAGAGCAGAGTATATCCAGTGGAAACACCTTGCCAGATTATGAGATTACAGATTCAGACAGTGTGATAGTGCTTATGCAGCTGAACATAACAGTGCAGACATGTTATGTGTGACATGTATTTACTGGCCTTGCTGCTGAATAGTATCTCCTCGTTATTATTGCACATACAGAGTTGAGCATATTCATTACATATGGTGCACATGTTGACATTATGTCCTATGTGGTCATGCGAATTATGCAGAAGCACAATTAACTACATATGTGCCCTAATTATTTTTCCAGTCTATCCTACGACAGTAATAAAAGACCTGTAACGTAACAGCTTTTCTTTTTTGCCTCCTGACACATTGTCTTTCTTTCTGGCTTTGTTTTAATTCTAAATTCTACACTCAGATCTCCACAACAGCATTTAAAAGATAATTTTTGTGTTCCCTGTTTAATCAGAGGGTGATAAACATGTCTTTAAAAACACCTGTTCAGCTCATTACAGAGCGTTCTGCTGTGACGGAGCTCTGCTGCACTTATCTCTCTAGTTATGAGATTGTATGACCACCCTTGTGTTTTACCCAAATGTTAACAGGCCTTGTTATTCCTGCCTGAGCCCCGCCTCCTCCTTCCAGTCTGTGGGGCCCTTGACCTATATTTATCAGTGCTCCACCTCCCTCTGCCCCGACACATCCAATTTTTTTTTTTTTTTAGCTCCAGTCTCAGCCTCTTTATCCTTGAACTGCACTGGCTGCTGCCTTTGTCTGCCTTATCTGCTCACTCAGTATCATTGATTTGGCATTGAGTTGTTTTGGCGAAGAATGCTGCCACATTCCTGTGTGCATACAATGATGGTGGGTGGCTGTGTTTAAGCAGTGCACTGTCCCTCATGGATGCTTTTCTTGTGAAATGTAAAAGTGATCTCAGGAACCCACCAGTCTTGCAACACTCACTTGGCTCTGTCTAGAAGACTAATCTATATATAGTCTATTTTTTGTACTCTCAGTATAGTCTAGGGCCAAGTGTCAGAATGATGCAATTTCTGTGGCGCTACATTATTTTTGTTTCATGTGAATGCTTGCTTATGTTGCCAGACAGGCCATTTCTAATTACTTGTCTTATTTTTTCATTTCAGCTGCTTCAAACAGTGTGAGCTTAGTGTCACTACTTCTTTAAAGCTAGACTTGCAGTTCTTAATGAGATGTTCACAAATAAATCAACTGTTTAATCACCTGAATGCATGGATTCCAGCTTCTAAAATGTCAATATTTAATACATTTATTTATTTATTTATTTTAAATTCTATAACAAGGAACTGAGGATATTTGGGGTTTGGATCAAAAAAAACATTTGGGATGTCATCTTGGGTTTTGGGAAACACTTTAACCATTTTCTTTTATTTTATAGACAAAACAACTTATCAATTAATCAATAATTAAAATAATCAATAGCTGCAACCATATTTAGATTTCTTCTTTTTAAGATGCAGGGGCACATAATAAAACGGGACAAGTGTTGCAATGAACTCATTCCTGGCATTACATCACAAAAGTCAACATCAACCTGCCAGGCTAAAGGTCAGGGGTCATAGACTGCAGACAGAGCAGATCAATAACAGGGTCAAAAGGTCAGACAGTGAAGTCTAGGGACTTTTCTGTGGTTGCCAAGGGTGACACAGTATGTCAAAGCCAGAAATGCCAAAACAGCAGGGAAAAGCTGTGGAAGTGTAAAAAGGTTTTCCCTCTTATGTATTTGATCGGTATATTGAAAATAAACACTGAATTGGGAAAAAAAGTGCAGGAAAAGAGGTAATTTTAGGTCTCATATTAGAATGCATAACAGAACTGAAGCAGTTCACATGGATTAACATATCTTTTTTCTGTTTTTATCTCTGCAGCCTCTCATCTCCCAGTTAACTGCAGAGAGAAGAGAGACAGACAGAAGGAGGCAGCGAGGGTCCCCAAGAGACTGACATGCTGAGGTAGACGGGCCGACCTACATCCTGCTGTTTGAGTGAAGATCTAGGACACTTCTCTGCCAGCTTAGCTCAGTGTACATTTCCTGTACCAAACCTTTGACAAGCAGCAGCAGAAGAACAGGAGGAAAAAACTGTATCACCCACAGAGTTGTAGACTGTGGGTTTTTTCTCCTCTTCAAATTCAAGACTGATGTGATCCACTTAGGGTCTGTGATACTTAAAACCCTTTAAGCGGATAAATGAGTGTTGCTACTGCTGAGCTGCATCTCAACTAATTTGGACACTGGAGTGCCCCCTGCATAATTTAGACTGAATCTTCCATAGACAAGAACTTTGAGAGAAAACTCAAGAGAAGAAAAAAGGGCGTCTTCTCCCTTTGACCTCTGACCTGGTTTACCACCAGTTGTCTAAGCAACATTTCAAGCTGGCTGCCACTAGACAAGAATGGAAAATCTGACTTCAGCTCTCAAAACATTAAACAAAACCTCAGGGAATAACATTAACTGCCTTGAGACTTTCAACAATTATGAAGAGTCTCTTCCCGGTGTCCCAGGGACTTCACCGCGTATGGGGCGACTTGTGAAACCCAAACCCAATATGACCTGCAGACGAAAGCGAGAGTTCATTTCTGATGAAAAAAAGGATGCCTCCTATTGGGAGAAACGCCGTAAGAACAATGAGGCAGCCAAGCGCTCCCGGGAGAAGCGACGTCTCAATGACATGGTTCTGGAGAACCGTGTTATTGCACTGAACGATGAAAATGTCAGGCTCAAGACAGAGCTGCTCCAACTGAAACTGCGCTTTGGTCTTATAAGCACTGCCTCCTACATTGAAAAGAGCCAGCAGATTGGAGGGGGCAACAACACAGGAAATGGAGGCACTTCGTCCTCCACAACCTCTTCTACTCCGTATTACTCCAGTGGTTACTCCAGCAGTTCTCAGGTGATGATCAATTCTGACTCATCTGAAACAGAGCAGTCAGGACGGAGCGAGGGTCACAGGCAGCTGGTGAAATACTCCCCACGTGGTTCCCTGTCTGACATGTCTGATGGTTCCTCCAGGGACAGCCCTGAGCCAATGCCCTTTGAGATCAAACAGGAGGGTGACAGGTTGGAGATGGACATTGCCAATGGCACCACCACTCAGATCATGTTCAACATTCACCGTGGTTTATCTTCTGTACCCACTCACCACCAGATCCAGAAGCATTCTCAGGAACTGGAGGTTGCATATCAAAGCCAACAGCAGCAGCAGCAGCACCACCTTCACCAACAACCACCAACCCATCAGGAGCCTGTTACTGCAGTCAATACCATTAGCCAGCCAGCCCCTCACCCAGCTGCTGCCCAAACGAGCGTCATTTTGTACAGCTCCACCAGTGCCTCATATCACATGGACACCCTGAATAGGCCTCAAGATATCGATCTGCAGGCAGTGCAGAAGCAAAACAGCAGCAACAGTCAGACATGTGTCAGTCGTCTATCCCAGACCAACACAGAAAACTCCACAGAGACACTGGCTGAGGTGACAAAACAGCTGGAGAGGAAGACATTAGACTCTCCTCCATATGAGCTCGCAGACAGCCGTAATGAGGTTGGAGACAGACAGGTGTTCAGAGCTTGCCAACTTCCCCAGAAGCACCTGCAGCAGGAGCAGCACCAGCAGGAGAGTGATTCAGCTGCAGAGCTCCTCCACAGACAAATGGAGCAGGTCAATCACACTCACTTGTACCACCATCTCCAACAGCCTCATTCATACCTCAGTACCCAAGATGAGGAACCACCTGAGCTAACCTATGAGGGTGGGCCTGGGAATGAAGCTTACTACCAAGTACAGTCAAGTTCCTCCAGCAAAGACACATCATCCAGTGATGGAGATCCTCGCAGCTCGGACAAAGAGGCCTCCACGGATGATGACGAGTCCCCCTCCTCATCCTGCTCAGATATGGGCAGCTATCATAATCAACATCTTTCTGGCCTCCACCAGCCTGCATCGCCTCTGCACCCGTCCCATAGCTGCTCCCAGGCCCAGGCTCGGGACCCCCAGGGGGAGGTAAAGGGCACAGCATTGCCCCACAAACTAAGACTGAAACATCGTGCCATGAGCACGGGGAGTAGTGGCAGCAACTGCTCTGGCCAGGAATCCCCAACGACCCCTCCCTCTGCCACACCACCTCCTCTTCCTCAGCATCCCTACTTATCCCTCACACCACAACAGAACATTAAGAGCCTGAGCGGAGTTTGTAAGCATGGAGCCTCAGGGGAAGGGACAAGGAGAGAGAATGGGAAAAAGGAGGCAGGTGGACGACGAAACAAGAGGAGAGACTAGGTGACAAATACTTTCAGAGCTTGTCACTAATTACGCAATTTCAAACGCTTGATTTAAAAAAAAAAAAGAAAAAAGAAAAAAAAACATCCCCTGTTGAGAAATACCCAGCCATCATGCCTTTGCCCTATAATCAAATTCCCATCTTGAGCCGTTGGGACAAAAAGTTGGGATGCATTTGTAGCCCCCTTTAATGTCACCAAAAAGGCTTGACATCTTGTAGGGCTGTATTATATTTGTAAATATTGTATAGATTTGTCATTTCTTACATCTTCTCCATACTTACAGAAGCACTTTTGTTTATGTGATGAGAGGAGGAATGGAACTGACTCCTTTTTCTATTTGTCATCCAACATTATAGCACACCAGTGAAAGCATAGTTTTGATCACATACAAACAAGAATGTAGGAAAATGAGAAGTTTTAAGCTTTATCATTGCGATAAATTTGAAACATATCTGACTGTAGACAAACATACACATGTATGGCTATCTGCCTTAAAAAAAATCAAATGCAAGTACACTGGGGACTTTCCCTTGACCAAAGAAGAACCAACACCACCAAACACTACAAATACTAAAGTTCCATGCCTCTTCCCAGACGCTACCTCTACCAGCCTGTACTCTCCCCACCCATCAACATTATCTCACAAGAGATCACTATCATCTTTATTTTTTAAGCACTTGGTTTTGTATAATACTGAAATATATGAATATATGTATCTATTATAAATATATATTTTACAAAGAAATTTGAATACAAATTCAACAAAAATGCGACAAACCTGCATTGGTAAAAGGATTTTGAAAGTGACTGTCCTATTATCAATCCCAATTACTGTACAGCCACATTGTCTACTGTTCCTACAGGACCCATTCAAAAACGCCTCTCTTTTGATTGTTAAGCTTTGCATTAATCTCTTTTGTTAATGCCCTGTTTACACAGAATTGGCCGTCCAGTTTGGAGCGGCAGCAGCACTGAATGGAGATCATGTTGTTTCCTGAGGCAAGGGCCTCATTAAAATGTTTGGATTTCTTAACCTTTAACCAGCCTTTAAATATTTGGTGGAATTCACCAGCTGCAGGCTACAAGCCTTTACCTTATTTGAGCTTTATCAACCATATCTTGATGTTGTTACCATTCACTGGCCCAATGTATTTATTTCCCTCTTCTCCATATGGTCATCACTGTAAAAAAAAAAAAAAAAAAAAAAGAAAAAAAAAAGCCCACAGGGACATAGACCAAGAATGTGTATAGACCTTTAAAGACACAAACTGCAGCCTTGAGTTTGAACAGTAAAGTAGGCATTGGATTCTCTGGGGTAAAAGTAGGAGGAAAACCATAGCCATGTAAACATACTACAATGCACTGAGGTCTGAACAGGAGGAAACCAAAAAAAAAAAAAAACATGCGTTCCTCTTATTTACACGTATAAGGAGACAGCCCTCCACAGTTACCTTACATTTACCAGCATGCAATGTGGTTTTGTAGTGTGACCAAGCATCGCCTCTTACAAGATTCAAGAATTACATTTAAATAACTAACTGAATTAATGCAAAGTAAAAGATAAACACCTAATGTCTCTATAATGTCATTTGGAGTTAATGTTAAATGTTAAAATTCTCTTCTAAGCAACAGAGCAGACAATCAGAGCTTAAAATTATTGAAGAAAAGGACCTGAGTGCCTCTGTTATCCATGCCAGAGGTTATTCATCCCACTTATTGTAGTTCTACTACTGGGCAGTGATAAAGTTCCTGCACTGGATCCTAGTTCAACAAAGTCTATGTACCGTGTTTGGCTTTTTGGTGCCTGTGTATAAATGTAAAGATGCCCTATCCCTGAACAACACTGTAATGTTTTGGGTTTTTTTCCCATCAGTTTTATATCCAATTTTTTTTTTGTCAAGGTGTTGTTCCGTTTTCCTCTCTACTGTGTCTTTCTCCTATTGACTGTGATGACATGTATTTGCCTCATTCCTCCTCCCTTTCCCCTTTTTTCAGTGTGTATTAATCAGTAATGTTTGTGGTTTTGCTGATGGTTTTATGAAAAAGACAAGAGGAATAAAAAAACAGGCAAAGATAGTGGTGTTTAGAGATGGTGGTGGTTGGTCTGGTTGGTCATTACCATCACTTCCTTTTGACATGAATATGTATGTAAAGACACTAATGTTCATTGTGGAAGATGAGAGCATTTCAAGATTGAAAATAAAATAAAAAGAATGTTGACCTTAACATATCACAAGAAACGTCTTTTTCCTCTTTTTTTTACCAGTGTCTGGTTCAACACAATAAAGCTTTACCCACATTTCCAAACTCTTATTTAGAATCTAACTGCGACTCTCATTAAATTTAACAATTTATGTTTGTTTTATTTTTATGTCATTCTGACTTTTATGCCCAGTTCGGTCTTAAGTGACAGCCACTGTCAATGTAGCCATCACTTAGAGCCATCAGACTGACACCTATCAAGAGTGATGTTCTATAAACCTTATGCCAGAACCACCAGTTGGATAATGATTCATTCTAATGCCATCAATTAACATGGGAGTGAATCATTCTTATCGTATCTAGGAAAACAGAATAAAGTAGGGCAATCCAGCATATTAATACTTGATTTAGCCTCTCTTATTATCTGAGAAGACTGAAAAATAGGTTGTCTATTTTTGTGCTTTGGACCTTATTGGCTTTTTCTCAACAATTTCAGATTCAGTCAATACTCGTTCAACAGAATTTGAAACTTGACAGGCACATCCTGTTCCCTCTGCGCAGAGATAGCCTTGTATAGAGCTGTCACCATTCCCCATGGGCAAGTAAACACTTTTTGGCATCAGTAGCCAATCTGCAATGAGAGGAGTGCTGCAGTGACACACTGACACACTTTAACCAGCAGGTTCCGCAAACTCCCTGACAAGCTCCTCTGATGTAACACTGGCCCACTTCTACTAATAGACATCATCTTCATGCATGAAAATACGATCAAATGTGTTTATATCTCATCGAAGCACACCGAGTACTGCTAATCTGATTATAACCTCCACATTTCAGACCCCTGTCTCTACTTTGACTCTAAATTGTGATACACACCACATGACCACAAGCTGACTCATACAACAAGACTGAAAATTAATCAAAACCTCAGAGTTCTAAAATATTGTGCTCTGATCTCCCTCAGGAGTACACACACTCCCAGACCAGACACAGTCCTATGAAGCCAAACAATCACTTTAACAAATTCAGCATCTCTGAGTGACAAAACTCAGAATATTTTAGCAGGAGTACAATAAAAAGTAGACAGTGTTTCGAAGTGAAGCACCTAGATCTGAATTAAGGGAGTCAGCTCTGTCTGATGTGCAGACAAAGCCAGGGCAGAGCCAGTCTGAGCCTCTGTCTGCTGGAGCCAGCGGGACTGTCCTGCCAACCTCCTGACCGACTTCCACTGCATTGTTTGATAACCGACTAACCTTTTCCATATCAATACAAAGTCCACATTCACACAGGCGATATGGCAACATATTTTGATAATAAAATATCCCTTCCTAGGTGGAAGTCAATACTAAACAACATCTGATCTCTTGTCTTTTGGTTCAGTGTTAATATTACATCTAAAATAAAATGAAAAGTGAATTATATGCATTTCAGAGTGGCAGTAAGGTGTTATTATGGAACTTATCAATAAAAGGGCTTATTTATCCAGCTGAGCAAATGTAGCAGAGACACACTGTGTCTCTTTAATAGTCCATGTTCACAATCTCAAAACGGAGTCATATTCATAACACCATAAAGGGCAAAGGGAGAAGCAGTGGGGGGAGAGGAGAAGGGAGGGAGAAAAGTTAACCCAGTGCTCTAACTTGATCTAAGCCTGCAAACAAAGCAACTCTTTGAGTCTGACACACCAGTGCCCTTCACAATGCTCTCAGTCATAGGCAAATACTGTACTTCTATGCAGACACACAAGCCGATGCTCATTCCTTCTCACATATGAAAAAAATGTAGATAGCCATCCCCATCAGATTCTATACCTCGGGAGTGTCAGTTGTATATTAAACATACCTGTCCCTACAAAAGCTATCCAACCTAACACCCATGGGATCATGTCAAGGTGACAATCCCTGCAAGTAACAGCAACGCTCTGGGTGCTTTCTGCTGCATCCTCTGTTTTCCTGATTTGACTTGAACGGCAGCTGCACCGGAGCGCGCATAAACAGGTCAGGAGGAAAGTAGGTCAGTGTGCGCGGGAAGGCAAAAGAGAGAAAAAGGAGAACTGGAGGGGGAGAGAGGGAGGGAGAAAAAAGAGAAAGAGAGAGAGAATGTGCTGACGGATGGATCGATGAAGGTTATGGCTTCATCCATGTCACTCTTGTTTGTCTCTGGCAGCACGATGCTCTTAGCAAACAGAGCAGAAACAGGGCTCTCGTGTTACCTGGTTCCCCTTCGCTGTTGCCTGGGGAAAAAGGGTCACTGGAGCAGCGACAGAGAAAGGGAGGAAGGGAGGGAGGGAGAAGGACAGAGGATGAGACATAGATGAGGGGGACCCCAGAACTGCACTGATCTGGTTTATTTCCAAGACGGCACAATAACAGATTAACACATTTCTGGTGCATGTACCAGGATACAGACAAAGACAGGTCAGATTCAGCACAACTGCATAATGTATGGTGCAACCATAAAATGTAAACAACTTGTTACTATGTCACTACTCAGTGTGTAAATCAACCTATAATATGCAAATATCTATAAACTCAGCAAATGTTTTGGAGGAAATAAATGTCACATATGAAATGTCAGTTTGAGATAGTTTATATACTGACTATTACCTGCATGTGACAGGCAACAGTATTCTATACCTCACAAAGCAAATATTCCTGAGCACACAAATGTGCATTATATGTGCATATGCAAACACAGTACCTAGTCCATTCTTCAGCTCAACAGGTCACACCAATCCTAGCAGACCCATAATTAATTATTATTATTATTATTATTATTATTATTATTATCACTACTACTACTTTTTTGTGTAGCTCTTCTCATGCAAAAAGCAGCCCCAAAGGATTGGCCACAACATTAACAATAAGCTAAAGGTTTAACATGTGGGACTGCTGGTTTTATGTGGCGTTTCAGTGGGAGTCAGTGTTGTTGCCTGTATAACACAAAGCAGGACTAAGGCGTTAACAAAAATACTTTGCGGTTTAACTCCAGTATTCAATATCACAAAAGTGGTTTACTACTTACAGAGGTAATTTACCAAGGTAACGTACTCTGTAAACCTAGCCTATTCCAGAGCATTTGTCCAGCAGTCTTTGCCAAAGCATTCTGCCATAGAAGCGTGATTGTAAGGCTATTGTATTCCAAAATTACTAATATCTCCCAAAATATTGGTTCTGTCAACTTGCCATTTTCGCTACTGTGTTCCTTGACCAAAAATATGTAAGTATGTGACACTGCAGCAGTCAGCTCTTTCCAGATCTTGTGTGAATCCCTGGACACATGCACACACACAGAGGACACTCGGCTTTCAATATATAGATTTTATACAGTGCCCCAACTTTTTTGGAACTGGATACAGCAGTATGGTTCCAAAATCAAATATTCTTGGAAAGAACCCTCAGGAATCCAAAATAACTTCAGAGTATTCCAAGCCAGCCAACAGAGCAAGGAAAGATGAAAAACATTGCGTGCTTACATAACTAGGTTACAGCCTAAGGCAGAGTACAAATCTCATCACCTGTTATTAAAATGTTTGGGGTAGATGGGCTGAGAGGGGGGTCTGATCACCTGCAGCTTCAAAAGAGGTAAGGATGTTGAAAATAAGTAATGAAAAAATTACAGGTCTCTAAATTCAGTTTAATGAACTGAGGAAGAGCGTGAGATAGAGAGAGTGAGAGAAATAAAGAGGCAGTCATAAAAAATCAGAAATAAGGCGAGTGTGCATAAAACCCTCTGTACACTTGCTGAACCATATTCAAACTGGTCTGAAGCGGATTTAAGAGTGAATAGAGTTGTGACAGGGAGTGGCCTGGCCCCGATTTAGCTGTTGGCCCACTGCAGCGCCCCCTTCCTTCCTTCACAGCTTTCAACAGCCTCTCTGGGTCATGCATACATGCACACATGCACACACATGCACTCAAAAAGACCTTGATGACCTACAGCCTGCAACTATATCTCACTCCAAAGCGTGAGTTGACTGAAGGTACAGACATTACATATTAAAAAGGTTGACTGGGTTCTTTTCCAAACAAAAACAAGAACAAAGACATTTCCAACGGTGTTTGTTAGACTAAGAAATAAGAAAGAGGAGCAGCTTGAAAAGAAAAAAAATGATTTATTTAACAAGTAAATTAATCCACAGTGTTTGATCTACTTTAACACTATTTTCAAATGACCGATTTTTGAGTTTTTATTTTTTTTAACAGAAACAACATTTCTGTCCTGATAAATTGTCTCAGTTACCTCTCACCACACCTGCAGTGCAGCAGGAGCCCCGCTGACACCCTCTCCCCTCCCCTGAGCAGAGCAAAATGCAAATGTAGCAGTTAACCTACTGCTGACTGGCACAACGCAGATGACCTGGGCAAGGGTTTATCCGCAATGCCAGGTTCTGCCATTTCTTATTAGAGCACAGGACAGCTGAGAAGAGTCCAGAGGGAGAGAGACAAGACAGGTGGATGTGAATGAATCTGCAATTGTGTGACCCAGGGAAAGAAACAGACCGAAGCAGTCAGTCAGGAGACAGAACGAATGATGCTGGAGGCCCAGAGGCCACAGGGAAGGAGTGAGAAAACACTGCAGGGAGTACAAACAAAGAACCGCCTGTGTCATTCGCCCCATGGGCTTCCTTCCTGTTGGGCCACAAGGCCATTGACTAACTGCAGCCAGGAAAAAAATAAGAAACATTTGCTTGGCATGCCACCTCACTGCAGCCGCACCCAAGCACACACACAAACAGCAGCCCCACCTGCACCTCCTCTCTTCCAAACAGTGGGCTAACTCACAGCAGTGATGTAAGAGGAGGGGGTGCAGCTTGACACAAATACCACAAATTCTGTTGTTTGTGTATTCACTGCAGCACTGGCGCACCTCCACTGCAGCTCCACCCCAACCCTCGATTATCGTCCATACACTCGCTGCAACACATACCTCAATGCCAAAACCACCACTAGCCAGCCTGACACTTTCTCAGGTCATCATGCCTTGTCTTTGTGTGGACCAAACGTAGAGGAGGGAGCCCTTTCATGGAGCAACACAAGCATAATGATCAGCTAATGAACTGATACACCATGACCTGTAGAGTTCACAATTCTAGAATGTTTATGCATATACTGAGTGGATATATTAACCAAACCAGCATATGTCACTGCAAAGGACAAAACAGTATGGAAAACATGTTTGTCACCAGTAGTGGAGCAACAATGGTTTACCAGGATTGCACAACTGGAATAACATTAAGGGTTGAATCTGCCTGGTTTCAAATAGTCTGACGTGTCCTGTAAAAACAGAGGCATATCTAGGAACAATACTGAACGCTGTTTTGTTTTTTATCTATTACAGTGATTTGAATAACTGATAGACATTTAACAACCTGACTGTGTTTGGATCAAAACTACTATTTGTTCATTACATTTACAAGTCACTGTTTAGTGGTTTCAAATAAGGAACTGTGTGGCTGGGTAACTGAAAGGGACAGAGCGATAAGCCCAAACAAAGTTATTGCAAAATAAAACTCATAACAACATGGTAATCATTAGATTGGAGTTTGGTGTGCCACTGCTGTTATTGTTGGCATCATAAAGCAGTAAGAAGCTGTGTTAATGTTTACCAAATATTTACTTGACGGCTATCAAGCATTTTATGATACACACCACAATGAACCACTTACTGGTAATGTGCAATGAATTTTATATCATGGAAGCAAACAGAGCTAAATCAAACAGATTATGGTATTAAGAAAACAAAGCATTTCCTTCCACACACAGTAACATAATAAAGGTCATGTAACTTCTGTTGTGTTGTGGTTTGTATTTGAAAGCAATTAATAGTGTTTCTTTTTCACCTTAGTTCCAGATAACAGTGCACTCACAGAGGACTTATCGAGCCATCTGCGTTGTAGTTTAGAAAGCACGAGGTATTACACAATACCAGGTAACTTTCTGCCTGTAGTTCTAGTTGAGTAACATGTGGGCTGTCTGTGTTTCTGTGGGATCTGGGCAGGCTGAGTGTGACATGTTTGTTTGGATTTTGTGGGGGTTCAGTCAGGGGGCCCAGGGTAGTGTCTATGTGTGTCTATGTGCATGTCAGTGGGTGCATTTAAGTGAGGGGAGGGTTCACTCACGGCAAATTACCCCCACTTGCCTTGGCTCTGTTTTTGTTTTCAATTCCCCATCCATGGCTAAAAATTAGGTCAGCAGTCACATGTGATGTGTTTCTGGCAAACGAGAGAGGGAACACAAAAAACAGACATTCTTAACCTTTAACAGCTATTTCTGTGATGGTCTATAAACTCAAATGCTTAACATTCAGCCGTTACTTACCTCTCTGAATTTATCAACTAAATCTTTATGGCAGAAAAACAAAAATGGGTTTTCTCCTTTCACCCCACGGAAATGGCAGTTGGCAATGGTGTTATGCTTATTGTTTACTTTGGAAGGGCTCCAGCCACAGTGACCTTGTGGAAAGTCAGAGTCACAGGTGCTGTCAGTGTGCATGTGTGCAGGTCCCATGTCTTATATGAGTATTTACAGACAATGGTAGTGGTAGGAACAAAGAACAATGAGCAACACATGAAAAATGCTGCTTTTCAACAACATTTCAAGGTACAAGGTAATATTTACATCAGTAATACTCTCCTCAGGTTCAATTAAAAAATGAACACGTCTGGACTTTTGATGTATTTAAGATCGGTGCCAAAGGCGGAACACTGGCCAACAAAACCAAAGTACATGGCCTACATTTCTAAAAATACACAAACCATTTGCTTTTAATGGAAACATGAATCATTTACGATGTTACTGCTTTATGAAGTATTATTTTATTATAACAAAATAATGTTCACTTGCCATTTCTAAATCTGTGGAGTAGAATTTGATGAATTGGAGTGTTGATATTGGGTGTCTTATGTTTGAACTTTGTGGAGGACAGTCTAGGGCTTTTGAAACACTAATGTACATGAGCAGCAGCAACATTTCCATGGAAATTTTACTCTCATCATTTTTCGTTATCTGTCACTATTTTTGAAAATAGGTGGGTTGGTAGCTAGACACAGCAAGATATCTGTCCTCTATTTAAATTCCATGTGAAGACGGCCTTTAAGGACTCAAGTATCAGATTCTCTATTTCAAACACATGATGATTGTGATGATGTTACTGTGCTGCCAAAAGGGAAATATTATCACAAAGAATTGTATTTGTAAAAAAAACATTATATACCTATAAAAATCGAGAGTTTGCAACTAGTAATTTGAATTTCTGATTTGTAAAAGGATTCAGGGTATGGTCATACATTATTATGAGCCATTGTCATAAAAAAGCATAAACGTCTGGAAAGTGCTTCTGTGAAGCAAACACACATGAATACAGATCCACATTTTATCATCCTGACTGGGTCTGGAAAATAAATCAGCCGAGGCTGATTACAGCTACGAAGTGTAATCATTAAATCATTTTGGCAAAGATATGGCACAAATACGGTAATTATTAACCATTATTAACCAAGTAGTTGCAAACAACTTTAAATCAGATGACAGATTCTCAGGTGACAGTAATAATGTAACTATAAATTAATTAATCCTCAGGAATTATGGGTAAAATATGTGTTAAAGGTAAACAAAGAAAACCCTGTTATGTTAAATTATTAGTGTCCTGTAATAGATGTCTCTATTGAAATCTGTCATAATCACCGTCTGGTTTCACCTCACATCCCATGTTGCCTGACAGCCATCATTTGCACCAAAAAGAGTTATTAGTCAATCAACCATTTGTGGGTTTCCACACAGTCCTAAACCCTGCAGGCTGGAAGCAGCAGGAAAAATGTAGGTCAACCCCCCTCACACTTTTCTTCAAAACGGGCCCGCCTTGCTCTTATCCGTCAGCTAAATAAGTTTTCAAGCAGTGGAGCCTCAATTGAACCCAAACACCACAACGGAGCATCAGAGGCCTCAAAGGGGAAAGGGGTGAAGACACGTCGTGGGGGTGGGTGGCTGGGGGCAAACAGACGCTCCAGCAAAAGAGGGTATGCTAAAAATTCTGATTTAGCTCCTAACATGGCTCTGTCTTTTGGCCTCTCTCTAATGACCCCCCCCCCTCCTCCTCCTCCTCCTCCTCTCCTCCCTTTTTTCCTTCTCTGACTTCAGCTTCTGAGGAAATCTCCCTTCAGCTCCAAGAATCCTGACCATATACAGCAGCCTGTGGGATCACAAACCAGCAGACTAAACCGGGGTCACGTGTCTCAGCTGACTTTGATTTCAACCGCTGACTACAGGAATGTCATGTCTCTTAGGAGCAACTATTATCTGTCAACGGCTTCGGTTGGTTTTCCCTTCGTGTTAGTGAAACGCCATGACAGTTGGCCCCAGATGCTGGACCACCTTTTAAGAAATCAAAACAAAGACAGAAGTTTGATGTTAGGTACAGGAGTGAGGCGCAGTGAGGAAAACAGTTGAAAAAGGAGGGGATGGTGGGGTGATTCTTATTTTCTCTGCAGACAGGAATGTGAGCAGACGCTTTTGGGGGCCCCCTGGCAGCAGCTGACTGTGTGGGTGTGGGTGTGTGTGAGAGTGACTCCAGCCTTGTGTTATGAGTCTGCTGTTCGAGGCAGTGTGTCACATACTGGGGGGAGCACGCGGTCACTCCAGTACAGCACTGGCAGAAAGCTCTATAACCGTTAGGAGCTGGATAACACACAAGATCCACATAACAGCGATGTGAAATCATAAAAAAAAAAAAAAAACACTGAGGGGGAGAGCAAGCCTGAGTCACATTAATGAGTCACTGTCTTCAGGATGAAAAGGTTTAAAATCCAATGATCTGGAAAGAACAGAAATTTACTGAAGTTTGGTCCAGACGTAGAAAAAAAGCCTTGTATTTTATCTGATTTATCACTGAATATAACGGGATGCTCAACATGATTGAGCTGTGATGAAACATATAATATGTATATGTAAATGTTTATAAAAAATACATTTACAGGTGAAAGTGGCTCAACTCACCCCTTCCTGTTCAAAAATCTTCAGGTGTTCAGTCCACGTACTAAACCTCATACATGGAGCATTTTTAATTGGTCTATTCTGAACCCCCAGACTCATGGGGGCGGCCATTTTTAGGGCCCGAGCAGTGGCCATGCAATGGCCGCGAAGGCCCTATTGTAATTGTAATGTTTATTATTATTATTAT